>CM021107.1:535559316-535988598 GCA_007115665.2 Sequoiadendron giganteum | reverse complement strand
AATACAATGATAATCTCTAAATTTGGTCGAAGACCATTAAATTTGCAACAATACCTCAGCTAGTACAATGATGATGCGATAATAAACCAGCTATCACATCAACTGTCAAAAGGGCAATAATACAACAGCTATTGCACCTATCAAATTCTCCAATGAAGCACAATATAGAAACCCTGGATGGATTCCTCAACTATCTAGCTAGGGTTGATCTTTCACAACCGAGCCTGGCACTCTAAAGTCTTCAAACCCTCAAGTGAGCAAAGCATTCAAGCTTCAGCTTCTTACCACGCAGGTAATGAGAAATGAATTCCAAATCAAGTTTATAGTTTGAGAGCAATTTGGAGAGCTTTGTAGTTTAGTTTTGCATTTTAGTTTCATTTAGAGTTATAATGGCAATTTTGTTTTGAATAGCTTAGTCTATTTCATCTTTCATATAGCATTTCCATTAGATTATAATCATTAATCTTAGCAGCATCTTGATTTTAGCATCATCTCATCATAGGATCATTTAGCCTTCAAGCATCAAATATTGAAAATATAAAAATATAGGCATGTAGATTTCATCAGAGTATCTCATATCTTAAGTTGTCAAACTTTGCAGGTTCATGTGCAGCACTAATAAGATCTAAGAGTGCCCAAATGCTAAGCCAACAGCTCCTTATAAAGATTTTTCAATCACCTCGAAGAAGCTTCTAGAATATAATATTATTTTATTACTTAAATGACTTTATGATATAATATTTATTTTAAGTCACTTTATTAAATTAATTAAATATAAAGTTACTTTATGATTTAAATTTATTGAAATAACTTTATAAATAATTTATTTAATACTTTTTCCGATTCGGGGACATGACACAACTACACTCAAAAAAGGCAAAGGACTTGGTGTATGTGCATTCAAACTTGCAGCTCCTTACACAAAAATGAAGTGGCTACAAGGAAGGGGACACATGGAAGTGGGATATCAAGCCAGAGCATATTGACTTGGATGCTTCCACTTCCCACTTTGTTGCACTTGATGTTGACGATGAACCAACTAGTGAGCATGAGAGTGCTAGTGCTAGTGCTAGTGTCAGTGTCAGTGTCAGTGTCAATGCCAACGCCAGTGTTAGTGCTAGTGCCAGTATCAGTTCCAGTGCCACTATTTGTGGTTCTTCTTATTTACTAGTACTTGCATCATCTAATATGGATGATGATGATGATATTTTTGAAAACCCATATGATTTTTGATCAATGATGGTTGATTGTTGACATTCAAGTTTGACTAATATTTGACAATTAATATGGTGGTTTTGTTTATTATATCATAGTAGAAAAACGCAACGAGTACTCACGCGTCTACAAAGCTGTCGAGTCACTCGCTTAAAAACTCGATGCCATAGAAAACTAAAAATCACAGCGATTTTTGACCTAGAACTCCCCAAAAAATCGCAAGTTTTCCTTTAAAATGTTCTAAAACTCAACGCCCAACTATATAACATGCAAAAAAGGTCAGATTTATTTTTTTTAACACCATTTCCTCCTCTATTGCGACGGGACAATTTTTTGTGCGACACAAATAGGTTTTCAATTTTCTACAAATCCCTCACGACTTCAACAGTTGGAACACGAACTGGTACTTCTAATAACCTTTGACTTTGTAAATAAGAATTCAAAGTGCTTCCTAGATAAGAAGCATCTCTCTGATATACATGGAATATCCAACCTAAGAAAACCTTCAAACATATTATGTAGGGAAATTATAGTGTAAAGTTTAAACTATAAAGGACCTTCGATCATATGACTTCAGCAGAGATTGTAAATTTCTAATCCATACTCACTAATCATGCCACACAAAATTCAAATAAAGGCAATCCCCATGCTGAGTGTTTCACTCAGCATGGGGACAGCAAACACTCGGCATGGGGACAACCTTTATTTGAATTTTGTGTGGCTTGATTAGTGAGTATGCATTAGAAAAGAGAAATCCATATATATTTCTCTTTTCTAATCCATATTCACTAATCAAGCCATACAAAATTCAAATAAAGGTTGTAGGTTGTCCCCATGCTGAGTATAAGGGGACAGCCTAATTACAAACACTCGGCATAGGGACAATCTTTATTTGTGTAGCCTGATTAGTGAGTATGGATTAGAAAAGAGAAACCCATATACATTTCTCTTTTCTAGTCCATTCTCACTAATCAGGCCACACAAATAAAACCTATCCCCATATATGATGGAAATCAATAATATACTCTACAAATTTAGTATGTGTGTTTTAGAAGAATATTTTAAAATGTTCAATAAATTTTCCGAGTTATTGTTGAGTTTTTCCTCGAGTTTTGCCAAGTCCCAAGTTTTTAAAATCTGCCAAGTTTTTGTCGAGTCCCAAGTTTTTAAAATCTGTCGAGTTATTGCCGAGTCCGATTTTTTCAACTATGTATTATATAATATAAGATGCTATGTGGTGTATTTTGAACTTAATTACTGCTGCAAATATGTATATATTTTTTATTTTTATATGTTTTTGTAGGGACGAATCCAACCCCAAAAAAAATTATGACTAAACTTGTGAACCGAACCCTCAAACCCGAACCTTAACTAGTATCAAGGCTGGTAACTTGGCAAAAATATATAAAAATTGAATACAGCAGTAGATTGACCATGTTTCATAGATTTGAACAGGAGACTCATAGCCTCCAAAATGATACTAATTTTCCCAATTTAGGGCATTTTAATATTTTTAATAATAGGCAACAGATTGTGTTTATTATAGAATCTACAACCCCAAACTACAAGTTGTGGTATAAGAAAATGGTTGGAATCACCATAGTTCAAAAACTTGGACTCGCCAAAAAACACAGCAAACGAAAAAATTTGACTCGAGTAAATAAAAATTTATATAAATGCATAAAATAAACCTACATAATACATGAAATATATAATAAAATTGGGTATGACTAGGCAAACTAAAAATATAAATGAAATTCAATTACTTGGGATTTAGTTGGGAAACTATTGAAAAATTCATAAAATTAAGGGAAAATAATTAAATAAAGGAAAATTTCTGCTTTTCTATCCAGCAAACCCCAAAACAACCTTTATGTTATGCTTTTAAACCAGAGCAAATGTCTAGGGTGGCAGCCCCAAGCAAAGTCAGCAGATCTAGAGGCAAAACCCAAGCAAGTTCTCTATTACCACACAAGGTGAGGTTGGCAAGCGGAATCCTCACCCCAGGCCCAAATCGAGGCCTTTGAGACAGAAAAACCTTCAAGGGGCATACCATTTTTTATAATTTTATTGCTTTTAAATCCTAACTACCTATTAATAAATCCTTTCAATCACTCACAATAAATTTACACAACTGAGAACCTACTCCCTAAGGACAAAAATGACCAAAAAAAGACATAAAAGCCAGGTACATTTGTTCAGGACCTTCGGCATGTTTCTTTCCATCAAGTCTACAAAAATTTGCAGAGTCTGTGCTGTAAATTCAGTGAGTCTCACCAAGAAACTCACAAGTTCTTGCTGGACTCACCAAGATTGTAAACTATGGGAATCACAAATCATACTAATGAAAAATATACAGAATGTAGAGAATAATGCTTTTATTGCATAAGCAGTGTTTAGTACAATGCTAGCTAGTACAGGGAGTACCTGTCACAAAATCAGCACCCTCACCCCGACCATGGAATGCTATTTGTAGGACTGATGGCAATCAATTAGGCCACAATCATCAGTCTAACCATTCATAACTAGCATTTGAAGTACACTGCCTAAGATGACAATTACAAGAACATAAACAAAGTTGGCACAAAACATTTATAAATGTAATACAAATGGCCTACAGATTGTGTGTGTTATCACTATTTATTTCAGAGTTTCATCTTTTTGCTGCATCCCAAAAACCTTAAAGGATCTGCATGGGATTCAAAAAAGTAGAATTTCAAAATTTCATTTCGGTATAATGATAGTTGTCTGATTTATGATTTTGAGTATCCGTCCTCTCACTATCCCAAAAATCTAGGAAATTTTTTGCCATCCCAAAAAATGCTTCCCATTGTCCCTCCCTCCCTGTGCATCATGGAAACTTAGAGAAACACTGATAAAACAATAGAACATATATGTGTCATCTAGGGAACAGCTGCTACACTCAACTGCAGAGTTCTAATTGGTAGACAAATACTATTTCCATTAAGAGAAAAGGTGCTTTCGTATGGTCCATAG
The DNA here is from genome assembly GCA_007115665.2 of Sequoiadendron giganteum. NCBI lineage: Eukaryota > Viridiplantae > Streptophyta > Pinopsida > Cupressales > Cupressaceae > Sequoiadendron > Sequoiadendron giganteum. The sequence goes on along the minus strand of CM021107.1, from coordinate 535,984,386 downwards.
ATAACACACTTGCAAAGGAATTTAAAGATGTATTATCCCTCCAATGCACATCTTAAAACTCAGGGCACGATGCTTGTGGATAAGGGTCAATGCAAGGTATTACTTCGTTAGCAAGTCATCTCAGTCTTGAGTTGGGGAGGCACTCCTTGAAATTTACAAATGAATTCAACTCACTTTTAGAATGTATAAAAAATATCTGGGGAGTATCCCAGATATGTTATCTCAAATAGCTAATCTGGATTTTGCACTCATCACAGGGATATTCAGTAAGATCTTTGGAATGTTTGTAAAAGTTACTTAACTGATCAGCCAAAGCCCTTTCAAAGGGGCATGACGTCACTCATCATGGCAAGACAAATAGAGGTCAAGAGAAGAATATCAGGCAGTAAATTGTGAGAACTTCAATGAGAGCTTAACAAACTAGTCAAGCAACATTCTAATCACTGATGTGGGTAAAAGACTGTTTGGGCCATTTTGAAAAATGAATCCCATAACAATTTAACATAACGCATCAGATCAATACTATAAACTTATTTCAGCCCAGCAGGAACCTTGAATGTAACACAAAAATACAAAGTAAAATTTAGACAACCAAATGGCATGAAAAGAAAGCCTTATACAAGGCAATCTCTATTCATCAAATCTCCAATATACAACTATTTCATACACATTACAATATATCTTGAACAGCATGGGAAAAGGAGCTGTTGAGATGATCTTCCTTACTATAATCCTTTCAAACTTAAGGACCTTAACAGCTAATCCCAAGTCTCAGTAAAATCACCGAAAAATTACTATAGACCTAAAAATAGGAAAAGAGGTCAAAGTTAGGATACTGAGATGGATCACACAAGCACAAAGTCACACACTAACAAGCAATAGAATCTAGGGAGAGTATTACTGATTGAAAAGAAGAGCCTTGTTGAGGAGGATCCCTTGATATGTTTGCACTCCTCATCAACTCCACAATATAAATTGTTTGTAAAGGGGCAAACTGAAAATATGGGAATGCTACACAGAGCTGTTGTATGTCCTATCTAGTATAAACACAAAGTTGGAGGTTGAGGCTGAGGTTGGTTGGCAAGCAACTGGAATCTGCTCTTAATGCTTCCCAGGGTTTTCACATTCAGATAATGATTTCCTACATTGTATGCATCACCATGACTATCTCCTTGCACACTGATTCTATATTATTGAGAGAAAGGTCACAAAAGAATCTTCAAGGATGAATTTTACTTCAGTTAATGGGGTGATATATACCCCATTAAAGTCAGCTGACATGTCCTTGCATTTTTCAAGCCCTATTCTCATTCCTACCATGAACTCATCCACCTCCACTTCCAAACAGACTTGATCCTTGATAAACATCCATCCTAAAGGATCAATGGGAGACCTCCAACCAATATATAATAGGCCACATGGACAAGGTATGAGGTATCCTTGATCATAGCATTCATTTTGACCCTACATTCTTCAGCAGCCTTGGTCTTTCTCTTGAAGCTCTTGAAGCTCTTGAAGTTCCCACTCATAGTAATTGCATCAAAACACAAGGATAATCCAGCTTTATTGACCTCATTGCCAGAAGCCTGCATTAGGAAACCTAGAAATTGCTCGCCATGCACAAGGAAACCTATACAATAGTTGACCGCAATCTTTGGCTCTTCTAGTGTGTCAAGGGTCGTTTGATGGTAAATGTTTATCAAAACAAAACAGCCTCCGAATTCTATAATTGACTTTTTGAACTTCTCCAATTTTTGACTGAGAAGAAATGATAATATCTTTGTAATGATTGTCCAGGCAAGCTTTCATGTTATCCCCCTCAAAGATAGCCCAGTCTCACACCATGGTAATGAGAGCTCTTCTTTGGCATTGAGGTCCTCCTGCTCAAGAGTCTCTTTGGTAGATTGAAGCTTAGCATTAAGCTCTTCAATATTTTTTACTTTTCTCATTCTTCCTCCACTTTGCTATTGTGTCTTCAAATAAACAATCACAATAGTCTGCAGTAGTCTTTCTCAATTGGCGGATCCTCTTGTTGGTGTGAATGGGGCTATTTCCTAACTAGTCATTAGTGAGGACCTATTCACATGATAAGTTTACTTAGGAGTTAAGTTATCCTAGATGCCATTTCTAGAAGTTAGTTATAATGGGGCCATGTCTCATTATTTACTTTTAGTCATTTAGGCATTTAATAATTATCTCATGCATTTAGCTTTTTGCATTGAGCATTTAATGTTTGTATCAAAGGTAGTTGTCATCCCTTATCACACCTTGCCTATATATACAAGGTGCTTGTACATTGTATCATCATCAATTGATCAATATATCAGATCATTCATGTTGATTGATCAATATCAATTCTCAGCATTCATGCAAGCTCATGTTACAACACTATCTTGTGGATGGTATCTTTCTTGGTTGATCCATTGAAGACTGCAGCTTCATTTGGGTTCATTAATATTTCCAACACCTCTAGGCCTTCAATTGGGAAAGTTAGATTATTTGATCTACATACCGAGGTAGTTACCATCAACTCAATACCTCAAATATTGTGTAGCATTTAATCCATTGATTTATATCAAAGTCTTCACAGAGCAAGGCATCTTCAAATGATGTCATGATTATGGAGCCCATTGTTTCCTTGCCAGTTAAGAAGTTGGGACAAAGGGGAATATTATTGGACCTCAAGAATGAAGACAACACTTTGGACACAAGGGACTTATGAGACACAATGTAAAGCTTTCTGAACTGGACAAAAGGAAGAGACCAAAAATTATTTAGAAGGGTCTGCTTTTCAGACTGGGATGCAATGGGACCAAAACTAGTAGAGGAACAATTATCCATAGGGGATTATTTGGTCATTAACAAATGGAACTTCAGCTAAGAACTCTAGCATGTTCACTCATAGTGATTCTCTAGGAAAAGAGATATTTGGGTGCTAGGTCGGTTTTCCAGTAGTGCTGATCTATGGTTAATATCTCATTGATGTCTAAGTATCAACACATCTAAGTTGCTGCTTTTTTTTATGCCACTAGAATAGAAATATTAACACATTAAACTTTAATTGGCCTATACACTTTTGTCAATAACTATTGCTTATGATGAACCTTTCTCAAAGAAATGGACCTACCTCCAACTTCTCTTCATACCTAAAACTAAAATAAAATGATTACATGTGATAATTAAGTATAACAAACCACACATTAAAACTAAAAGGCTCTGTATATCCACCTCTAAAAACAATGTTTACAAATTGGTTTGTCATAGGAAATTTTGGCCTGCCCTAAACTTGAGGCTATAGCAAATAAACTCTAAACCAATCCAACAATGTATGATGAATGTTGTCAAGGACCACAAAGAGGAGCAACGACACTGTCAAATACATCATAAATTCTTAGTATTTGGCTTAAATAGTTAGACTACAGCTAAGAGGATTGGAAATGGTGAACACATAATTTATATGTACCTCCCATGGATATCGTCTCTAATAGCTTCAAATTTGCTTGTAACTTGCACTAAATTTGTTTAGTTTTAGATTTGGGAAAATGTAAATGTTTTATCTCACTCAATAGATAGTATAATTTCACATGCAGGTTCAAATTTATCAACTTAAACCTTGCAAAACAAATTAGATTTGCAATCATCATTGTAATTTGAACTAAATTCAGATCACAAAGGTACAAACAGTCATTTTATGGCTGGAAAAAACAAGAAAAATGCATTCTGTTAGAAGCATAGGCATTTCATTTGGAATGGCCATATTCCAACATTTCATCAAGATAGTTTAGCCTGTTCTTTTATTGTCTCTTATCTGTGTAAAAATTATTAATATTTGGCTTCCAATTCCAATCTGTTATACTCCAATTTCTTGCTAATTGTCCTACGTGCCTTTACAGTTAAAAAAGTAAGGAATCACTGCAACATTTCACTCTGTCACTCTTCATAATTCTACAGAATTTACACAGTTACAGCAGAGGAAGCATGGCCCTTTGAAGACAATGGACATCATACCAATAGACACATCATCATGGACTTCTCTGTAAACTTGATGTGGCATATCCAGTAGGTGAACACTTTTAGCAGACATCTCCAAATGCACTAAGCCCCTATTCAAGTCCATTCAACATGCAAAAGCTATTCCTTGGAAAGAAATATAGATCAGCACCAGGTTTTCAACTAAGCTTAAACACTGGATAATGTGCTCACCTCTACCAGCTTTTGCTGTTGTTCACTAGATTTCTCTGCCTCTTCATCGTACTTTTTTCTCCATTCAGCTGCTTCATCCAATGCTTCACTCTGTGCCTGTTCAAACACAATCCTGCAGGGTTTCACATATCCAATTTCTCACAACACTATTAACAATAAAGATTACCCATATGAAATCAAAGTGCTGCAATTGACTCATTGAAAGAAAATAAAAGACAACAATAGTAAATCCAGAAACCGATTCCGTGAGCTGAATAGTGTCTAAATTGTGTGTGCAAATGATTGATTCACTTGCATTCAGTAGGTGACGTCCAGTTGTCAAATACAAGCCATGTCCCATCAGCCTGAACTTTCCTTACTCTAATCCATTGAAATGATATAATTGCACACCCTCCACTGAAGCAGTTTTAAACATTGTATAAGGCTTCTTCTAATCTTGACATAATCCAATTATTTTCTCTAGAAATTCAAAATATCTACTTGTCCAGATCAACAAAAAAATCACACAAATACAGAGAACAACCTGTTTTCCTCTGAAACTAGCCCAGTTATTGTCTTCTTGGTCCTTTATCCCAAACTGAATCAAGTATGTGAATATAATGTAGCATAGATTTGTAAAAAATTGATTGTTTCCAGAGGAAAAGAGGCAGTTTAGTGTGTGCTTGCTAAAAGTTAGATAAATCCTCACAAACTTTTTGACAGTGGCTTCTGCCTTTCTGATAATGACCATTCGTATTCATCTATGAAATTTATATAAATATGATTATTCAAAATTTTCCATTTTTCCAAATACACAAAGAAATACCCATACACACATACAAAGAATAGCCCTTTCTCTCTAAAACTAGCCCAATTATTTCAGCTGTGTACCAAGGTTGATTTTCTACCATAAAACCAACGAAACATAAATGATAAAACCATAGTTTACATACTCGAAATCAGAGAGTACTCGGCAAGCCCAAAAATTTGACTCGGGGAAAACTCGGCAAATACTCGACAAATGTGTGTGGATATTTATGTATGTGTATACTTAGGACTGCACTGTGCACACATACATATCTATAAACATACATAGGATGCCAAGTTTGCATGCATTTACGCACACAGACATATTTATACACACACAAACTTGCCAAGTTTGTGGGTTTTTTTGCGAGCTACTGGTAATTACTCGATAATTTGACAGGAGAAAATCCATCTGCATACTGCCCGAGAGTAAAAGCAGAAATTACTCGGCATGCAAATTTTTTGGAGATTACTCGGCTACTCGGAGAGTAATCGGAGAGTATGTAATCTATGGATAAAACTATAATGTAGTATAGCAGGAAACTCATTTGACTGGTTCCAAAAGAAAAGACTCAAGAGAAAGTCTAATGTTCTTGTTCCAAAATAAATTATCTCAAGCTGATTGATACTGGATTCTGAAATTCAGATAACTGATAATATTGAAATATTCAAAATCCACTTTTAGACCCAAGAAACACCAACAAATGAATATATAGAAAACGCTGTCTTTTCCTCTAAAACTAGCCCATTATCTTAGAGATCTCCTTTACACTCAACAAAATAAAACAAATGAATATAATGTAGAATCTAAGCCAGATTAATTTCTTTGGTCAGCAAGGAAAAGAAGACATTTTGTGCCCTTATGATAAGAATAAGATCAATCAGCTAGCTGTTTGATGGTAGGTCAATGTTCCTGTGATATAGAACCCCAATATTTTTTTTCTGATTCCTAGTGCTTGCTGATTGTGAGTTTTCTGAGTTTGTTTGTTTATGTTTTCATATGCCCATTGCAGTTTGAAACATGCCAATAAATATAACATACATATTGCAAAATAACAATAAGAAACTAGAATGGAAATAAGAGCTTTCATTTACTTTTACTCAGAAATCATAAAGAGCATTAACAGTCTTGTTAGAAGAGCATAATACAACTCAGAATATTACTTTCAGACCCGGAATATAGCTCCCGAACAGCAGATTACAACTTCTCCAATGCCTCGTTCAATACTCAAGGAAGAGTCTTCAATTTTGGTGCCAAAGTGAGCCAAGATGTCCTTCCCAAAAGACTGAAACCCACTTCCAAAATATGCCAACCAGACTTAGATAAAACACCCAGGTTATGGCACTTGGCAGCAAGGGGCGATCTTGCCTAATAAATTCTAGGCTTCTTCAAAAAATGCAGAATAGTACTTGTTTATGGCGCCAAGGGGAGAGCTTCCCAAATAACCGACACCCATTTCGATAAACTAATCCATTAAGGAGCTATGAGCAAATATTCGAGTTCAGGTCCAGAAATGAGAGTGCCCAGAAACTAAGAAAAAACACACCAAAACACCAAGAAATCCACGCCAAACTGAGAGAAAGCAAACTCAAGCCAAAACCAAACTGAAACACCTCAAAAATGCTAAATATCTTCATCTTTCAAAGTCTGTGATCTGTAACTTGAAGCCCAAATGTGATTTCTGGATGAAATCACCCTTCCACCAACTAGGGCAGGTCGTGCACTACCGAAACGAGTCCAAGGTGTCAAGGGTTTTCGTCCTCAACTCTGATTATCAGACCTCCTGGCAAAAAACCAGCAACATCTCCTTAAGCAGCCAAATCATCCATAACAAAATGAGGCTTAGAATGAACTTTTAAAAGACTCCAATGGCAAATTAGGGCGACCTCCTTGAGAAACCCTTAAACCCACGCCTTATGAGAAAGCTTTATAATTTTACTTTAATTTTTGCCTCCAACCTTTGCGTAGGCATCCATCTCCTATTTAGCATTCAGAAACGCTTTTGATGCTTAAAAACAACTTTAAGTTATCAGCTTAGATGCCCAAGGTACTTTTTCATTTCCCCCTTACCCTCAACATTAAGTTATTAAGTAACTTAATAATAATCCATCTTCGAAGGGGAGAAAGCAAATATTTCAATATTCAACCTTAGAACTGATGCTTTAACTGAAAAATGTTGCTGAGTGATAGCCCTGACCAAGTCTAGCTTACCCAAAATGACTTACGATTTTTAGAAAGTACTAAAAATAGTAAGTAGTGCCAAAGACTCAAGCCGGAAAGATACTGATAGGCACCGAGGGTTCAATGAAGATTGAAGCTCGGTACTGAACCCCTGCTAAAAATAGAAAGTACTCTGAAATACTGAAAACCCAACACCAAGAACCAGAACTGAGTTCCCTTACTAGAACCTTTTAGCCTACAGGAACTCTAGAATAGGCTAAAGGTCATGTGCACTGCTCAGAGGCTAGGAGGGAAAATTACAGTTCCATGGGACATGTCCTTAAGGCCTAGAAACTCGTCCTAGACACCTAGGACATTCTGGGAACTGGGGAATGTAGACTAGACCTACCCCTCCTATCTACACCCTGCCAACCCTTTCATTCCCGCCCACCAACCACTGCCCCCCTTTTTTTAAATTTGGGGCATCCCTAGCATGTCTAGCATCCCATGGGTGTCCCCTTATTTTTTGTTGAAATTAGGGATGCTCTAGCGTCACAGGGATAGGAAGGCATCCCACCATGTCTACACCTTTTAAACAGCTAAAAAACGTGAAAGGCTTTCCATAAGTTTGTTGTAACTGAAATCAAGCCTTCTTAGGCACAGTAGAAAGCAGAGTGAAGAATCCAAGTAGCCTACCAAATTTAGAAAATCTAAATTGATAACACTTACCTACTAGAATTTGTCACATGTGATTCTAATCCATTCATGCAGAGGAACTAGGAAGACTCATTTATTAGAAAAGCTCTAGTTGAACCAAAATGCATTCACAAACAAAATGATAAGCATCAACTCCTTGACATCCATTTTGTTATACAGAAGCCAGAATGTAGAAAGGAAGTTATCACTAGTTAGAAGCAAGAAAAATAAATAAAACACAGCTATCAATGAAAATTGGAGACCTGTTGATTACGAATTGGGCAGCAACTATGTTGTGACCAAAGATTTTATTCCAATGCCGGCTAAAAGCCTTGCTTTATATAGAGGTTAAGTCAGCATTAAGCTACTAGAGTGTGGGAGGTGGCCCATAAGATCCTTATCCTATGCTTTCTGGAGGATTTAAGTTAAACCGTCCAAACTAAATTTATCTTTTGGTTAAACAATGCTTTCAATGTGTCTATTGCTTAATTTATTTTTTGATTAAACAATGTTTTCAATGTGTCTATGAGAGTAGACAAACTTACACCAGGCGAGTTAAATTCACTAGCATCATTATTAAATCTGTTTCAGATTGACATTGACCCACTTATGTGATCACTCCATTTCAAATATAAATAAGTTTCAAGAGTTTTATTCTTTGTAATGGCTCATGTTTATATTTTTAGTAAATTCAGTTACATGTTCACATGTTCTAAATTTCAACGTCTTTTAGTTTGTTTAAGTTATTTTAGCCAACCCCCATTGTCCCCAAAATCTAGAAAATTTTTACCATCCCCAAAACTCAGAGAAACACTGTGATAGGTTATATGATTCCCATAATGGATACTTATATTCATTTATAAGATTTATATCATATTTATATTTATGAATTTGTGTAGCTCATATAAAGTTAACATTTTTAGGTCCCAGCCTATCCAACACACCTCTTAAGCATATAGGACACCCCATGGGTGAAAAGGGGTTATCTTTTCATCTTCCCTTGTATATATTATTAATATCTTATAATTCAGAAATTTCCAAGTTTCCACACCAAAAAAGGACACCCACATACATATACAGAAATTGCAGTAGAATAAACCCTTTTCCTCCAAAAGTACCCAATTATTTCAGTGATGTCACTTACCCTGAACACAATTGAATAGATGAATATAATTTAGCATATATAAATATATACAAGCAATCCACAGAAATAACCCTTTTACTCTGAAACTACCCCAATTATTACAGAGATTGTCACAAAACAAACATTTTTCCTCAGAAACTAACCTAGATAATTCAGAGACGTTGTTTACCCGAAACACAATATAACACATAAATACATACATTCTGTGCATGCATGCCCATGCACACACAACACACGTGCACACACACAGCCCTTCTATTCTGAAACTAGCCCAATTAATTTAGAGATGTCACTGACCCTGAACAGAATCGAACACTTGAATATAATTTTATATGTATACCTATATACACAAAGATTGCCTCAGAGGTTCCCATTTTTCGACACCCAAAAAAGACACCCACATACATATATAAAGATTGCCACAGAACAAACCCTTTTCCTCCGAAACTAGCTCAATTTATTCAAAGATGTCATTCACCCAAAACACTGTAGAACACATGAATATAAATTAACACATATATATCAAATTAATTTGGTTGGATTCAAAATCAACTCATTAAATACACAGTGATTACAATGAAGGAACGAATGGGTTGGAACAATATTTTGCAAAAGAAGGATTGATTTTGCCTCAGAGATTTCCATTTTTCCACACCCCAAAAATAACCCCACATACATACACAAAGATTGCACAGAACAAATCCTTGTCCTCCAAAACTAGCCCAATCTATGCAAAGATGTCAGTCACCCTAAACATAATAGAACACACGAATATGATTTAAAATATATAGATCAAACTAATTTGGTTGGATTCAAAATCAATTCATTAAAGACAGTGAAAATAACAAAGGAGTGAATGAGTTGGAACGATTTTTTGCAAAATAAGGATTGAGTCAAATGGAGAAGGGGAGGAGATTACAAAGGAATGGGAAAGGAAAGCCAAAGACTACAAGGAAAATAGAGGAAAGGACAAGTCTTTTGGTTATGGTACTCAAACTATTCTTGCTCAGGAAGAAATTTCAATCATCTGCTACAGGCATGAATCAAGCAGTGCTAACATTAAAAAGATTTGGGAGAATGCCCTATTTTGAAAATTTATGGCATTTTGGCCTACTGCAGTGGATCTTCAAAAAATGGTTAGCTTGAAAATGGAAGATTCAATTTTCTTCCAAGGTACGTCTTTTTGCCACCAGGTTTTTATATGGTTACTTGTAATTGTGACTAAAAGAGAGAAAACTTTCAAGGGAAGCATGTGTTCACGAGAAAGGCAAGTTTGGTTATCAAGCCTTGGGAAAAAGGTTTTGACCAAATAAAGAGAATCATATCAAAAGTTCCAGATTAATTAAGAATGTGCAGTCTCTCAACTGAATTTTGAAAGGAAATATTCAAACAAATTGGCAATGAACTGGGGGAGTTTGTGCGGACAGAAAAGTCCACTTCAGTGGAACTTTTTTCTGTATATGTAAGAATTTGTGCAAATCTGGATATTTCAAAACCATTCCGAAATAGATCATCCTAAAATCTAAATCAAGGGAAATCCTTCAAGAGATAGATAATGAGAATATCCCCTTTAGATGTAGGGCGTATCATGCTAATGGGAATTTCACACAGGAGTGCCCTAATTTAAAGAAAACCTACCATGTGGAAATGGAATTTAAGGTTCCAAGGAACAAAGAGCAGAGAAGGCAAATTTGGAAACCAAAGGTGAACACACAGAATAGTTTTGTAAGTCTGGAAAAAGAAGTAGATTGGGAGCCAATGGAAGACATTTCCCAAGTTCCAAAAATAATACTAGTAGAGGCTCTTCCTAACATTCAAAGTCAGCTGATGGAATCTCTATAAAATACAAAACAAAAGGGGGAAGGAGAATGGCTGGAGGATGCAGATACAGAAGCAATGACAGATATAATTTCGAGTAATTTTGGGTTGCAAGACTATTCACCTTTATCCCAAATTAAAATAATGCTGAGTGTGGTTGATAGTTAATATTGAAAAGATTCTGTCATCAAATTTGGCCAAAAAATATTGCAGAGTTACATAAAAAGAAGCCTGGTAACCCTCCACAGTCTAACTCTCAAAACACGGAAGCCCAAATAAATATTGAGAAATGCTTTAACAATTCAAGGAGAGGAAGACTCAAGACAAGCAAGGACTCACAGATGGACTTTGAGTGTGGAAATGGTGTAGAAGACTTTAATAAGGCTCATGACTAGGTAGCTATTTTCACTATTTTTACTATAGCTAGCCTAGGGTTTTAAGATTTTTTTGCATTTTTATGGAATATTTCGTGCTAACTTGCAGGTTCTCAGTGTATGTCCATCCTCCAACAATCTCATTCATCCTCACCCTTTTCCATAGTTTTTTGTTGCCACTTTTCCTTCCCCAACCTCTCCTAGCTCCATTGAAAACCATAGAAGCCCCACGGTTCCATTCTCCCTCCATTTTGCCTCATAGATCTGAAAACATTTTTGTCTATCAATAAATTTAGTTATTTTATTAGTCTCATTGTGTTTCCCATCAGTTTTACCTTTATGGGTATCCATTTGTTTGATATTTCCACATCCGTAGCTTACCTTGCCTCCATTGAAACCCTAGGACCTCAAACCCTCATTTTATGTTCAGAGTTTGCTGCTCTATCTGATGAATTAAATACATGAATTAATAATGGAGATGACAATGCATACCAAATACATGTGTAAAATATATCTTTATTTGCTCATGAAATTATTACAGAAGACCAGAGATGGTCAGCCAAGGATCAAAGTCGATCCGACTAGATCATACTACTCTCCTTGATGATACACGGTGTATTTAAAGGAGTCAACGGTTGCCAAGAGGAACACAACCATTAACCAACCAATGCTTATAACTACCCAAAGCTGACAACAACTAATACAAACGATTAATACATAGTCGGATAACCAATATTACCAAAGCATAATAATAGACATTGTACACCGACTACATTTAGATCTTGGTGTTTTCAGTCAAAACGGTTTTTTTTTTATCAATAAAATCAGTTGTTTTTCAGTCTACTTCAGTCATACTTCAGTTTTTGCCATTTGGGTATTTACCCTTTTGACTTTCTTTTTATTATTAATAAAATCAGTCTATGTCAGTCATACTTTAGTTTTTGCTACTTGGGTATTTGCCCGTTTGCCTTTTTGCCTCTATCCATTTCACCCCTCCTCCATTGCAAACCATCTAAGACCAAGTATTAGTCTTTTGGCCATAACCTTTACATTTTATTTTTTTTTTCAGTCAAACCAGTTGTGTTGTCTTCCTATCTCAATCACCTTTCCACCCATTATTCATTCGCATATTTTTGTCTTAGTTTGTTGCCAATTTGTCATCCCCCAAGCCACCCATTTTCTCTTTTTCCTGCATTAGCCAATATGCTAAAATCTAATGTTTGTATTCAGAATAGGAGAAAAATATTTGTATGAGCATACTTTCAGATTTGTATTAGTAATATTTATCAAGTGGAACTTTGTTTGAAAGCCCACAGGGGGACTGACTGAGGCAGAACCCCCATTAATTCTCTATTTTGCAGGTGTTCCTTACTATGCATCTGTTTGTTGCAAGTCTAATATCTTGAAATCAGAAAAGATTGAAGATATCATCCAAGAGTAAGAAGTGCTTAGGATGATCTGAAGAAGGTCCCTACGAATTTCCAGGCATTTTGGTGACAGTCAAATTTTTACCTTTTCATAAATCATAAATCAATGCATTCAAATGATATTCAACATTTAAAAAGAAAGAAAAAATCTCTTATTTTTTATCTTTCAAAAATAAGCAAATCTTCTATGTTCCATGGAGTCTCAAGACAGGAGGACAAGGGGGCAAGGGGACAAAGGGACCAATGGAGTCTCAAGACAGGAGGACAAGGGGGCAAGGGGACAAAGGGACCAAGGGCCTAGATTTGGGGACAGCGGGGTAACAGCAACAAGATGGTGATGGGATGGCAATGGGATGGCAGCGAGCAGGGATCTAGGGGCAGAGTCCCCAACAAGATCAAGGGGTAGCATCCCTCACAAGGGTCTAAGGACAAAGCCCCTAGGGGCAATACCCCTCACAAGGGTTTGAGGGTAGAGTCCCTAGCAAGATCGAGGGGCAGTGCCCTTTACGAGATCTGGGAGCAACATCCCTTACGAGGTACCAGGGGGGACGCCCCTCACATGTTGCCTATCATGGTACTGTTGGTGTGTGTTTTAATACCCACCGAACACAGAATAAAATGCCCAAAGACACTCTATCCTCTCTTGAAAAATCACCGTGTATGCTAAGATTGCGAGAAGATCATATGGTGATTCCAAGGTTTCTTTTGTCAGGTCTTGACGTGTGGATAAGATCAGTGGGCGTTGTGATTTGCTGGTAATCACAAGGGGACTTACGTTAGAATTTATTTGCAAGCTAAGGACTTAGACGGTTTTGACATTGAAGGCTCTTTCTTTTTGGGTTTTCTCAATTTTAGGATTTCCAAAAAAAAATGTAAAAATAGATAAGGGTTTAGGAGTGCTAATCTAATCCTAAGAATTCAAGAGACGGCGATGATTGGGTGAAACAAGGAACCACACTTTGTTTCGCCTCCTTGGGACAACTACGCAAAGTGGGTGCAATCTTCTAGGGGTGTGATTATGATTTTCATGTCCAGAATAAGACTGAAGTTAAGCATCCACAATTTAAGAGCTCAGGCTAACTTTACGCATTGGATACAAATCATCTATCCAAAGAAAGTATGAGCTAGATTTCACCAATCACCACTATCAGATCTATCATTCATTTAACAAACATTCAAATAAAATTCTACTCTAATTCTAATCTAAGTGTTGAAGGAGATATGTAACCTTGCACACCACTTGAAAATAAAAGTGATTCAAAGCAAATCATGCATAAGAGCTTTTATTAACGGAAATGGTCTAACGCAACAATTTCATATTACTCACTTCACAAATTACAAATGAGGGGGCGAGCTCAATTTATAGGCTCCCCGATTACAATTCAATGGCCAAGATTGATTTCGAATCAACGGTCGAGATTACAAAATAAAACCCTAATTAGGGCTTGTCACAATTAACTACCTCTCGACCAATAAGAAAATTACATTTTGGGACACTTGTCCTTTTTGCTAAATATAAACCAATTCCATGGATAAGTCAGGTTCATTGAACGTAGACATGTTGACTTGGAACAATTTGATTGGTTTCGAAGATGACGAGGTGCCACCTCAACGTGCTGGATGTCCTCCTTGGTCTCCTTGTTCTTTTCCCATAGATTTATCTTCCTTTGCCGATGACTTTGTCCTTTGTGTTTGTTCCTTCCTAGCTGTGATCTTGGATTTCCTTCGGGATTTTGATTTCTTCTTCTCACTTGCATCAGAATCTGGAAGTCTTCCCTTGGAGCAGTTATTGAACTTTTCCTTCCTGATTGCTTTGAAATTCCTTCAAGTGCCTTGAATTTGGAGAAGAGCTCTCCTGTGCTTTCGCCAAAATGGAGGAAATTGGAACTTTCTCTGTGAAGTAGTTCCCATACTTAGCCAAATTTTGGCTATTCAATTTCGTCTTGTAACACCTTCATGTGGACCATTCAACACTTAGCCAAGATTTTGGCCATCTTTATGCTCGAATGAACTTTGCCTGTGGATTTGTCTTTAATTTCGAGTTTGGCTTGTGCTAAGTAGGGCAGACTCCATCCTTGGGCAAGAATTTTATTCATTTCCTCCTTATTCCTCTTCATTTTTCTTGTTTTCTTTCCAACACTTAGTCAAAATTTGATCCTTTTATTGTAGGAAAATTCCACACTTAGCCAATTTTATGAGTTTTCCTTGGCGGACTTCATAGTTGTTGCGCCACTTTGCTCATTTGTTAAGGCGGAGTTTGTCTTCCTTGTGCTATTCCCATCTTGCTCTCAGGCGGACTTCATCTTCTCTTGGACAAGGCGGACTTTGAAGCTGGCTGGACAAGATGCATTTTCCTCTAAGAGTACTTGATCTTGTGGCTGGACATCTTCATGGCGGACTTCACCAATGCTTGGACATGCTTCCCTGTTGGAAGGCGGACTTTGCCTTGTGCCTGCCATTGCTTTGGGTGAACTTTGCCAATGCTTAGACACTTCCTTTCCTGTGGCGTACTTTATACTTAACCAAACATCCGACTTAGTCAAAATTTTCAAATTTTCTCTCTCCTTCTAGGTTGGACAGACTTGGAGGTTTCTCTGCCATTTTGCATTTATGTCCATGCCTTAGAAATTTATTTCATGTTGAGTTGGGCGGACTTTGTGTTTGCCTTGCCATACACTCTTCTTTCCATGCCAAAGAATTTTATTCCGTCATGCCGAGGAGTGAATTTCATGCTAGCTTGATCCCCTCTCTCTCTAGGCATATTTTTTATCCATGCCTTAGAAAAATTTCCTCTCCCAAAGTTGGGCGGACTTCAGCCTCTCCTTGACATTGGTGCACTTTAGCCTTGCCTTGTCCAAGGGCGGACTTGGACATCTTCAATTTAGCCTTGGCGAACTTCATGATTGGTTGGCCATGTTGGGCGGAGCTGCTCAATGCTTAGAGAATTTTCTTGACACTTAACCAAATTTTGAAAATTTATTCTCAACACTTAGCCAATTTTTGAGTTTTTCTTGGCAGACTTCCTGCTTGGCCGGACATTTTTTTCTTTGTGCTGGGCAGACTTCATCATGTTCATGCCATTTTTTTTCCTTGCATGTTGCTGGGCGGACTTGCTAGCCTTCTTTCCATTGACATTTTTCATCAATTTTTACCATTCTTAGCTTGATTTTCATGATTTCTGAAGGCGTGTAGATTTCATGCTCTGTGGGATCCCAAAATAGAAACTTTTCCCAAAATAGAAACTTTCCAAAAATAGAAAAAGCAAAAAGCATCCCTAAAAAATAGGAACTCCATAATGGCCTAAAAATGCCAAAAATCAAAAAAGCAAAAAGCAAAAAGGCAGAATCCCTAAAAAATAGGAAGTATCAGAATTGACTCAAAGCAATGGCGTTCCTCGTCTACTGGTCCTTCTAAGTACTTCCATGACATCTAGGCACTGATATGGGCTCGAATTCTCTACTTGGCTCAGATGATTTCTATAAAACTCTAACTCCTCATTGTAAATAAATGGTGATAGGCAGTTGCGCTACCAAGGCAAAAACCCAAAAAGCAAAAAAAAGGGGGTTCCCATTTGCAATGGGGCGATGTGTGAAATAGGTCACAACAGGTACAAAGTGGGGTCAAGGGGCAGAGCCCCCACCACCAAGACCAAATTAAGACCTTTGAAACCACATAAACCTTCATGGTGCATACCATTTCACAATTTAATCACTATGTTTTCTGCAACACCAAATCATTAATATTTCTAACCAAATCTTCATTCTCCAACAAACTAACAATGAAGCTAAAGAATCTAACCAATCTAAATCATAGTTGGCCAAGTCGATGAGTACTCGCCGAGATTTTTCTTAATACTCAGCAAGTCCAACCAAAAAACTCACCAAACACATCAAAAATGCAGAAAGAACACGCAATTTTACCCTATAAATGCAGCCACACCCTTCACACTTCCTCACACAGCACTCTTGCATCCATTTCAGCTGATTGAAGGGGTTTTTAGCCAAATTTGAAGGGCAAATTTGAAGAATTTCAAGGGCAGGTTAGTAAATTTTTTAGTTTTTTGCAAGCATTTAAATTCATTTTAGCTACTAAAATCTAGCATGTAGGCTATAATCAATTCATAATTTCCTAAAACTTAGTAGTATTTAGAATTTTATTTCCAAAAAATTGAATTAGTGAACATTTTTTGTTCATTTATACTGATCTTTTAATGAATTTACTTTTTTTTGTATACACAATTTTTTTTTCTGATTTTAACCTATTTTGGGGAATAAATGAAAAGGTTATATTACATTTATGCTGATTTAAACCAATTTATGTTGATTTATACTAATTCTAGGCTAAATTTATGCTGATTAATAATAATTTATGTTGAATTTAGGCTAATTTTTTCGTATTTAAAAATTAAAGTGTTGTACTTTGTACTTGTAGGATAGATACAATGGCAAATAGAGATCCCTTGGCCTCTAGTTCAAGCTCCCACTCCACATCAAGCTTAGCTCAGCCCAATTGATGCCAGTTATAGGCACTCATCCCCCTTGTGCTATGTAAGAACCCTTATAGGTTCTAACTGAAATTTTTCTCTTTGCTGGTCTGAAAATTTGTCTTGCCTTCAACTTATGTACTTATGTTTCCTTGCTTGGGTGCGGAAGTCTTCATACTTCTTCCTAGTCTCCTGCATGAATTTGTCATCCTGACCAACAGTGTAATCCACTATGGTGTGAATCCTCATGATTGATCTCCTAGTGGATGAAAGAACCTTTTTGCACTTGTCAAGATGCGTCTTGAGGTTGTCAAGAGTGAGCCTTGTATCACAAAGATCATTTATAGAGGCATCTAAAAAGTCTACGCTCTCTACTTGATTCATGACAGCTTCTTTGAAGGTCTCGGAAAGTTCTATGGCCGTAAGGAAAATGTGGTTTTCCTCAAGAAGTTTGCCTAGCAACTCCTTGATTCTTTTCTCAAGAATAGAACGATGTTCTTCAACATTTTACTGTACTTGGTGGAGATCATTTGCAAGAGATTTAATCATCTGAATACAATGCTTCAAAGATTCTCTTACCTCAACATATTTTTCCTTGTCGGGGATCACCCCAGCTTCCACCAATTCGTTGAGCTTTACCTATTTCATTTGTGACCACAATAAGAGGCCTTTTTCCATTTCTTTGAGCTCTTGGGAAAGAACAACTTCTTCTTTATCCAACTCCAATTTGAGCTGAGCTATCTCAGTAGTCTTTTCATTCGTGGCAATTATAATTTGAGAACCATGTTCTACAACCTTATTAATGAAGTCATACAACGCTTTGCCTTTGGAGGCAAATTTCTCAGCTTTCTTGATTGTTGGGTCCTCAGGGCTTATCATTGCCAACGATTGTGCATTACTTGTAGATCCTGCAAGCTTCCTTACAATAGTGGCATAATGCTTTGCCCTTTGTTTGTATAAGTTTCGAGCTTGCTCCATTTTGTCCAGTCTTTCTGCCAATATATTCAAAGTCACTTGTGCATCTGCCTTGGCACTTTCATTAGTAACTTTGCCAAGCTAGACTTTTGTTACTGTGTAATCCTCCATATTAACATCTCCTTCCTCTTGAGGTGGAATGCCAATCTCTGCATACTTTTGACCTGTTTTGTCAACCTGAAGTCGTGAATATACTTTCGCCTTTTTCTTCCCCTTGGCTTTTGGAGGGGCTATCTCTTCAAGATTGAGCTCTTCTGGGGAAATCATTTGCTTTTTCCGCTTCGATACCTGAGATACCAACCAAGGGGGAAGAGAGGAGGTAAAAGCTTCCTGGTTGACCGTCAACTCTTTTGTTACCCCGACTTCTAAAGGAATGGCTGGTATAGAAATAATTGGCGAAGTATCTGCCATTACTATTCTAGAAACCTGCACATTGATCTGATTCTGCAGAGATTCATTCATAAACCTGTTAAACTCAGCTTTTGAATTGAGATCGTATGATGGGGATGACAAGCTGGGAATAGATGATGGAGAACTCGACAAAACATCAACCGTTTGAATACTTGTTACCGAAGGAGTATCTAGTGTGGTTGACGTTGCAGGGAGTGGTGCAATGTCCACTGCGGGTATGGTAGATGTAGGAATAGGCAACGTGGGAAAAGGTGGCGGAGGAGTGTTCAGAATAGGAAGTGTATGAGGAACGTTTGAAATTAGAGGTGATGATGACTAGGGAAAATCTTCAACTACATGCTCAGGTGGAGTGATAGCTTGTTCTTCATCATGCCTGAGTTCTTGTTGATCACTCTCTTGATCCTCTAACTCTTTCTCACCTTCTTGGTCACCTTTAGACTCATGTTCATCTTCGGAATGTTCTTCCTCATCGGAATCTGATTCTTCTGAATCTTCATCTTCAATAGATTGATCACTTGAATTTTCTTCATCGAAATCTATCTCTTCAGAAATAGACTCCTTTCCTTTCGAGCGGGATGGTTTAGATTCCATTGTTTCTTCTTCACGGATGGCTCGAGCATCCTTCTTGCCAATAGTGAACTTAATCCTAGGGCCTTTTTTGGATGAAGTGGGAATAGCCACTAATTTATCTTTTGGGCGAGATTCTTGTTGTAGATTGACTTGTGCTCTAGATTCTTCTCCTTCGAACTCTATCCTGAAAGTTTTCATCTCAAAGTTGTGCTTGTGTAACCATTCAACAGTGTTAGCCAAAATTGGTGCCAACCTTTCTCTAATGGAAATGTTCTCCTTCTTTGACCACTAAATTGCAGGCAAAGGTTTCTTAGAGATTTGTTGCTCATCATAAGCAGCAATCATGATATCATCAGGATCTATGAACTCCTCTACTAGGTCTGCAACACCAAGATCTCTAATTTGCTGAACAGTGAGCCTGCAAAACTCCATCTTGCGAACAACCTCTTCATCTCTACAATCAGCCCAGATGTCTTCAAAGTGGTATCCATGCCTGTGACCCTTTTTCAACCTCTTTCTGACATCCCGGTAATCAAAATAAAGCCTGTATTTATAAGCCTTGAGTGTCATGACTTGCATCTCAGCATAGACTGATTTAGCCTTTTGAACACTCTTGATGGTATACCTACCGATTGTCAGTGGAAACTTAAATCCAGGTTTATTAATCCTTCAACATTCCTTGTGGACTGAAATCAGTTGTCTGCATAACTCCATCAATATCCACTTGTCTGAAGGATATCTGGGTAACATATAAAGGCAACCAGTGTAGCATCCCACCCTTATGTAAGTAAAAGTCGGGAATTGGAGATATATGCATCCAACTTTACTTACCACTTTGTAGGCCTCATCAAACACTCTCTTTTTCTCGAGAATTGGATCAAAATTGAAAAGCAAAGGCGCAAAGAAAGCATCAGTGACTCTCCTGAAATGGTGATGGCTTTCCTTCAATTCCAACTAGTAGAAATAATTGTACACAGGCGTAGAAAGTTGGTTCCCTTTTGTAGATAAACCTGGGAATTGTCTCATCACGGCTGCAATGTACACCAGGTAAGAAGTCATATAAAACTTCAAGGTCGTTGGGACATTTATCAATTGCTCATGAATTGCATCACTGATCTGTTTGCCCCAATCAATATGAACCTTTTGTCTTCTTATGATCCGAATGTACTCGTACATCCAATCTTGAAAATGAGACATTTTAGGCAATCCCTTAACTCTACTTAAGAGTATTATCATGTCTTTGATATCTTCCTTGAAGTCAGCTCGTGGAAGTCCCTTCGACCATCTGGAGATAGTATGCCTAGGCTCTTTTAACCATTGACTATTTATCAAGTACTTAGCCTTGTTCGGATCTGAGTCATAGACTTCCTATGCTGATTGTACTGAAATATCAATGTACTTCTCCATCTGCAGGACTTTGAAGACAATATCAAAGAAATCTAGATCTAGTCTCAAAATCTCATGTCTAGAAGAATTTATGACGCTTCTGCTTTCCCGGATGTAGTGAGATGCAACTTCAAGGACAAACTCCATATGGTGTGCAGCAGTAGGGAACGTAGAAACAAGATGTAGGTTACTATGCACAATAGCTCTTAGAGAATCTTCAAGAGGCTTCTACTCGGTTCTCTTTACGAAATCAATGAGGTCTCGATGACCAACCTCAGTGTCTTTGATCTCGTCTACTTTTGAAATCACTACTGTCGACGGGTAAATACCTTGGTATTTGTATTTCATTTTGCCTTCAACTTTTGAAGACGAAGGAGGCTTCTTAGCTATCATCTGATAGCAATTGGATCAAGATATACAATCCCTAAGGATCCCTTGACGAGATCTGAAAATGAACTGCAAATAAGAATCAACAACTATTAGCCAAAAAGAAGCATTGGAATGCGTGCAACAAGCAATGATGTCGAGCAAGCATGATTTGAGGGACAAAGCACGAAAAACGAGGTGAAAGCGGACAAAAAGTGGTTCGGAGCGAAATTGGAAAGATTTGAAGTGTTTTAGACGAAAAGCAGGAAAAAAAATCAGCGCCCTTGCACTTAGAAGAAAAGTGAACTTGGTGCAATGGCGCTGATTTTCAGCGCCCTTGCACCAAAGTGTTAGAGATTTCAGACAAATGTGTCAGGGCGCTGAAAACTAGCACCCTGACACAAAATCAGCGCCACTGCACCAAGGTGTTAGAGATTTCAGACAAATGTGTCAGGGCGCTGAAAACTAGCACCCTGACACTTTTGCTTGACATTTAGGAAAAATGAAGATGTGAAGAGATGAAAATTTTGACGCCATAGTATGGGAAAAAGGAAACCCCTCTAAGGTAAGAGCAAGACATTTGGATCTAAACCATGTATGCGTATTATTCATGAATGGCGAATGTCTCTTTATTCTTTCCAAAACGAATACATTCGTGTAATTACTACGCACATGGGAGTGTGGAAGAAAACAAAAAACGGAGGATGAGAATGCAAAAGCGTGACTCTAAGAATAAGAGAGAGAGAAAGACAAACGCACGCGTGATTGCTTGAAGAAGGGAAGAAAAACGCGAATGACAAAAACGCGTTTTGGAGAATGGACGTTGCAAATCATAAATGAAAACCTTAGATGTGTTTGACAGAGAAAGGAAAAAGCGAATCATAAACTAAGATCATGAGAAAGAAGAAAATGAAAACATACCTAAAACAATCAAGCAAGATCGAACCAAAAACTTGAAAAGATCTTGAAAGAAGAAAACGCGTTTTTGCTTGGAGAATAGACGCCCAGCACTTTAGAGAGGTGAAGAACAAGTTAAAAATGAAATGGAATGAACCAAAATCACTTTTAAGTGATTTAAAAGTGTTAAAAACTAACTCAAGTTGCTCATTTAAATGAGGCACAAAAAGTGGCACTTTCAATGAAATGTGTAAAAGAGCCAAAAAATGACGCCTTAGTCAAAAATTAACTAAGTCAGGAAGTTAAGTGCAATGGCGCTAAAAATTAGCACCTTTGCACCAAAACACAATCACTTAAGTGCAGGGGCACTGATTTTTAGCGCCCTTGCACTTTAGACACTTAATCAATTTTTGAAAAAGAGTTAAAGTGCTGTTTTTTGAGACAACTGCACTTTTCACTATTTCACTAAGTACCAACAGTGAGAGCTCGCAAAGGTACTCGTTTCGAAGGTCTTTGTGAGGCAAACATAGGGGGATGCTCAAATTGACTATTTGAGACTTTGGAACACATTTCGAGGTGGATCAAAAATTGTCTCGTTTTGCGTGCTTGAACATCACGAACCTAGGAAATGGACAAGTTTTGTAGAGGGGTTATCCGTGGAACGAGCGCTGCTAGTTTCTGTGATAACACATACGAAGCACATCGGCATCCACTTCATCTACTGCAAGTAGAGCACCTACACGCACACCACATAGCTTTTTTGTACCCAGAAACATACCTAAAGCACAACCATCATTGGAAAGTACAAGGTGGAACAAGGAGGTGCATCAAGAAGCAAATTAAGGCATGTGCCAATTTTTGGTACTTCAACAACCTTCCCTTCAATGTGGTGAGCAACTCCTTTATTGGGAGAATTTGGTAATTGCATTGATAGTAGCGATAAAAGGCTACAAGGCACCTTCTTAGAAAGACTCAAGTGGGAAGTTGCTCACAGATGCAACTAAAGAGGCAAAGTTAGTTGTGGAAGAACAGAAGAAGCAATGGCGAAGAATGGTTGCACTATTCTTTCAAATGGGTGGACAAATGGAAAGAACTGCATCATTACCAACTTTTGGGTAGCTTCAAAAGGTGGGATAATTTTTTTGAAGTAAATTGATGCCTCTGATAATGTAAAAAATGCAAAAACTTTTGAGTCTAGTGTTGGAGGAAGTTGTCTTGAAGGTGGGCATAAAGAATATAGTTCAAATTATAACTGAAAATGCAACAACATACGTGGTAGTTGGAAGATTGCTCGAAGAGAGCCATTGGTCACTCTTTTGGACCCATTGTGCAACACATTGTCTTGACCTTCTTTTGGAGGACATAAACAAACTTGATTGGATGAGATCGGTTGTAGAAGATGCAAAAAGCAAAACAAAATTTATTTATAATCACCCTTGGGTTCTTAGTTTGATGAGAGATCAAACTGAAGGGAAAGTGTTGGTGTGATCAGGTGTCACAAGGTTTGCAACAATTTTCCTTTGCAAAGAATTATTTGTTTGTTGGCTTCCTTAAAACAAATGTTTGTGAGTCAAGCATGGCTAGACTCATCATATGCAAATAAGCCTAAAGGGGAGAGGGTTGCAAGGATAGTCTTTGATAATCTTTTGTACAAAGAGCTATAGAGATCATGAAGGTAACCTCAAAACTTCAATTTTAATTTCAAATTGAATATTTTATTTTTTAATTTTAGTCTTTCATTATAAATTTTCACTTTAATTTTTTTGTATTTGTAAATTGTAGGTGTCGAAGCCCTCGGTTAGAGTTCTCCATTTGGTAGATGGGGATCAAAATCCAATGGGGTACATTTATGAGGCCATGTATAGGGCCAAAGAGTCCATCTGAAACTACAAAAAGGGGGACAAGCTTAAATTTGATTGAAGGTGGAACAATCAACTCCACCAACCCATTCATGCAGTAGGGTACTTCCTCAACCATGATTTTTTCTATTCATATAGCTTCTTAGATCCTAATGGAGAGGTTATGGAGGGCCTCATGACATGCAGTGAGAGGATGACACCCCAAATTGAGGTGAGAGACCTTATTGTTATAGAATTGCACAATTACAGGACTAGTAGGGATAAGCTCTTTTCTTAAGACTAGTTATCCAAGGAAGAACCACTCAACACCAAGTCACAAAAATTGGAGTTGTTACATCACATGCATCTTACAAATAACAAATTTCAAATTTACAACTATTGATAATTGGATAAAATATGGTTTGCTTACTAACTCTTAAATATCTTATTTTATAGATTCTTGGTGGATAGATTGGGGTGCAAATACCCCAAATCTTCAAAGATTAGCCCTCCGCAATTTATGCCAACCTTGTAATGCATCCAGCTGTGAGCGCAATTGGATTTTGTTTCAAGACATCCACACAAAGAAGAGGAACAACTTAGCTTAAAAATGACACAATGACCTTGTCTTTGTACAATACAACCTCCAACTTCACACAAAAAGGGTTGAGGGCAAATCAAAGGTCACTGATTTGGATGACAATCATCCTTATAGCGATTGAACAAGGCAGGATGAGCAGCCACCATTGCTTATTAAAGATGAGATTATTGATTTTGAGAGACAAGCAATGGAGGATGTGGCTACAACCAAAGGAGCTATAGGATTGGATGACATTGATGAGGCAGAGGAGTAATTGCCATCTACTAGTAGGATGGAGGTCGAGCCAAAGCCACAAGCATAGCCTTCTAGGCCGAGTGAGGAGCCATAGTAAATTGCAAGGATTAGAATCTCAACCTCTCCCCAAGTTTCCACTAGATTAGGGAAGAGGAAGATGTAAAATGTTGTAATATGCAATTTATGAATTATGATGATCATTTTTAAAGGCAATCATCATAAATTCATAATAGTTGTCAACTATATATTGTATCAACATATCAAGATTCCACATGATGATGTAATTTTCTACTCAACTTGTATTCAAATTAATCAAATTTAATAGAAAACACTTTTGTACTTATGGATTCATTGGACACATTTTATCATTGAATTTTGCAAAAGAAATGTGTTTCTAAGGGAATTTAAGCGATTCTTTGAGTTGTCGAGTTTTTTGCTTAATTTTTCTCGAGTTTTTGCTGAGTCATAAATTGTGGGTCTGTTGAATATTTGCCAAGTCAGAGTTCGCCAACTATGGTCTAAATGATGAGGGCAAAGCAATTTTTTAATGTTCCACAAAGACTTGGCACTTGCTCTTGCTTTCACTCTTCCTAATACTTGCACTCAATTGATGAAGTGTTGGTTAATGTTCTCACTCTTGTCATTGCTCTCACTTTTTGTAAGATCCTTAACCAAGTGCACATTGATTTTTTTATTTGCAAATCTTCAAGTTTCACTACAAGCATTTTGTCAAACAATTGTACTTCACATTGTGCTTAAAACATCTCCATACAATTTAAGGGAATTGTAATCCATTTGCAAATAATTAATTTCCAATAACATATAGCACCACAGCCATAAAAATGCAGACATTAAAATTATTAAAATCACAAGACAATTGCCTTCCGAAAAGAAATTAATATAGTATTGCTTACACATATGGAATGGTTCAGGATTTTCAATTTTAAATAAATCAGACATTACTAGATATTTTATATCCTGACCTGATATCATCATCCCACCATAGAACAAGTTCACAACTTGCAGTGAAATGTATACTCAATCCAATAAGGATTTGATGACTTGAACTTCTTCCTATTAGTGTTTCTTAGATCAGATTAAACAATGAAAGCACTTAGAAATATTGCAACACATAAGACAATGAACACAACAAGATACCCTGGGAAAACCCTCCTCTTGAGGGAGAAAAACCCAGCAAATGAATCTCTTATATAACGTGGCACAAGAGCAGAAATCTGCTTACAACTCAGGCCCAGCAATGGCCAATAATGAATACAATGAAGTCGCACTTCTCCTAGATGCACAAGATACAAATGAATATGTTCTTCCTTGAAATCGGATCTGCTGCTATGAAGATGCAAATTTTGCTCTGCTCTTTAATTGCGAACTTGCTTGAATAGAATGGATGATTTACAATGACAAGAAGACCTTGTATAAATACTAGAGAGGCGCCTCTTCAAGTTAGGTTGGCCCCTTAGGAAAAACATAAATAAAGATAAATACAACTAGGGTCGGCCCAAACAACAATTAATAAATGCGAATCATAATAGGGTCGGCCCTTTGTCATTAATAATTGTGTAGCCATGAATTAAATAGCCGAAGGCTACTTATTTAATTCATGTTCTTCTTCTTGGTATTTGTGCAAAGGAAGTGCATCCCGAAGTTGCTAAAACATCAACACTCCCTCTCAGCTAGGGATGAACTTCCACCTGCACAAGACACATCATATCAAAATGAAAACAAAATAGAATATCACCTTAACGTGATATCAACCATTATAGCTACTTCCATAGATGGTATAAACAAGTGCTCATCACTTAATGTGATGTTGTCACCTCAATGTGACTTTCACCATGGCTCTCCCAGAGGGTGATACACAAGCACAAATAAATCATCACGGATTCCCTCACGTGATGCTGTCATGGAGTCACACACATGACATCCACCATGGCTCTCCCAGAGGGTGGAAACAAGGGCTTACACCTCAATTCTCAAAGAGAAATGCATAAAAAATCATCACGGATTCCCTCACATGATGTTGTCATGGAGTCACACACAACATCCACCATGGCTCTCCCAGAGGGTGGAAACAAGGGCTTTCACCTCAAATCTCTCTCAATAGAGAAATGCATTATCAAGGGCTTGCACCTCAACTCTCTCTCAATAGAGAATTGCATTATCAATTAAGGATCACTAATACTGAGACTCTTTCTCAGTTAAGGCTGCATTCTCCACCATACCAAGCTTGTCTCGAAAGTACACAAACTTAATCCTGGAGAGAATGTCTGTCGTTTGCTCTTCAGTGCTGATATACCTCAACTGTATAGCTTTCCTTTGTACCATATCTCTAATATAGTGGTACTTGATCTCAACATGTTTTGTTCTATCATGAAACACGGGATTGACAGAAAGCTTTACACAGCTCTAATTATCACAGTGTATAATGGTAGGCTCCATTGATTGTCCAAACAATCCTGCAAGGAGCTTACAAAGCCACACTGCCTCACGAGCTGCCACACACGCTGCTATGTACTCTGCCTTGGTTGTACTCAAGGCCACTGAAGACTGTTTCCTGCTACACCAAGAAATCATAGCAGTCCCCAAACTGAAGCAACAACCAGAGGTACTCTTCCGATCTGAGACACATCCTGCCCAATCAGAATCAGTAAAACCATGCAGCTCTAAATCCACACCTGAAGAATATCTCAACCCATATCCAATTGTGCCACATAAATATCTCAGGATATGTTTAGCTGCTACAAGATGTATTTGCCTTGGTTCACACATAAACTGGCTAAGTGCACTCACTGCATAGCAGATGTCAAGTCTAGTGTTAACTAGATACATCAATGAACCAATCAACTGTCTATACATCGTAGAATCCACTGGTTCTGAACTAGCTGCAGCCTCTTTCAACTTATCTAGATTAGTCTCCATGGGTGTAGACATAGGTTTGCAGTCAATCATACCAAACCTTTTGAGAATGTCAATGGTATACTTGCCTTGACTTAGAATCATCTCATCTGGCTTTTGCCAAACTTCTAAGCCAAGAAAGTAATGCATAAGACCTAGATTCTTCATCTCAAACTCTGAGGCTAATTCCTTCTTGCATTTTAGAATTAGACGTTCTTCACCACTGATAATCAGATCATCAACATATAAAACCAGAATCAAAGCTTCACCCTTTACTATCTTGAAGTAGAGGTTAGAATCTACATCATTCTTTGAGAAACCCAGGCTTGATAGATACTGATCAATCCTTTCGTACCAAGCACGAGGAGCTTGCTTAAGACCATACAAGGCCTTCTTCAGCTTACAAACATGAGATTCCTTCCCATGTACCTCAAACCCTTCAGGTTGCTCAATGTAAACCTCTTCTTCTATTACACCATTTAGAAAAGTTGTCTTTACATCCATTTGGTGAATCTTCCATCCTCTAGATGCGGCAATAGCAATGATGGTTCTGACAGACGTATATCGAGCCACAGGAGCAAAAGTTTCTTCATAGTCAAATCCCTCTTTCTGTGAGAACCCTCTAGCCACAAATCTTGCCTTATGCTTCTCAATGCTCCCATCAACTGCATGCTTGATCTTGAAGAGCCACTTAGAAGACACCACAGATTTGCCTTTGGGTCTAGGAACTATATCCCAAACATCGTTCTTAAGTATGGATTGGTATTCCTCAGACATGGCATCTTTCCATACTTGTTGACTAGAAGCTTCTTCGACACTTGAAGGCTCTGACTCAATAATCTGACTCATCAAGGCGACATAACTAGAGAACTTGTGAGGTCTCTTGCTTTCTCTGAAAGCTCCTCTTGGAGCTGCAAAACTTTCTACCTCCTACATTGTCCTACGAGCCCAAAGAGGTCTTTTCTTTCCAATCACAATATCTAGAGGCCCATCAGTAGGATCCAAGGGTTCAACTGGATCAACATCTTCTTTAGGTTCTGAAGCCTCCTTCAGGTTCTCTGGAATATGGTCAACTTCCATATCTCGAGGAGGTTCTTCTTCATCAATCTCCATAGGAGTGCCCTTGGACCTTTTGAAAGCAACATCTTCCTCAAATGTGACATCTCTACTAATCTCAATAGACTTTTGTCCTGGTATGAATATCCTGTAAGCTTTTGATGTCTCATTGTAACCTACAAGAATTCCTTTCTTCCCAGAAGGTTCTAGCTTTGTTCTCTTTTCCTTTGGAATATGAATATAGACTGGACAACCAAAGATCCTCAAATAACTAACTTCAGGTTTCACCCTTGAGAATGCTTCTTCAAGAGTTTTATTCTCTAAGATCCTGTGGGGACTCCTGTTCTGAACATAGACGGTTGTCCTCAATGCCTCAGCCCAAAGAGAGATTTGCAGATCTTGATCATGGATCATAGCTTTTACAGCTTCCACAATAGACCTATTCTTCCTTTCAGCAATACCATTTTGTTGTGGATTATAGGGAACACTGAACTCCCTCTTAATCCCTACTTCAATACAAAAATCTCGAAATGTGCCAGAGGTGTATTCTCCACCATTATCGGATCTCAAAACTTTGATCCTTTTCCTAGACAAGTTTTCAACCTGCGCCTTGAATTCTCTGAATCTTTCTAATACTTCTTCAGATTCTTTAGATCTCAAGAAATAAATCCAAGTCTTTCTAGAGTAATCATCAATAAAAATAATATAATACAAGAAACCACTAGAAGATACAATAGACATTGGACCACACAAATCAGAATGAATGAGATCAAGAATACATTTAGATCTACTTTCACTAGAATGAAACGTACCTTTTGTGTTCTTGCCTAGAGCGCATCCCTTGCATGTTCCTTCATGTTCTTGATTGAATTTTGGAAGACCGGTGACCATCTTCTCCATGATAGGTAATGCCTGAAAGTGAATGTGAGCCAATCTTCGATGCCAAAGATCGCACATGCTGGAACTGTTATGCACAAGTGCTTGAAGGGGACGAGTGCATAGCTTGTAGAGACATTCATGTCTAACTCCAATCACTTGAGCGTTTTGAAACTGGAGTTCTTTGCCCATATAAGAACTTTGCCTTTAGAAAAGGCAACTTGATAACCCTTGTCTTCTAATGTCGAAATTGAGACAGGGTTCCTCTTTATCCCTAGAACGAACAAAACATCATTCAACTCCAATGAAATCCCTGAATCCAAGTGAAGAGTGGAGTTTCCAATTCCTTTCACAGAATATCTAGCATCATCTCCAATAATGACTTGATCACTAGAGTTGCTCTCCACTAAGTTTGAAAGGTGACCCCTGAAACCGGTGATGTGCCTAGAAGCACCACTATCAATCAGCCAAGTGTTGGCATCGGTAGAAACATTGCTTGACAAGGCTGAATAGAACAGATAATCACTGGAGTCCTTCTGTGGAGCGACTTCTTCAACATTTGCAATGGCAACTTGTTGCTTAGGTCTTTGAGGACAATCCTTCGCAAAGTGACCATACTTATCACAACGAAAACATTGAATCTTGGACATGTCTCGTTTCCTTTTGAAAGCAGAAGCACCATCATTTCCATTTTCTCAATTCCTCTTGAAGAACCCTTTCTTGAAGCCTTTTCCTTTCTTTGACGAATGAGAGGCAAGAACTTGTAATTCTTCATTCTTTGAACTTTGACCAATGCCCCTAGCCATTAATCTCGACTCCTCTTGGATACAGTCAATTCTTAATCGATCAAACTTGGGAAGTTTAGATCTTGCACTGATTCCTTGAATGAACGCCTCCCATGAAAGCGGAAGACCATTGAGAGCAAGCATAGTTAGGTCTTTGTCGTCAATCATGTGACCAATTGTGGAGAGCTGATCTCTTATCTCTGAAATCCTCATGAAGTATGTAATAACAGATTCTCCTTTCGCCATTTTCACATGATGAAGTTGTTGCTTCAGTGCAAGAGCTCGCTAGTGTTGTTGATTTCATACATCTCTTCCAAGGTTGTAAACATCTCTCTTGCCGTATCCAACTTGAAGACAATCGGTACAACATGATCCTTGACGGAATCAACCAACACTTTCTTTGCCCTAGTATCTTTCTTCCTCCACTGCAACTTCTCTTCTTCCTCCTCAAGTTCGGGAACTTTTGTTTTCACAAACTCAACCAAATCATTTTCTTCCAATGTGCGCATGATCCTGAACCTCCATGATGTGTAGTTCAAAATTCCTTCGAGTCTATCCTCGATTTTCAGACCGTTCACCATCTTGAGAAATTCAGAAGATAGACTTAAAAAAGAATAAAGTGAGTGTTGCAAACTAAATCTGATCACGATCTTTTTCACACCCGCTCTGATACCATGTTAGCATTTCTTAGATCAGATTAAACAATGAAAGCACTTAGAAATATTGCAACACATAAGACAATGAACACAACAAGATACCCTGGGAAAACCCTCCTCTTGAGGGAGAAAAACACAGCAAATGAATCTCTTATATAACGTAGTGTTGTGACCTTTTCACACATCACCCCATGCTAGATGGGGACCCCCTAATTTTTGCTCCATTTTGGTCTTTTGGCTTTTGTTTTGCATCTCTCTCTCTCTGATCTTTTGTCCTTCCGAGGATGTCCTCGTTCTTTGACCTAATTTGAAATTTTGGCTAAGACTGAAGTGAATTAGTGAAGTTAGGGTTTTGTTCTTCAGGCTGGATTGAGATTAAATCAAGTTGGTAAATTGACAGTTGAGCTTAACATTGCTTTCAGAAGGCTTCCAGCAGGCTCCCACTAAATTTTCATCATGTTCTGACGACTTACTATTTTTAGTAAGTGTTCAATCTGGGAGCTTTTCATCAGGATTTCGGGATTCTAACTGCCTCAGCACATCCAGGTAACTTCATGGTGCTTGTACGAGAAATTTGAACAGATTTAGACAACTGACTATTTTTAGCAGTTCGGCCTTCAGAGGCCATTTTCAGGGTTTAAACGAACAATTCTCCAATGCATGACTGGAGAATGGATCTGGGTTTTCCAAGACCTTCGCGATGGTGTAACATGCAAATCAAGATGGTGACTTTCAACGATACAGCCTTCTGAGGCTATTTTTAGGGTTTGCATGCAGTAATTTTCAATGCATGTCCGGATATTCTATGTGGGTTTTTCGAAAGCTTCGCAACAGTGTGACATGCAAGCAGAGAAGATCAAGTTTCAAGGACTTGCTAGTTTTAGCCAGTGCCCGCATGTTGACCAGTTTTTTGGGTTTTTCTAGGTTTTTTGAGATCCCACGGGCACTGTAACATGCAAACTCATCCGACGTCCGATTGACCACTTTCCGGACACTTACTGTAAATAGCAGTTTTATCCCAGCAACTACCCAACACTTTAGTCCAACAAGCAGAGTGGCAAGCAACAGAAACGAGGTCAAACAGAGACCATTCAGGGCACATGCATATCAAATTAGGGTTTCCAACTTCAATTCCTAAAAAGAGGGGTAAAAAGCCAGAATTTTGAAAAATAAAGGTATTTCACTGCGATCAGCATCCTTCAAGCAGTCTACTGGTGAAATTTGGGTGCAATCCGAGCACTTACTATTTATAGTAAGTCACCTCCCGAACAGGGCTATAAATAGCAGGTCAGCATGAGGTGCAGGTGCGAACAGGTTTACCAAGCAATGAGGACCACGTGGTGAAAAATTCAAGTCAAACGGAGCAGTGGAAGTCAGAAAGTCAAGGGCTTACTATAAATAGTAGGTGGCTATAAATAGCAAGTTGTCATGTAGGACAGGCGAAAACAAATTCACCAAGCAAAGGAGGTCACATGGTGAAAATTTCATGACAGACGGGGCTGTGGAGGTCAAAATAGCAGAGACTTACTAAAAATAGAATGTGAAGACAGGCTGAAGAGATCAAAATGTTCTAAGTATAAAATCAAACTTCACCTTCAAATGACGCCCTAACATGGAAGCTTGGCATGCAAAATGCGCCCATGAAGCAATGAAAAGTCTAAGGCGTTGAAAACATAAGTGCTAGGGGTGAAATGCGCCCAAAAGTAGATGGCAGGCTAGAAAGTTTCTAAGGCACTCAAATGGAAGCAACATATGGGAAATGCGCCCAAGTCAAGGAGAAGAAGGAGGAGCTGACTTAAAAGGTTTCTAAGTGTGAGGGAAATAAAACCTCACTAGCTAAAATGCGCCCAGCAAGGTGAAGGGACTTGGAATTATTTCTAAGTCATAAAATGCAAGCTGCACACTCTAAATGCGCCCAATGTGATATGTAATGTGTTAAGAAAGTTCCTAAGGCTGAAACCTGAAGATAGACCTCTCAAATGCGCCCAGCAAAGGTTATATGGTGAAAAAGTTTCTAAGGCAATGGAAATAAAAGTAAGCTGGCCTATTTGCGCCCAAGGAGGAGTGAAAGCCTTTGAAAATAATCTAAGGCATGAAATGAATGTTCCCCTAGTGAAATGCACCCACCTCAAAGAATGAAGACTTAGAAAAAGTTTCTAAGGCAAAATGAGGGCTTGCACATCAAAATGCGCCCAAGGTTGTTGGAGGCTTAAAAACGCCTAAGGCAGAAATGAAAGTGAGCACATTTAAATGCGCCCTTGGTTGATGAAGAGGAATTAAGGATCATTTTCCTAAGGCATGGAAATTTAAAATTGAATGAGAAGGAAATACGCCCAAGGAGTGAGGATTTAAATTTGTTACTAAGTGTGTGAAGTGAGGGCGTGGGAAAATAAAATATCAAAGAGGTAGAAAATGTTGAAATTTTTTCTTAAGTGAAACAAACATTTCACTAGATAGAAAAATATGCCTTGTTATGAATGAATATGAAAATTTTCGGGGACATTTAAATGAAGTGGGCTAAGTGATGAAATATTTTTCAAGTGAAAAATTAAACATCCCCCCTTCGTGTAGCCCATGGATGATAAAGTTGGGAAAATTTCTAAGTGAAAGGTAGAAGTTTCTAGGGTGTGTAAATTTTCCTACTCAAAGTATGAAATGCGCCCAAGGTAATAAAAGGTTGAAGAATATTTCCTAAGGCAGGGGAAACATTATGCATAAGGGTCAAAATACGCCCTACGTAACAAGGTGAGTTAACAAAGTTTTAATATTTTCTAAGGCATTTCTAAGGTAAAGTGAGAAATACGCCTAAGGAGGAGGTGATGCTTAAATTTTCCAAGTGCAAGGTAGTGTGCGCCCATGAAAATAAAGGGAATTTCTTCAGAGAAGCAAGAAAAGTGCCAAGGCATAAAAAAATTGAAGACTGCAAGTGTGAGGTGCACCCAAGATTGAAAATGGAATCAACCTTAGCAAATTTTATTATTTTTTTCAAAAATAATAAAAATTAAATGTACCCCTTCGTCTGGATACACATGAAAACAATGAGTTTTGAAGGGAAATTTTCTTCTGGGTATTGGACATTTCCAATTAGGAGCTGATTTAAAATTCTTTCATACCTTGCTCGTGTTGTTTCGACGAAGATTTTAGCCTGGCACCCGTCTAACAAATTTCCTAAGGCTCTGAGGGATAAATTTTCTAAGGCATGGTAAAGTAAAGCTCAAGGGGTCAAATACACTCACAGGGTAGAGATGAAATTTGTCCAAGGCATAGAAGAATTTGAAGATGAAATGAAGCTAGAACATCAAGCATTCAGATGTTGAAAAGTTATAAAAGTTTGCTGGAAATGATGAACTCTATCAAGATCCGGAGATCAATCAGTCAGAACATGAGAACTAGGTAAGTGAAGTGAGTTTTTAATGTTTTGATACTCTTCTTTTTGTTCGTTTTGCAGGAAGAAGATGTTGAAAGAAATGGCTAAGTGTCGAGACAAAGTTGAAAAGGTTCCCAAGGAAAGAGAAATGGCAGTGAAGATTTTGCTAAGGCATTAAGAACGTGATGTGAAAGAGGCAAAGGCGCCCAAGGTAGTGAGCTGGAGAAATATGAAAGTTACAAATGCATCCAGGAATTGAAACGACGGAAGGAATGAATGCGAACGACTGAGCGGACGAACTCTGGAGACGATCTTAGAGACTCTTTTACCCTCCTCCTAACGCAACAAAATTGGCAAAGAAGAACAGGGGGAACACGTTTCTGGACGAGAATCTTCTAGAAGAAGATAGTGGGCATTAATTGCTCATAGTGGTTCCTACAAAGGAGTGGAGGATATTCTGTTCATTTATTACCCACTCCTCTCTGTGACAGTTTTTAGGGCTAAAACCCTAATTAGGGCATATGTGGCTCGATCTGAGCCCTTCATTGTAATTGAATCTGAGTCGTCCACTGAAATGGGCTAGCTATAAAAGGGGCATCCCCCCTCATTTGTAATTCAAGTAGATTAGAACAAGAAATCAGAGAGTATAGAGAATAGAAGTTAGAATAGATAAAGAGTTAGCTTAGAAGATAGCTTAGTTTGAAAAGGAAGGAAAACTTTCAAATTGAAAGTTTTGTAAAAGGTTGTTGCGAAAGGCTCTCATAATATAAGGATTTTCATTGATTGGTGATTTTATCTTTCATTGTGGGTAGTTGACGAGATCTTTTTGTCTTTCCAATTCAAGTAGATAGAGTAGAGTAGACTTTATTTTATGCAAGTAGTTGTTAATTGTGGAGTGTGGTGTTTAGTTTGGACAAGTCTTCCTCTATCCATACCACTAGCGGGCTTGCTGACGGTAAGTCTGCCCTGTGTGGTCAACTGAAATTTCAGTACTTAACTTCGATTGTGATTCGTATGTGTTCACTTGCATCGTTGTGATGGGGTGCGCATGTTGAATCATAATTTGAATACCTTATTCTTCCTTTGAAGATTGCACCAACTTTGTCAGAGTTGTCCGAAGGGGAGGCGAAACAAAGTTTGGTTTGAAGATTGTTGAAGCTAATCCTCACATTCCACCTTTTAGGAATAGATTGTAGAATTTCTACCCCTTCTCCATTTACATTCAACATTATCCGGTTAGTTTAAGAACCTAAGCTTCATTGACAAATCTCCCGAAATTTGAGAATCATTTTCTTCTGAATGAGCAAATCACGTAAGTCCCCTTGGAATACCCAGCATATTCACATCAACCAACTAAGTCTATTCGCAATAAAAAGAACCTTGGAGTTGAACGCATGAACTTTCACGCAATCTTAGCATGCGGAATACTTTGATCAAGAGGGAATAGAGTGACCATTGGACATTTTATTTTGTGTTGGTGTTGTCATAAAAACACGTCAACACGTAGCACAAGAGCAGAAATCTGCTTACAACTCAGGCCCAGCAATGGCCAATAATGAATACAATGAAATCGCACTTCTCCTAGATGCACAAGATACAAATGAATATGTTCTTGCTTGAAATCGGATCTGCTGCTATGAAGATGCGAATTCTGCTCTGCTCTTTAATTGCGAACTTGCTTGAATAGAATGGATGATTTACAATGACAAGAAGACCTTGTATAAATACTAGAGAGGTGCCTCTTCAAGTTAGGTCGGCCCCTTAGGAAAAACATAAATAAAGATAAATACAACTAGGGTCAGCCCAAACAACAATTAATAAATGCGAATCATAATAGGGTCAGCCCTTTGTCATTAATAATTGTGTAGCCATGAATTAAATAGCCAAAGGCTACTTATTTAATTCATGTTCTTCTTCTTGGTATTTGTGCAAAGGAAGTGCATCCCGAAGCTGCTATAACATCAACACTTCCGAGCATATTTCTTGTCAAGAGATATCCAATAAACACTATTCCCAAACTTTAATCTATCGGCTTTACGTAGCTTTCTAACAATCACATTTGCATCTGGCATAACACCAACAAAAGTGCCTCCTAGACGAAGCAATGTAGATACATTTAACAAAGCTCGTTGTGCATGTTCCTCTGATGACCAAGAGTAGTGCAAGGCAAACTGGCAACTGCATATATCAAAGGGTGCATCATGCTTTAATTCTTCATCTAAACAGACCTAGTAAGCATCTGCACATATTAGGTGTGCTAGAAATGAGAATTTCTTTCTTCAGTGTAAAAGATCTATCTCACAATTGTATTGATTCCTAAAATCTTCTATCGATCCATCGGCAATATCAGCACCAACAAATGGTGGCAGCTTAGGAATAGTGATGGGAGTGAGGCAGCAGAATTTAAAATGGATTAACTTCCATGCCTCCTGGTATACTTTTGTTTCCCCTAGCTTTGATGCAGCACTTCTTAAAGAGGTGCAATCTCTTTATTAATATCGGTAGCAGTCATCAGAGAGTTTAATAAGCCTTAAATAAATAGTCGCTCTGTCTTACAGCCCATTTGTCATCACAAACACTTACAATTACCTCAGGCGTTTATGCTGTATCTTCTACACCAGCAGTAGACAAGTCTAATGGTGGCAGCTCATATAGGTGACGACTAAATTGAACTTGTGACTGTTTTGTCTTATTCTTTTTTTGTCTTCACATCAATACCTGCAGATTTTCCAAACAATAATTGGGTTTTCCTAAATCAACAATTTTTTAATTCTTTGTTAATTATTCAGTTTGCTTTGCCCCATAGGAATAAGGCTAAGTAATTTGTAAAGTGCTTTGCCAAATCTGATTGAAAACCTCTGAATTTCTGCCTTAGGAATTTTGAAAAACACTTGTCTTGCAACCTTCTGACTTGCTGGTAATGGTTTTCAGTTTGTTTTGTTTTGATGTTTCTTGATGCAAATGAAGTTATGAGTGCTTTTCTAGCAATGCAAACTGACTATTCATGAAATAGAAATGCTATGCAAGATATTTTTGCATTTTCAAATGCAAATATATGACTGAAATTGACAACTACAGCTAACAGACATTTAGTCAAACACTTAGCATGCAAACTACTTAAGCTAATATGAAGGAATAACATCTTGACATTATGTTAAACAATTTGCAGCCAAACTTCAACTCCTCCATTTGATATTTGCAATGAGATTACAATGCTGGGGATGAACTATATTTGACACCAATTTCAGATCTTAATTTGCATGCAAATACATGTCTCCTTCTTACATCGACTTGACCAAGACATACTGAAATTACAATGATAAGCTGCTGTCTTGAAACAGCGATTAAACTCTCTAAATGCGATTCTATATGTGACTGAAAATGACAATACTACTCTCTGCTTTGAGACAGCAAATTCTCTTACAAAAGCAAATAGGGAACCTGGAATAGAAGTGGCAGCCTTCAAGAACTTAATCGATTCTTCATAAAATCAACCTGTCTGCTCTTTCTATTGCTGCGCCTGCCTTCCCTGAGGTCATGCAAACCTTCATGCAATGTACCACGATTTTTACCAGCAGCATATATATAAATCAAACGCACTCTCTACAATGCAAAATTGTCCTCCTCACACAAAAAATCGAATGGCTTCTTGTCTGAAAATCATCTTCACAAAATCTGCAATTACTTCCTCTTGAATCAAATTTCTCCAATGATCAAAATTTGGCCAAAGGCCACAAAATTTTGGCACAACTTAAGAAACTGAGATATCTCCCACTCAATCCAGATAGGGTTGATATTTCACAACCGAAACCAGTACCTTAGAGTCTTCAAACCCTCAAGCAATCAAGCATTCAAGCTTCACCAATGCTGGTATGTGAATATGCAAACTCAAGATGTGTCAATTAGTCTCCAAAAAGATTTTTATAAAGAATTTACAATCACCTCCAAAAAGCTTCTAGAAAAATATAAT
Source organism: Sequoiadendron giganteum (assembly GCA_007115665.2). Lineage (NCBI taxonomy): Eukaryota > Viridiplantae > Streptophyta > Pinopsida > Cupressales > Cupressaceae > Sequoiadendron > Sequoiadendron giganteum. The sequence goes on along the minus strand of CM021107.1, from coordinate 535,946,393 downwards.
ATTTTATTCTCAAGTGACTTTATAATATAACATTTTATTTTAGTCACTTTATTAAATTAATTAAATATAAAGCTATCTTTATGATTTATTTAATTGAGATAACTTTACAAATAATTAATTTAATATTATTCTCTTATTTCTCTTTTTAGCCTTCGGGAATAAATAAAGGCTAAAATAATAGCCAAGTGGCTACTGAGAAGGGGACATTACATAATTTCATTAATATTTTATTCTTTCAAACTGTATGACTGTATTAATCAATTATGCCCTTACCTCTGCAAACTGAAAACACTACCACTCTGAAATTGACTCTAATCCCTGAAATTTGTATTTCCAAAAGATTTCATAAATTTCCAAAACCAAATCATTCTACTAACCTTTGAAACGTAATTGTGAATCTTGAGTGAATCCACTAGGTCGATGGAATTGGGTTTTCGTCCAACCCACTGGCTCAAGGGCTTTCGTTCTTGGGTCTCCTAAAAGCTGAGCTCTCTAAATTGTTCCAAATAATAAATTTCACCAAAAAGATCCCAATGAATTCATTTCCACCACCTTTATACTCCACCACCTTTTAATATTTTATTATTAAATATTTAGATCCGTTAAAATAACTTTATTTAATATTTTCTCTATTCCTTTTAATAAAGTCACTTTAATAATTAATTAATTAATTAATTATAAATGTCCAAAATATTATTTCAGGACAAATTAATATTTAATTAATTAAATTAAACTTCATGGTGGCTACTCGAAAATTTCCTATCTCGACACTCTCACACTTGCAGCATTTTTGTGATTGCTTATGGTGTGGGTGGGGCCCATAAATCATCAAGGTTAGGGTTATTGCCACAAACAAACAAACAAAAACTAATTTCAAAAAATGCACTTTTTGAGTTGAATGATGTAGGGGAAGCCTAAACATTTCTAATGCATTCAAAAGACACAACTAAGTCCCCTAAGAGTCCCTGGGACATTCCAATGTCTCCTTGCAATCCCCAAAACAAGGGGATGCTCCGAAAACATCCCCTCTATGAGGGAGACATCCTAGGGACATCCCTTGACAAGTGGTGGTGGTGACAGGACAACAAGAGTGTATTTCCCCGAATTCCCTATCCCAAGTAGATTGCAATCACAAAAACAATTGGATTTTGGGGGGGGGAGGCGGGCATACCCAAGGAACACTACAAATTTTTAAGGAGCTAAATATTATTTTCTTGACAAAATAGTTTGAAAGAAATGACCAACCGGCTGAAAATTATTCCCTCAAAAATAGGGGACTTTGTTGAAGGCCATCAAATTCTAGATGTGACTATAATTGCTCACAAGCTAATCAACTCAATTATCTCCAATATTCCACAAGGATGCATCCCCATGAAAATCTTGTTTCCGGGATGGGAACATCCCAAGGACATGGAGACTTTAGGGAAATGTCCCCTCATCATCCCACCACCACCACCACCTATCAGGGGATGTCTCCCTCAAAGAGGGGCATTTCTAGGGCATCCCCCTATTTGGGGACTACAAGGAGATGCCAAGACATCCTTGGGACCCTCAAGGGACTTAGTAACATCTTGAATGCATTAGAAATACCCAAGTATCCCTCACATCATTCAACTCAAGAAGTGCATTTTTAAAATCATTTTTTAATGTTTATGGTAATAACCCTAACCCTAATGGTTTATGGGTCCCAACCATACCCTAAGCAATCACAAAAAGACTACAAGAGTGAGAGTATTAAGATAGGAAAAGTGAGAACAACAGCAAGCAGGAGAGCATTAGCCAAGTTTTCATCAATTGAGTGTGAGTATTAGGAAGAGTGACTGCAAGAGCAAGTGCCAAGTCTTCATGAAGCATTGAAAAACTATGTAACCCTCATCTTCTAGATTAAACAAATTCTTTAGCTTCATTGATAGTTTTCTAAAGAAATGAAGATTTGGTTAGGGATAGTAAGGACTTGGTGTTGCAAAAAAAAATACTAATAAAATTGTAAAAATGGTGTGAGCCATCAAGGTTTATGTGGTTTCAAAGGCCTTAATTTGGACTTGGTGGTGGGGGCTCCGCCCCTCAACCCCACTTTGTATTGTGACAGAGAACACACTAGGGGTGTTGCTCCTCGACCTAGCTAGAGGCTCTACCTTCAAACCCCTACAAGGGTGCTACCCCTTGATCCTATTGGGGGTTTTGCCCTCAAACCTCCACCCACTACCATCCCATTACCATCTTGCCATCATCCCCCCACCATCTCCAAAGCTAGGCCCTTGGTTCCCTTGTCATCAAGATTGATCCCTATGTCCCCTGTCCCCCTATCTCGAAACTCCACGGAACATAGGTTATCTCCCAAAAGAATCAAGGGATGACAATTAAACTAAATATGAGTGAGGCCTATGGTAGCTTCAATTGGGTCTTCTTGAATAAAATTATGGTTGTCCCACTAACAAAGAGAGTTAAGGTAGAGTGCCAATTTTAGAAGAGTGACTTTGCCTCAACAAAGGTTAAGATGGTGGAAGTGGGAATTGAGCATCATCCAACCAAGATGGTTAACAGCTGCTGAAGATTGTTGTGCCCAAGATGAAAGAGTTGATGAGAAGCTACTTGAGAATGAAAACTTTTTTGGGGGGGCAAACCAAGGTGAGAACGGCAGCCATGTACTAAGAGTGCAAAGCTCTAGTAGGGTCAAGGAAGTTCGACTTTAATAAAGATCAAAACAATCAGGTCCTAAGTTGTGTGCCTTCTCCAAAGTTTTCAGTTCTAATTAATTGTGATCCTACTAGCTTTTGGGGGGCAACAAGAGGGTTTAGACAAGGGGACCCCTTGTCACCATACTTGTTTATTTTAGTCGCTGAAGCTCTAGGGAGACAACCATCTCACCTTCAAGCTGAGAGGAAAATAAAAGGACTAGCTATAACCCAAGTAGGATAGAGGATCTCTCACATGCGATTTGTTTATGACACTTATTTAGTAGAAAAGGCAAGTATAGGAGAAGCAAAAGAGCTAAAAGAAGCTCTAGATCTACATGAAGAGTTATTGAACCAGAAAATAAAAAAGCTCAAATAAAAAGATGATCTTTTTCAGTACAAGCAGACTTCTCCTGAATGCAATCTGCTAGGAGTTGGACATTGGATCAGGCTCCTTGCCAAACACATACTTCTGAATTCCTTATTTTGAAGAAAGAAATTGCTTGGAACTTTGAAAACCTTTTGTAGATAGGGTAACGAAGAAACTCAATGGTTGGAAGAGAAAATAACTATCTCTGGGTGAAAGGATCCAATTGATCAAATCCACTTTGCAGGCAATGCCTATCTGACTCATGTCATTGCTTCCAATGCCAAGAAAGTTTGAGAAAATATATGAATAATTCAAAAAATTGCCTTTGGAATGGTTACTTGAACAGCAGTAAACTGCCTTTGGTAGCTGGGATAAGATTGGATGGCCCAAGGAAGGGGGGTTGGGGGGGCAGTGCTTGGTCTCTGATTAATAAAAATATGATTTTGGCTCTGGGGACAAGCTAGGTTGGAGGGTCTATGCAGAACATGAGTCTGTTGACTCTGGAGTAATATTTTACAAAATAAGTACCTTGCTCCCTCATCCCTCAAATAATTTTCACTACAAGAAGCCATGTTCAAGGATCTCATATATGGAATCTGACAATCAAATTCCTGAAACTGATTAATCTGTTATTAAGGAGGGACGTGGGAAAGGGAATAAGATTAAATTTTGGAAGGATGCCTGGATCCATTCCAAGTCACTTTATCAGAATGAAGATGTGAAGGATCTTCACGAGCAGTCGAATGCTCCTCTGGACTCAGAGATTTATGATTATATTGACAGGGGTAGAGCTGGCTAGAAATTTGATTAAGTGTTCTTGAGGACTTCAAACTGAAGCTAAAACACCTTCAAATTGCGCTTCATTCATTTCATATCTCTGAAAAAGAAGATTGCCTGATTTAGATAGGGATTCTTCAGTCTTGAAGAGAGGCTGCAATAATTAGTTGCTGAGTGTAGAAGAATGTAAGGACATGTGTACAGAACTTAGATGGATCAATTTCTGCCATGTGAGAAGAAAAGGAATTAAAATAAGCAATTGTTTGGTGAATATGGGGTACAATTTAAAAATAAAAAAATAAAAATGAAATTTGAATCCTTTTAGCCCCCTCCCCTTCACTAATTCCCCTTGAATTTATGATTAATTCAAACATAAAAATAAGGGCATGGAGAATTACAGTAGGGATTATTTAGTTTCATTATGTGACAGTGTAGTGGGACAGCTGTCCCTCCCGCATGTGGGGGATTTTATCTTCCTCCATGACCCCAAGAGTTTGCCCTTCCAGCAGCAAGGTTTTGGGAGAGTGATTGAAAGTGAAGGTTACTCACCAAGTATGGTGAATTCCATGTTTGTTCTTCCTTTCCTGATCCTAATTTTTTGTCTTTCAAAGTTGAACAAAACAGGTGTCTAGGAATGCAATCTATGTTAGATATTTGTAAATGGAAAGTTTTGAGATGCCTGGAAATGGTGCAGAGATGGGTGTGGTTTCCTTTTTGCTCAATCAAATGAAAATTGGTCCCTCTGAATGGTTTCTTTTTAAAAGTTTTTGAATAATGGATAGAAAGGGGCAACACCCCAACTCTTCTCTTTTTTGCTTCTTGCTAGTTTTGGCAAAGCCAACTGAAAAGGAGTTGGATAAAGGCAACCAGGTTGCTCTGTGGTTGGTTCAATCCCAAATTTTATAAGGAAAAACTGCAAGCCGTACATGGCTCTCCCCTTTTTATGGAGGGAGAGAAACAGGTGCCACAACTATGGGCTAAGAAAGCCGTTGGTTCTCTGAACAATCAGAAAAAGAAAAAACAAATCTACACATCTCTTGAATGTGGGTTTCCATATTCTAATCCTTTTTACCAAGTTGTCTCTTTCAAGATGAGTGGAAAGAAGGTGAAGGAAGAGCCAGTGCAGAGACCCCAGAATTCCTCATGAAGGAGCAGCAAGTTGGGTAAAGGAAAATTTTCCTTAGATAAAATTAGTCGCAAGGAAATGGTAAAAATGGTGAATTACTAATCACTAAATGGGCATAATATTTTAAATTTTTTTCATGCTGGTTGAGGACCAGAAGCTTCAAATGAAAATGGATGAAGGCTATGTTATTGATGAGTGTTCTAGGGTGACTGCAGGTCAAGCCATCTAATACTGGAAAAGGACTCTTGTGGAGGGCTTTAAAGAGGAAAAGTCACTGAAATGGGCAACTATGAACCTGTTCAGGGCACAGTTAGACAGATAACTAGTCAAATATTGATTCCACGCTGCAGGCCATGACATGTCCAGGTCAATAAACTACCCATCTGAATATGACAAAAATGAAGCATACAATTGGGGTGCAGACTGTGTTGTTTGGTGCTAGCAACACCATGACTATCCAAGAAGACTTGTAAACCTTGGAGTTTAGCCTAACAAATATGATGGAGAAGAACTAGGTGAACTAGGTGATGCAGCAAACCCAGGCCAAGAAAATAATGTTACATAGCAGAAAGATTGATGCCATTTGTAACTTGTAAGTATGTAGGACTAGATCCAACGGCCTTTGATATGAAGCAAGGAGACATCTTCATATAGCAAATGGATTGGATCCACTTGCTCTATTCATTTTGGTGATGTATCATGTAGTGTGATCCGAAACATTGATGACAAAAAAACACGCACAGCTTAAACTAGAAGCACTCAGATTCATAAAGAATATCTGTCCTTGGAGAAGACTTTGAAGGCCATTCAGCTGGATGAGCAGCCCCCTGCTATTCAGGTTTTGAATAATGAATAGAAAGGCTGGCCAGTAAAGATAGTGCTGTAGCAGTTATGCTTATTTTGTATTTATTTAAGTGGTTCTTGGGACTTGGTGATACTTTCATCTTGGATGCACAGGAAGTAGCTGCTTTTTATTATATAATATATTAGTAGGCTCATGGCCTTTTTGTACCTTATAAAAAAATTACATTGGTTGGGTACAAAGGAAAAAAGCCAGTGCAGTATGCTAGTATAAAGTATAAACAGTAAGATCAATTACCTACAGCTATTTGACAGCAGATTAGTATTCAATGTTCATATGCACATGTTACTATTCATAAATTCCAATTTTCTATACCCAAAAAAACATCCACCCGCACATATATAGAACAGCCCCTTTCCCTACGAAACTAGCAAAAATTATTTCAGAGACATTCTAAGATTGACTCTTTGTTCTGAACCCAATATACGCTATAGCATATTATATTATTAATATAATGTAATCTTAGTCTAGCCCATACAGATCCTTTTTCCCTGAAACTAACCCAATTATTGCAAAGACATTCTAAGGCTAACTTTTTACCCTGAAACCAATATACTATATTAATACAAACTAATCTTAGACTACCATTAACAGCCCTTTTTACTCCAAAACGAGTTTAATTATTGCAGAGGCATTCTAAGGTTGATTATTCACCCAAACACAATATAATATTTTTATAAAATATAACCTTAGACTGGCCCTAACAGATTCTTTTCCTCTGAATCTAACCTTTTTTTTACAGAGACATTCAAAAGTTGATTCTTTGCTCTGGTTCCTTTATAACATAATAACATGTTAATAATTTGTAATCTTACACTAGCCATGGCAGCGCTTTAACCTTTAAACTAGCCCGATCACAGCAAAGACATTCTAGGTTTGTTTTCTCTACGCACAATCCAACAATAATTTATAAATATAACGTAAAATATCAATCTTCAACTGGCCATAGCGGCCACTTTTTCTCTGAAACTAGCCCAATTATTGCAAAAGCATTCCTCGGTTGATCATTTTATCCTGAACATAATATAGCTTGTTAATCTAACATAATCTTAGAGTGATTATTTAATAAATTGTTTGATCAGACTGATGTGATAGAAAAAAATTCATCAATAATTTCATTTAAAAAGCAACAACATTAAGATAATAATTTGGTAGGTTCCAGAGAAAAAGAGACAGTTTAGTGAACTTACACTTGCGATGAGACTAATTCCATGCAGTGTTCAATGATGGGTTTTGGCATTCAGAATATGATGTACTCTTAGTTTAGATCGGGGAATGAATTAAAAATTTACGGAGGTCTGAAATCAATTTGAATAAGTGGGTAAATAGAACATACCGGTCGACTCTTGTATCTTCCTCAAGGCGGAGTTCACCTTCCACATTCCAGAGTCTCAGATAGATAATAACCCCCATACCCATCATAGAGAGCAATAAAAAAAATCCTGTAGTGCTCAGTTTGGCCATAATGGATGCAACTATTCTAGTAAATGGGTTCAGAAGAACATAACTTGTGGGAAGTAAAACAGTATTGAGGTCGTACAGTTCAGCTTCAAATTTTGAACATAAAATGATTTGTTAATTGCTTGACGGACAGCCAAACTATTGTACATATTGATCTATTGATGGATTCTAATGGCCTACCTAATCGTGTTTCTTTGTAGAGCCTACCTAATCGTGTTTCTTTGTTGAGTCATGAGAGTTTTCGCTCTTTAAACGTTTCGTAGTAGGGGAGAGGGGTCCAAAGTAGCGCAGGTCAATTTTGGAGGTTCACGTCGCAATTCAGGTGGATCAAAAAAATTAAAAATTTGTTCACCATGTCATCCTGTCACTTGTGCATCGGGTCTAATGTTTTTTATAAAAAAATGAGCACCCCGCCACCTCTCAAGCACCATTTACTTCGACCTATCCAAAACGGACCTATTTTGCCCTCCACCCGAAAGTGGAGCCCATCTGCCTCCTTAATTGGCGAACACATCTACATACATTGGATCGGACAACCGCATGTCCACGACAACCTCGCCACCCTAAACGAACAATTTAGAGCATTAATCGCGCACCGCCTCCTTCGTTACCTCCACTGACCAACTTGTCTTACTCGTCCCTTCGCATTTACTCGGACTATCGGGCGTGTAATTCAGAAATCAAGGTTCATTCAATGCTCCAAATTCCCACCTATCCTGCTCACTCTCATTCCTTTTGTTTGCAAACATTTTAAAGTGTTTGTTTGGTTTCGCCCGTAAACTAGTTCGGCTTTCCACGCTTCATTGTTCAGCTCTTCACGCTTATTCGTTCGGCTCTACACTATTGAGAGCTCCCTTTCTCTTTCAAGTGAGGTTTCTAACCTCACTCAACCTGTACTAGTGTCTTCAAATACGACAGTATTCTGCCATGCACTTATTTTTTCAGAAAATTTCGTTACGAAAATTTGTCTTTCAGAAAGATGAATAAAATGAAATGTGGGGAGAGTTTAACTAGTTTTCTTTTCCTCTACACTCGTCCATGCACTCCTAATCTTCTTTTCTTCATTACACGACGTTTACTCTGTATTGTGCTTTCTGTATTTGCTTCTTTATACAAAATATGAAATGGGTTTGACTGGTTTAAATGGTTTTTTATTACTAGTAGATTTGTTCGACAAAATACGAAAAGGGTTTGAATGGTTTTTTGTCATGCACTTGTATTCGTGTGTTCATCATTGCACAAACTTTAACTCTACATTTTGTTTTTTACATTTGTTTGTTATTCCAAAATACATAAATGGTTACAATATATTTGGTTGTTACTAGGAAATATTCATAGGGTTTTAATGTTTATCATTTCTAGGGGTCTGATATAGCAAAGCACAGAGAACATTGTTGCAAAAAAGTAATGCACTAAGCTTGAATGAGCTCAACCAAACAAAAAGCAAGAATTTAGATCGGATTTTACATTCAAGGTAAAACCCTTGATTCTATTCATGCTTTTTGTTTGGGTTCCTCTCATTCAATCTGGTGTATTGCACAAGAGGGAATGTGTTGTTGAGCAAGCAATAGATGTATATAATTACTACCTTTCCCCACCCTAAACGACCAATTTAGAGCAATAATCGCTTGTCGCCTCCTTCATTACCTCCACTGGGCAATTCGCCTTACGCATCCCTCCTCACTTATTCAAACTGTCAAGCGCATAATTCAGAGATTAAGGTTCATTCAGTGCTCCAAATTCTCTCATATCCTGCTCATTGTCATTCATTTTGTTTGTATTTATTGTGGAGTGTTCGTTTAGTTATGCACCCATACATCTTTGGCTCTCCACGACTCATTGTTGGGCTCTGCATGCTTCATTGTTCGGCTTTGCACTCTCCAAAGCTCCCTTTCTCTTTCAGGTGAGCTTTTTTACCTCACTAGACCTGTACCAATGCTTATATTTATTAAAATTAACATATATATATGTGAATACATACATACATACACATTATATGTGTATGTATGTATGTATGTATGTATACATATATATATATAATAATGTGTGTGTATGCATGTATGTATGTATTCATATATGTACATGTATATGTATTCATATATATTTATATATATGTATGTATATATATAAATATACATACACACACACACACATACATACATACATATATATATATATATATGCCAATCTCTTGTATGATATGCATATGTTTTCCACGAATATATAAATATTTGGGGTTTCACACTAATGTTGTTCACATTGGGTTTTTCATTTAAACTCTTTAAGCCATAGAATGAAAATATGTTGTATGTGATGTCACCGTTTGTCACAATAACCTGTAACTCAATATTTGGGGTTTCAACTTACACTATTTATGAATGTCAAGACATTTCAATTCAATTTTATGATTTTTATTTTATTTTATATGTCTGGGAATATATATCAGTTGTATGCATTGTAAATGTTTGTCACCCACCACCCTGTAACTTAGTTGTATTTGGGGTTTCAACTTGTATTGTTTATGGATGTCAATGCATTTCGGTTCCATAGAATGTGATTTTTACACCCAATCTTCTTTAAGTGCTATATATATATATATATAGAAAAACTCGTGTATAGATGTTCAATTGCATTCTTCAATTGGATGGTTCAATTGCATTGTTAAAATTTATTGTTCTATTGCATTGTTAAAATTTATTGTTCTATTGCATTGTTCTATTGGATTGTTCAATTGCACTGTTAAAAGTTATTGTTCTATTGCATTGTTCTATTGGATTGATCAATTGGATTGTTCTATTGGATTGATCAATTGAAATGTTCAATTGGATTGTTCAATTTTAATGTCATATATCTCATGTATATTCGTTAGGAGTTATTTGTTTCATTCTTTTAGACATGTTGGTATATTTAGCTGACACTTGTAAATTTTTGTCTTGTTCAATCTTCTTCGATGGTGTACAATTTCAATTCATTATTGGCTTGGTGATGGTGAATTGTATTTCAAAGGTAAACACTAAAGAATACTATACTTTCTTATTTTAAGTTAAACACTTTCCTTACTACACTTTTCTTATTAATGACAATTTTCATATATGTTTGCAGGATTGAGTTGGAGAAATTCACCATACCATTGGCCATCTCCAATTCATATAGGTGAGGTTTTTAACCTCACTAAATTTGTACCATTGTCTCCTATCATTCCCTTTTCTTTCTTCTTATCACTTATTTGTTTTGTTATGGGTCTGTTGTGTTACTTAAGTTGAAGGTTATTATTTATTTTGTTGTTGAATTTGAACATAATATTTAAAGTGTTTATGTGATTATCCATAGATTGAAGGTTCTCTTGCGTTCTAGGTGCATCGACAATGTGCTCCATGATGTTTATGGTGTCTACGATGTTTATGAACACTTCCAATATTTGTGTTTATAAACACACTCAATTTGTCAAGGAAATATATGGTTCTCTTCATGCATCATTGTGACTTTAATGGGTTTAATCTTTTCATTTAATTTCTATTTATACCTATATATAACTTTTAATCTATATATCAATGTATGTATCTATATATCTATTTATCCATGTATATATATGTACATGGCACATATATATATATATATATAGATACATAAATATATTTATATATGTATCTATATATATATGCATATATGTATGTAGATACATATATGTATTGACATTAGACATGCATCTAAATACGTATGCACATAGATACATATGTACATCCTTATACACATACATATATATGTACATATGTATGCACATATATGCACTGTACATATATCCTCGAATTGAAAACCAGTCAAACTATTTTCATATTTCAGGATAACAAACAAATATTATAATCAAATTATAGAGTTAAAGTTTGTGCAATGATGAACATAATAATAGGGGAGAGCTACTGTCAAACAGGTCAAATAGGTCACATTCATCTCTACCATTCACTCTTGTCACCTCCCTTTGGCATCCCTCCATAGAAATACCCTCACAATCAAGTGTAATTATGTTGTTAGTGTTAACCAACATAATCTATTTAGTATATACTAAATTTAATGATATACTTTCTGAGCATTATAGTCATTACCCCTAAATGTAATGTGCTTTTTGGTTCACAAAAAAGAGTGAATTGTAATGTATCGAAACAAATAAACTTGAGATAAGACATAGAAACATGTTAACTTTTGTAGAGGTATAACTTAAAATTAAATTTCAATTGAACTACTGATATACAAAAGGATAGATTACATCAAGTATTTCCTTATGAAGTGTTGTGGAATTTAGACATGTCTAGTAGACTTTTTTAATGACTATATAAAATGTATTGACATGCAATTTCAAATGTTACATTATCAGCATAGACTGTATTGTATGAAATGTTGGATAAGATTATCAGCATTGAATATATTTTCACAAATGTAGAATAGATATTATAAACATAGTAATTGTTGTAAATAAAATTGAAACAAATTATCTGCATAGAATATATTGTCTGATATGTAGATTATAAGACAACCATAAAAAGGTATTGACATAGTCGTCAATGGGCCCCACACTAGAGCACCTTAATATGCAATTGTAAAATATTTTTCACCCACAAAGTCAACCAGGGTACTCGTATCACATTAATAAATATTTTTAGTTCAAACATATTAACAGTATAGATGTAACACAATGAAAATGGCATCCCCAACTACAACCAAAAAAACAAACAAAATATAATGCACTGTTTCAGTTGGTGCCTCCCAACCTCAGTCAAATGCTCTAAGGAATGAATTTGGAGATGTGTTTGTGTCTCCTACTACTACATTTAGACTTGGCATAAATTGATTTGCATTTGCATTTTTCAATTGTGTGAAACTTACATTTGAAGGGATTAGTGATGAAGAAGTCAAGCCAACTGTAAATTGAGTGCAACTAACTTAAGATGGGTTGGGACTCAAACACACATTGCCTATAGTAAAAAGAGGGATGTTATTATTGGTTATATCTTGAAAGTAACCGTGATGATCAGATAAGGGGGTTGCAGGACTATTTAAGCGTTTATCTCGCATCATTGCTCTATGGGCAGCCTCGATCTCCCTTTCCTTCTTCTCTTGTTCTTTTTGTACCCTCTCTTGCTCCTTCTTCTGCTATGTTTCCTTTCTTTGCGACTATTCCAGCTGCTCTCTTTCCTTGCGCTCAATTTCCTTTTCAATTTTTCTTTGTTCCTTCTGCTCCAAGGCCCGAATGCAATGTCCTCAGTTTGTTGCCTCTTTCTGATTTTTAATTCCTACAGTTCCTTTTTTCTTCATTCCTACTCCATTATGAGAGTCATGTAACTGTCAGCACTCAACAATTGAGACTGTTAGCTCACCCAAAGAGCACCACCAACAAACATTCTCATTCTTCCATTGACTCTATGAACTAGCAGCTTAAGGAAGTTATTGATTCGTGAACCAGTTTGGGTTTGAATTGTTTCATTGACTTGGGAGTCAGTAAACTCCTCCTGGTCTAGTGTACCTTGACTTTTATGGCCGCCATCTACATAATAGTGCACTGTTTGTTCTAGAGGTGTGGCTATTGCAGATGGGAATGTGAAATTCCCCATGTCTTCATGTTCAGGCTAGTTGTCCATGTCCTCAAGGTGTTGCTCTGCACCTTCATGCACTTGAGTATTACTTGGATTCTACAATCTTTATGATAGTTTTTCTATTGAAACATCAAGTCTCAAAAGACTAAGGATGTTATTCACTACAGAAGCATCCTTGGTGTCATCAATTTCATATGTCTCGTTGGGGTGTGTGTTTCCCATGAGTGCATCAGAAGTGATGGGTCGTATCCCCGTCCATTTAAAGCTAGCTTTTATGTTCGATGGATTCATATCTTTTTTCAGTGCATTGCTACCTAACTCCGCCAATTCTGCCCTTCTGATATCAATATTGGGGAATCTAGTGAGAAATTCAACTCATTCTAATTTGAAATATGCCTTGAATGGTGCAAACATGCTAACATCCAAAGCTTGTAACATGTGAGAAGTATGAGCAGTCAATGTGAGGAGGTTAGCCTAACCTCCTTGCTTCTTGGATAGTTGGCAATGTAACATGACTTTCATGGCCGTAAAAAATTAGCAGGTGCCTATTAGTAGGTGACACACCCCTTGGAATCGACACATGAAAATGTTCTAGCCAATCGAAAAAAAGATCCTTCGTCATCTAAGCGTGTGCTTGGGTTGCCATAGTTGTGCGTGGTTCACAACTCACAATGCAATTCTCTATCTTTGTATTGCCCTTAAACAAATAGAATCCAGGTATGCTTTGGCCAAATGCATTAACACAATAGAGAATTGTTATCCATTCTTTGCTTTTTGGAATGATGTAGGAGACATTCCTACTACCTCGTTGTGCCAAGACCCTCATTGTTCCATTTCTACTAGCTTGAATGCTCGTTTCATCACAGTTCCATGTTCTGTCAAGACCGTATGGGGTACTTTCATATGTTATGTCAGTGTTCTAAAAAATTCAGCTACTATTTTGGGTCTTAGGTTTACCACCCTATCTTTGTCAAGCCCTTCAACTATGTGCAAGGTCAATTCTGGATGGCACCTCTTGAATCAAGTCCACCATGATTTTCCAAGCAGCCCCTCTGTGAAAGGGTTGGGTCTAGTTTGGCATATCTGAGCAACCTCTTGCTTGAGATTGATAATCTCAAGCTTGTCGCCAACATCTGCCATATTTGTGCACCACTTTACAATTAGATCCTCCTCCTCTTCTATCAAGACTGTTTAGTTGACCCTTCTTTGAAGTAGTTGTTAGGCCGCCTAACCAATTGCTAAATGTTGTAGTTGGGATTTTCCATTTCTTCGCAACAACTCTCGTCGACATCCCATTTGTTTCAACATCCTCCAATGCCCTATCCATGTCCTATGATGCCCATTCCCTTTCATTTGATGCTCTTTCCTACCAGATTATAGGTGCAACAACCTCTTGGACAACCTCAACAAGTTCAAGATTGGTGTTTGCTTCTACAACTGGTTGATGCACATTAGGGACTGTTACAATATCTTTTCGTGTACGTGACTTTGTCTTTGCAGTCTTGTTTTTGGTTTCAACCTCATATTGCCTTTAGATTGCACCTATAGATGTTAAAAAAGACGTTTGGAGCAGTTAAAAATAATAATAATTGAACATTGTTGAAGTCACAGTGATGCATGAACAGTTTGCATTTCTTTAATATGCATCTTGACAGTTTGCAATTCAATGCTTGGTTTTTATGAACAGTTTGTAATGCAATTGTCTTTATTATGCATAAATAGTTTGTTTTTATTGAATATATGCATGTTGACAATTTGCTTAATTTTATTATTTGAATTAAAATGACTTAGAGCAAATATGTTTAGTGAGACATGAACAAACATTGGTTAAACATTGTCAAAACAAAAGACAATGGTACAGGCGTAGTGAGGTAGAAAACCTCAATTGAAAGACAATGGGAGCTTTCTTGAGTGTAGAGCCAAACAATGAATCGTGGAGCACTGAACATAAATTTATTAAACATATTTCCTACAGTAACAATCACATAAACAATTACATATATATACATATACAAATATATATATATATGTATGGAAATATATATATATGTGTGTGTGTGTGTGTGTGTGTGTGTGTGTATGTATATATATATAGACAAATACATATATAAGAACAAAATAATATAATTGCATGGCAGAATATCTTCGAAACGAAAACAAGTGAATCCATTTTCATATTCGGGAATAACAAACATATATTAAAGGCAAATTGCAGAGTTAAAGTTTGTGCATTGTCAAATAGAGGAATACAAGTGCATGGCAGAAAACCCTATAATTATGAACCAGTGAAACCCTTTCCATGCTTGGTAGTAACAATCAAATAAATAAAGCATTTCACAAACATAACTATTGTGCATGGAAGAACAAAATACATACGATTGCATGCCAAAATATCTTTGAAATGAAAACCATGCATACCATATATATATATGGAAATATGTCTATGTATTATTATGTTCTTCCATGCACAATATGTATATATATGTATGGAAATATATATATATATATATATATATATAGAGAGAGAGAGAGAGAGAGAGAGAGAGAAATACATATATAAGAAAATAATAATACGATTGCATGCAAAATATCTTCGAGATGAAAACAAGTGAATTCATTTTCATATTTGGGAATAACAAACAAATATTGAAGGCAAATTGCAAAGTTAAAGTTTGTGCATTGTCAAACAAAGGAATACAAGTGCATGGCAGAAAACCCTGTAATTGTGAACTAGTGAAACCCTTTCCATGTTTGGTAGTAACAATCAAATAAAAAAGCATTACACAGACAAAACTATTGTGCATGGAAGAAAAGAATAATACATAAACATGCCAGAATATCTTCAAAATGAAAACTAGTCATACCATTTTCATATTTTGAAATAACATGAGAATATTATAAGCAAATTGCAAAGTTAAAGTCTATGCAATGAGCGAGACAGTAATGCAAGTGCATGGCAGAAACCCTTGAAATGATAAACATTAAAACCCTACAAATATTTCGTAGTAATAGTCAATCATAACAAACAATATGCAATGTGATATATTGTAACCATTTCCATATTTTGGAATAACAAACAGATATAAAAATCAAATTGTAGAGTTAAAGTTTGTGCAATGATGAACACACAAATACAAGTGCATGGCTGAAAATAGTCAAACCCTTTTCAGATTTCGTCAAACAAGTCTAATAGTCATGAAAAACCATTTAAACCAATCAAACCCATTTCATATTTCCTATAAGGAAGCAAATATGAAAAGCACAATGCAGAGTAAACGCCATGTAATGAATAACACAAGATATTGAATAACACAATATATTGAAAAGCACAATGCAGAGTAAACGTAGTGCATGGACAAGTATAGAAGAAATGAAAACTAGTGAAACCCTGAAATTAAACTGAAATGACTTGGCATTCATATAAAGTGTAAGTTCAAACCCCAAATATTGAGTTACAGGTCAATGCGACAAAAATTGACATCACATACAACATATTTGCATTCCCAAGCATAAAGAACATAAATGAAAAACCCAATGTAAATGGCATCTGTAGGCATAAAGAATTTGTAGCAGTAGAATACCTGTAGCTTCTTAGGGTGTTGTTGCTACTGCCTTTGGACTTTCTTCATATTTCTAGAGCAAATTGTATAACTAAAAAATGAAAGTGGGACATGCTAAATGGAAATTGCAAGAGATTGAGTAATGCATTTTTTAATTTGAAAATCTCCTTATATGTCCAATGTTGGTTTGGTATGGAGTCTTTAATTCCTGTCCTTTTATTTTCAAATTTGAATTCTTGATCCAATGCTTTCAATTGCAGAGTTTGTATGTATTCATGGTGTGTAATCCTTGTTTGCTTGACATGAGATTTCGATGGCTTTAACACCATTGTTTTGGTGGTTACGGGTGGCAAGAAAGGAGGAGGAACCAGTAGTAGAGAGGTTCAATTTGATAGATGGGACACATACAAATGATTGATTTTCATCTGAGTGTTGTGTTGGTGGGCAAGTGAGATGGGGATTTGGTTGGATTGGATTTGGTGATGGGACATTCTTGACTCCTAGTTGTTCTCGTGGCATCCCAACTATCAAAAAATTGGTTGATGTAATGTAAGTGGTGACATCATAGGGGAGCTTGGGTTATACTAATTTTATATTTTGGGTGCATGTTTTAAAGCTACAGGCCAGTAACAAACAATATGGCTCGTACGTTTGTGGTGTTAGATGTGCTTTGAATATTCTTTGACATGTAAGACTACGAATATCTATTTGTGTAGGACAAATATTCACTGATTATAATACAATTTTGATGGTACAATGATACATGTACCCTTGTTGACTTTGTGGGTGAAAACTGTTTTACAATTGCATATTAATCAGCTCTAGTGTGGGGCCCACATGGGACTACTTTCGTCCCCAGTATAGGCTCCCGCCCTACTTTGGGCCCCTATCCCCTAGTCTTCAAGTGTATTAACAATTTGTATTTCATTTTGTACTTTGTTTTTAATTACTTTGCTTGTAATTTTTTATTATTATTATTTTTAAGGGTTTTTTTTTTTTTTAATAGTTGTATTTTAATTTTTCCAGTCTTAAATGTTGTGGACGAATTTATATTTTTTCAATGAAAAAAAATGATGTTTAATGAAAATTACAAGTGGCATGTTAGTACATATAATTTTTTCAATTCAAGTAGTTATCATTTAAGAGCAATTAGTTTGCATTTACTCTCAACTTTTGTCAAAATGGGAGCTTTCAAACAAGGTATGGACACCCATCAAAGCATAAAGGATAAAGGAATTTTATACATAGTTACCATTTCACTAGTCAACATGAATGCAAAATGTACAAGTATGCAAAATAAATAAAAAACTATATCCAATCAAATTGTATTTGGCAAAAAAAAAATCTAATGATATTTATACATGCTAAAATAAGTCGGTATGTTGAAGTACTCACTCAATACAGTTTCACATTTTGTGGCAAGTTGCCAACTTTGACAATATAAGAGCTTTGGTACACGGTATGGGCATCCATCAAAGCATAGAGAATACTGTAATATTGTCTAATGTTGTAGTTGGCATTGGTAGGCATCAATGTTGAATGTAGAATCATGAATAAGGTGTAGAAGAGTATTAATTATCAATTTATTTAAAAATTGTATAGAACAACATTTTTAGACCTCCCTTTCATAATTCCCAACAAGAAATACATTTTATTTAAGTTTGATCATTGTACCAGCTAATATTGTGAATTTGTGTCATATTGTGGAATCATTTATTCAAAGGCACAATACAAAATAATATTGTCATTTCTATGTTGTTTATTTTTCCATCTTGCTTCTCTATATTGTAAAGATTTTTTAATGATCTATTGGCCCATAATCAAGGGAAATAAATGAGTGGATATGGATATGCAATAGAGATAGTGGGTGATTGTAGGCTTATGTGGTGAGACAACCACCTTCCTTAACCCACGCGCAATTTGAGGGTTGTGGAGAGAAGAAAAGCCACCCCCCTTCTCCTTTATATTTTCCCCCTTAGAACATTTCTCTCCTAGTTGAATTTAATTCTTATTAATTTCAACTAACATTTTTTTTTAAAAGGCAACTTGGATTGGGTTTTTTCTTCCATGCCAAGTTTTAAGAAAAATCTCAACATGTACTTGTCTAGTTCTCTTCTACTACAAAGTATGGTTCTTACAAAATTCATGTCACTTCCCCTTTAGCTATGAGGAATGAAGGATAACATTGCTTTCTTGTAATTATTTTGGAGTGTTAGTTAAGTATGTTAATATTTTATAATCTTGATTTTCCACTTACACAAATAGTGATGGTTTACTATGCACTATTTTATATTGGTTGTTGATGGGGCTTGGTCCTCTTGAGTTTAATTGATAGGTTATAAGATTTACACATTAAAATTAAAAGTTTTTATTTACCTTTTTCATTACTATACATCTAGTCATAAAAGGACCTACATGATTAGTTTTCATAAAATTTTAGAATAAGTTGATAATTTATGTGCATCCATGTTATAAATTTTAAAAGAATTTTTAATGATTTTGTAAATAAAATTAGTGTCTAATCTTTCTTTTGGTCATTTGAAATATCAGTGAATGCATTTTTTTACATAGCTATCTTCTCTTTATGGCCCATAATTTTTCTACTTACCTGTCTTTGGTTAGTAATTAAGAATGTAAAATGCTTTTGATCATTATAGATTTAGAGAATTTAAAAGATATAAATTTTTTTTTTATATATTTGAGTTTGTGGTTTCTCTATATTACCAATACGCTTATCTTTTAGACTTATCTTTGAGGTTTAGTATCATATATATTTTCTGTTAGAATAATCATGTATTAGCTAATAATTAATTAATTATTAGGTTAATTTATTCTCATGTACTTAAGCTAAACTTATGAGTACTTTTTTTTGTAAACTAGAGTGATATTTTATTAGATAATTACGTCTCATCTCATAAGAGTTGACACTTGTCATGATCTAATCCCTTTATCGTTTAGGGTTCCTCTTATAAATCACTCACCCTCATTGTATGGTCTCATGACCTCCATGAAGACTCTTGAGGTTCATTTTGTAAGCTTTTCCTGTTTATGATATAATAGATTATCGTTTGCTTGTGTGGAAGGTGTTTTTATTCATTGTTTGGTCATGTGTCTCATGTTTATTCACAATTCTATCATGGTATCAAAATGTGGATTCAACAAATCCCTTCTTGATTTTTGAGGGTTTTCTTCAACTAGGATTATAGGGCTTCAAATATGGAATCTTCATTTTTTTGTAAATTTTGGATTTGGGTGATTTTTGGTGTATTTTGGTGCAAAAAGAACTTCGCCATTGCGTTTAAGAGGTCGATTCAACGAATTTTGATTGCAATTTTTTCCAATTTTTGCATCGAGAGCTTTTGAGGCAATTTTTTTGCTAACAGGTTGTACGACATCCCAAATGTTGTATCGTATGACATTTTAAAAAAATAAATAAAAAAGCAAGACGCCACCCATGGAGCAACGCCCTTAGCATTCTGGTGGTCGCTGACCGCTAGTGGAAATGGCTTAGTCATTGACCACTAACGACTCAGTTCTACCAACGCAAGCAGCAACAGGTACCATCCACCACTCAGCCAGTGGCGATGGGGGCCCTCAAATTTTTTTATATATTTTTGAAAAAGAAATTGTCACCCAAGTTCGCATGGGTGACCAACGCCCAACCCTTGAGGGCTGATTTTTTTTTCCTTTTGTGGCAACTAAGTAGAATTGGGAAAATTGCAATAACTTTTCGCTTGAGTATCAAAATCGAGCAAACAAAATATCGTTGAAAAGTTGGTTTCAAGCACTATCCAATGGTACTAGTTTTTATTTAGTTTTATTACTAGTACATTTTATTGCTTGTCAAAGTTAGATGTGTTGTTTTCACTCTCGAGGTCACAACTTTTGACTAGTTTCTTTGTTTTCACAATTCTAGCGACGTTGGGACGGTTTTTCAAAGCTCTTCATAGCTATCCATGTAATTTTTCCAGATTTTTCTCTAGGTGCATTTTATTCATTTTTTTGTCTTTTCACATTTTGGTGAATTACTTGGACGTTTTGGCTCCTAAAAACTTCCTATTTGTGTGGGATGACTTGTTTTAGGTTGCTTTATATGTATTTCTAGCATTTTGTCCCATTTAGGGATTTTGAGCATCTTTTAAATTTCTTTTTATAAATGCACTGAGATAAAGTATCATTTTAGTGTATACTTTTTGGGGATTTTCACACATCATGTTGTACCTTTTTAACTCACATTATGATATAAAATGTCATGGGTGGGTTGTGAGTGCCTTTGTTTTACCTTCACACCTCTTTCAAGTGAGTGTTCTTTCCACGATAGCAACGAATATTAGTGATTCTTGCCTCATGTGTGTGTCTCTTGTTTGCACACCCTTTTTATTTGTAGGAACTATTTTGTGCACATTCAAATATTCTTTGTTCTCCTACATGTACTTCTTGGAGATACATAGTTTTAGTGGACTTGTCTTGGCTCTCCCTTTCTGCATTATTGGGGGTTTCTACTATTGGTGCTAATGCTTCATTGATTTGTTTTGTAGTGATCTATGTATCTAGTTCTTGTTCCATGTACTAAGTAGATGCAACATCTGATTACCCATGTATTTTAGTGAGATGAAACATTTACCATATGGACACTCTTGGATTTCTATTTCCGGAGGTGACCTATTTTCACTTGATCAACATTCTTCAAACTATTGATATGTGTGCCATTTGTATCTTTGACTTCCAAATGTTTACCTTTGTTTTCCATTTTATTCGAGTAGTGTCATTGGGGGCACTCATGCAAATTCTTATCTTCTTGATCCTGATCATCATCTATTTCAGAGGAGGTTCTTCATTACAACACTATAACAGTCATCATTCGACAGTTGTCTATAGCTTCTTCATGCTTGTGTGATGTTCTTCATGTTCCTATTCTTTTTGGGACATTATTTTTGGAGGCTTTTTATTCCTTCATTCATCTTTCTCTCTTTTGGAGAGGAGTTTTTCCCATGAGTTTTTCTCCTTTTTTTCTCTAGTTGTGAGAGATTAGATTGTTTGTACATGGGTACCCATTTGGTCATGTTTGTTGGGACCCATCATTCATTTTTTGTTTTTAATGCATTGGTTTTTAGGGTTTTTAGCTACTCCCTAAGTTCATCTTAAGGAGGATGTTATAGTAATCATGCATTAGCTAATAATTAATTAATATTTAATTGATTATTAGGCTAATTTATTCTCATGTGCCCAAGTTAAACTTAGGAGTGCTTTTTTCTATTAACTAGAGTGAGCTTTTATTAGATTATTTTGTCTCATCACATAGGATGTTGACAGCCTTGATCTAATCCCTTTATCATTTAGGCTTGCTCCTATAAAGAACTCACCCTCATTGTATTATCTCATGATCTCCATGAAGACTCTTGAGTTTCATTCTGTAAGTTTTTCTTGTTGATGACTTAGCAGATTATTGTTTGCATCTTTCCTATGTGGAAGGTGTTTTTGTTCATTGTTTGATCTTGTGTCTCATGTTTATTCACAATTTTCATTCGAGTGTTATAACATCTGAGCTATATTTCAAGGATATCTTTAGAAAATTTGATTACTTCCATAAAGATACATCAATTTTGATCAAATAAGAACTTTGATTTTATATAACTCTATTCCATGAATTTTTTTATGAATTTTAAGTGTATGCACGCAAAAATGGTCTAAGCATCACATTAATTAAATACTGGCTATTTGATTAATATTCTTAATTCCTCTACTATTATAAATAAATTGTAAAATATATTTATATGGTTCATATTCTAATTCTTCTTTTCCAAATTCATCTTCTTTCTAAAATTAATTAAAAGGACAAATTAATCAATTTGTTATTTAATTGATTTTCCCTCTTCCTTTTAAATTTGAATTTTTAAATTCAAATTGGCATATTCTTCTAAAATTAGTTAAAATGCACAAAGGAATTTATTTGTCATTATACTAATTTACCCTCTCCTATTAAATTGAATTTTTTATTCAATTTAAGCACATTTCAACAACTTTTTTCTAACCACCTCCAACTCACCTGCCACCTCATCATGTGTCTCACAAATGAATTTTTGTAAATTGGAAAATATGAAATATCTCCAACAAATTTGCAACCAATTTTGAACAAATTGAGACACATGGCTCCTCCTTCTTTGTGATTCCTTTTAACACTTGGAAACTTGTCTTGTGGAAGGGAACCATCTCCCTGATTCCCTCTAACCTCATGATGCTTTGTCGTTGATGTCGCAGGATCACAATCCTGACCGTCTGTTGTTGCCACATCACCTTGAGGCTTAGAAAATCTATAAATAGAGCCCTTTGCTACAACATTTCATATAGGAAGATTTAGACAAGTTTATGCTGTTGAATTTAAGTGCATTTTGTGAGAGAATTTGGAGAGCATTTTAGATTAGTTTTGCATTTTTAGCTCATTTTAGTGTTATAATGGCATTTTTATTTTCATAGTTTAGTCCATTCCATCTTCCATTTAGTATTTACATCTGATCATCATCATCATTTTCAAGACTTAGATTTTAGTATCATTCCATCCTAGAATCATTTAGATTCTATGCATCAAATATTGGAAAATCCAAAAAACATAGGCATGTAGATTTTACTGTAGCATCTCGTATCTTGAGTTATCAATCTTTACAGATTAATGTGCAGCAATAATGAGATCTGAGAGCATAATTTTTAGGTTTCCTTGGGATTAGAGAACCATGGGATGAGTTAGAAGGATAAGTTGTAGTTTCATTTATGCTATTTTTGATTTCCTTTTAAGTAATGCATTTCATGAAGGTATACAAGCATTGCAGGACATATTTTATACCGCACATAAATTGGCACCCACCGTGGGGCCTAGCCCCATGATTTAATCGATTTTCTGTTGAGTTTCATTTTGCAGGTTTCGTCAAAATATCTGAAATGACACATACAAATTTTTTTGCAACGCGTCTCGCTCATGTTTTAGTGCATTTGGCTACCTATTTCGGTGCATCTGGTTGTTCTTTCAGCGCATTTGGTTCCTGTTCCAGTGCACCTGGTGTTTTCTGTAGCGCATTCAAACTCTGTTTCGGCATGTCAGGGAGTTTAAAATTTAAATTCTGTCATTTTGAGTTTTAGCGCATTCAATTCATATTTTAGTGCATTCAACTGTTCTTTTAGTGCATTCAATAGTTTAGCATGTTCGGTCTGAGTTTTAGCACATTCGATCTCTGTAATGGCACATTTGGTTTTTACTGTGTCAGTTTTCCAAATTCCTGAAACTGATTAATTTTTTTTTGTGTTGCTGGAATTTGATACGTAGTCAGAGACTTTGCAAAAACATTTAAAAGAACGTTGTCAAAGATAAACATTGAAACTACTAACGATTGGCTACAGGGTTAAATCTAGCTATTACTTTTCCTTTGGTTAAGATAGGAATCTAGTATAATTAGGAAGGTTAAATTTACACCATGCTTGTTGTGTTTGGAATGGTAGGTGAGTATGCCCTCCCCTTAACTGAGTGATCAGAAAGTTAGACCTGTTCATTTTATTTGCATTTTTAACCTTAGAGGGCTTGCCTCCCCACTTCGAAAGGAGGGAATGACCCAACCGGTAACACACTCTAAGCTGAGTGACTTCCAACCGGGATACAAATGTGGGTGCTCAAGGAAAGTTTGAGTGTCACGATCACCATTTCGACAAGAAGGGAAAAAATGGTCTCTTGTCGAATGGATGGTGCCCCATGAACGAAAAGTCCTTACTAAAACCCTCTTGTTGTAGTTTTCCCAATTTACCCTATCTATTCTTTGGTGCAACAACGATCGTTGTGAAGGCACCCACATTTTCACATTTTTTAGTAGAATGATCAACTTTCCATGGGAGATTCATGAGAGTTGGAAGCTTGGTTGGCCTGAGAAGTGAGTGCACTGTAAGGGGGAGCTTGTGTAACCAAGCTTCTGGATTCATTTGCTAAGAATATGTAGTTGGAGTAAAATTTGTGTGGGATCCAAAAGAATATAGTCTTACACAACTTAGGAAATGTGCTTGTCTAATGTGTTTACCAATGTGTTTTTGAACCAAATTTTAAACAAACATTATACCAACACATTCAACCATTGATTCAGAAGAAAATCCAACTCAAACAGTTCATATTCACTGTCAAAATTATTTTTTTTTCTCAAACTATCAAAAACCAGAAAACACTTTCCATTTTGACGCATCTGGTGCATGTTTCAGCGTGCTCATACCATTCTCCAACGCATCCATACCTTTTTTAGGGTATCCCGCTTATACATTCCTAGCATATGTTCTTGTAGCGCATCCATACCCTTTTTTGGCGCATTCAAATCATCCCTCAATGCATCCATACCCTGTTCTAGCATATCCAGAACTTTCTGCAATGCATCTGAGTTTTAGCGCATTCGTACCTTATTTCAGCGCATCTGGTAACTTTTCAAGTAGACACCCGAATTTGACCTCTTTTCTATCAATCAACTTTCAATTCGGATTTTCCCCTTAAAGAACATCTTTTCATCATCCTAAAGTTTATGTTGAGGGATTGGAAATCAACCAAATTTGTCAAGAAATCCCTTGCTAAAAGGATCAAGAAACCAAAGAAACATCTTAGCTTTAAGAAACTTTTAAAAAAGAGATGTTTCTTGTACCAAAGTAGGGAAGTCTTGCTCGATTATCAAACCTTCATCCATCGGTATCACGATTTTGATAGAGGGTATACTGATGATATTTCTCTAGAGCCTTTATCTTCACAAGCTTATTATCAAGGAAGAGCTCTTTCACAAAGGCATAATCATAGTCAGAAAATTCACCATTCTTTCATTCCTCAACCAACAATTCAATATTCCAATCATCCCTTCCAATTTCTACAATAGATCCTAAGCTTGTTGAAATTAACATTCTCAAGTGAAAATCCCTCATCTAAATTTTGATCAAACATCTGAAAGTTCCTTCCTTATCACATCAAATTTGCAATTTAGTAGCTACATTTCAGCATTAGGATTTATCATCTTTCATCAAGGTTCATCATCCTTCATCCCGAAATAAAGCTTGCTTAACCAGATTTTTAACCAACCCCTTTGGCACTCTCAAAACCTTGGTCAAATAATTAGAGCATCATCATCACTTGTATGCCCATCCAAACAAGATCTCAAAAGAAAAAACTTCAAGAAAAAGGAAAACCCAAGATAACATGGTTGAACCCGAAGTAAACCCCTTTCATGAACACCATCAAAACAAAATCGATGAGCTAAATGAAGAAGATGTCCAACATGCCCAACAAGACCCAAACTTCCATAAATTCTTAGAAATTTTTTTTGAAAAGGATGGAGAAAGATACATTTTGATGTTGGCAAACAAAGGAGTCAAGTTACCCAATGATTTTGATATTAACAAATTGAAAAGAAATCCAAAGCAAGTATAAATCGAGGCCCAAACTGAATCAAGCAATAAAGTGAAAACCAATGATCCCATGGACATTTTGAAACAACAAATCCAAACTCTTCAACAAAAAATGTAGAACATGCAAACCGAGACTACAAAGAGATATTCCATACAAGATATATGTCCCTATCCATTCGATAAAATCATTAACATGATACCATTCCCTAAACATTGTGAATTTCCTAAATACGACAAGTATAATGGGAAAACTGATCCAATAGATCATGTAAGGGAATTTCAAAAGATGAGTCTTAAGTTTTCCCATGAGGATACATATTTAATGAGATTATTCCCATGTAGTTTGGGAGGGAAATGCATGCAGTGGTTCTCACAATTGCCTTCGGGAATTAGGTCTTTTGAAGAATTAGTAAAAAAATTCATTACCCAATATTCGTATAACATTCAACACGAGATCATGATGAAAGACCTTTGCAACATAAAACAAAAGAAAGGAGAATCATTCCTCATATTCTTAAAAAGATGGAGAAGGTTATTCGCAAGATATCCCCGACCCGTACCAAAAAAGGAAAAGATAGAGGTATTCATTGATAACCTGAATTCTGACATGAGTTATAGAATTGACTTACAATGCCCTCCAACCTTTGATAAATTGATTGAAAATGGAATCAAGATTGAGGAGGCTTTGGTCAAGCGAGGAATCCTGAAAAATCTATAATGAAAACAATTCATCTAATTACTCCAACAACGATAAAACCAAGTTTTGGAAAAAGTACACAAATAATGACAATGATGCCTCTGCTGAAATGCATAATGCCAAACCAGTTTTCAATTTGTTAGGAAGTTCCTCAATTACAGATCAAAAGACCACCCAAACTGCCAATCAAACCAACAGTCAAAATGCTAACTAGGGGAATAATCAAAATAATCAAACATCATCATCCAAGAATCTTCCTTATCAAACATAAACAATCACAAGAAATTTATGCCCCTGGGTCAATCACACAAATTCGCCTTGAGGGAACTTATTGCGGAAAATCTCATTACTTTACCTGATACTCGAGGCTTTGAACCTAAGGTAAAATCATCCTGGTGGAATGACGCTCATTATTGTGAGTTTCATCGACGTAAAGGTCACGTCAACAATAGTTGCATGCAATTGAAACATAAGATACAAGACTTGATCGATAATAAAGTCATAAGGATCAAGGAACCTCAAACCAACACTAGCCATGGTGTATTAAAAAACCCTCTGCCAAATTATGAAAAAGGAGAATCTTCTAACAACAATGGAAAAGGAAAAAATGTGAACTATGTTCATGATACCATCATTCATCATATCTCGGCCATTGAAAATACCACAAATGACATCAATAATACACCCAATCCTGTTGCAACCAGTCATCCAATCAACAATACCAACATCCTTTCTAATCAAGTCCTCAATATCCCACAAGACGTGGTTGTAATAGATAATCAAGTTAATGTCATCAAAATCTTCCGAAGACAAGACAGTGTGCCCATAAACGTGACCACAAGGGCTCAAAATAAATATGTTTTAAAGGGCAGTGGTTCTAAATAACCTGCTACTACATCTAATCAATACAACATTGTTGATCAACTCCAAAAAATTCTCGCACAAATATCAATATTGGAGCTCCTAAAAATTTCTCCTGCTCATAAGGAGATTCTGGAAAGAGCCCTAGTTGACACAACAGTGCCGAATGATCTAGAATTTTGTGCTTTCCAAGCCATGGTGGGACACCTACTTACACCTCACTGCTTGTCCTTTTTCAAAAAATGATGATGTATCACTCACCCATCCTCCTAGCGTGGCCCTTCATATCAAATTTTTAATCCATAAAAGCCATGTCAAGCGCGTCCTTATAGATGAAGGAGCTGGACTTAATATCTGTACTTTAAAACTTGTCCGAGCACTAGGTTTCTCTGAAAATGCAATAGATCCAAGAAAGAAGATCATAATCAAAGCATATGGTGATGAGAAGAGAGCATCAAAAGGTTTGATTATATTGCCCATTCAGGTGGGGCCAATCCTGAAAAATGTGGTCTATCAAGTTTTGGATAAGGATCTAACATATAACATACTCTTGGGTCATCCATGGATCCATGAAATGTAGGTCGTACCCTCAACATACTATCAATGCTTGAAGTTTCCTTGTAATGGCTAAGAAATCACCATTCATGCTGATTCAAATAGTCCACAACAATGCAATGCCCTCAAGGTTGTCCAAGACGTATTTGTGCCTCATAACCATGAAGCTCCTAATTCCACTCCTAATGTCTCCAACAATTCTAGTCAAGCTAATCCTTTATACACATCCTCCTCTGGAGGAAGTCAATCTAGTTCATCATCCAAACAGTCAAAGAGAAAGGAAGAGTCTAGCCCTTTTGCATCCACCAATTCTGAAGCCCAGCTAAATACCCAGGCCAAACAATTTGAAGAGAAAGTCCAAATCAAAGACAAAGGTGTCGATGAATATTCCATTGCACAATCCCTTTGCCTCTTGCACTTAATGTCACCAAAATCCTATGGTCAACCATCAACCTCGTCTCAAACATCCTCACAACCAGTCACCCTTTTTGATGGTCGATTCATAAAAGCAAGCACCCAAGCAGAGGAATCAAATGACAAGGATAATTTGAACTGGCTCTACAAAGATGAAATTGATTCTCAAGCCGCAATAGCAAATGTCCAAACCACTCAGTATGGAAAAGGATTCTCGATCCTGGAGAAGATGGGATACGATGGATAGGGACCCATCGAAAAAAGAAAAGAGGCTATCACAAAACCTATCCAACCTATTATAACCAATCCCAAAGACAAAACAGGGTTAGGATACAAAGAACATCAAAAAGAGGAAGACACAAAAGAGGATATAAAGCAAAATGTTGTTGAATGAATTCTACAGCTCCAAGCCAGTGACCACTATGAAAAAAATTCAAATATATATGAGTGGGATTCATTATCAGAATAATCATGTCATGAAAAGAATGTTGATGTAATCCATAAGTATACTCCCACACTTGAGGAGGGACAAGGTTCAGGAATTAGACCACTTGAATTAGAATCACACAATATCGATGGCTCGAGTGAGGATGACCAGACTCATAGTGAGATGGACCCCTTGGAAGAGAGCGACATTATAGACCTCGACTTGGCCCTAGTCTTGTTCGACGACAACACTTCTATTAGGACACTTATGACATCTGACCTAAACCCACCCGATGACACTCCACCATTACTGCGTCCTAAACTAATAGATTGGGACCAAACTGAATCTATCAATATCCCCACCTTTTTGAATGATGAGGCCATCGTAAAATTCCTCTATGCTGTAAATCCCAAAACAGTCTCCACCATTGAACATCAGAGCGAAACTTCACAATAGGAGAGTGTCAAGTTTCCCAGTTGCAAAATAAATGAAAAAAAAGAAAGATCTGATGGTGAAAACCATTCCATGGTAGTATCAGATCTAGAAACAGTAAAAACAAAGAGCACATCTGATAGTGAAAACCTCTTTGAGGCGCCAAAGGATGGGAAATTTGACACTCTCCTTGAACACTTCCAAGAGAGATTGAAAGTCCTGATTGAACCAACACAGTTCATCAATGTTGGTAGCGCAGAAACAGTGAGAACTCTTCATTTGGCAGAGTCATTGATGGAAATAGAAAAGCCTAGCTTTATCAAGTTCTTCGAAGAGAGACAAATCAATTTTGCCTGGTCGTATGTAGATATGCTAGGGATAGATCTAGACCTCATAATGCATCATTTGTCCCTTCCTTCAAGAATCAAACTAGTCAAACAAAAGTTGAGAAAAATGCATCCGCATATTGCCCTATTGGTGAATGCTAAACTAAAGAAGTTGTTGGATGTTGGATTCATCAGGCCCATTGACTATGCAGAGTGGATATCAAATATTGTACCTATCTCGAAACTTGATAATAGAATAAGGATTTTCACCGACTTTAGAGATCTCAACAAAGCTTTCCCAAAATATGATTTCCCCTTACCTAACATAGACATCATTGTGGACTTGACAGTAGGACAAGACATGTTATCACTAATGGATGGCTTTTCTATATATAATCAAATCAAGATTGCCCCTGAAGATCAAGATAAGACCGCTTTCACTTGTCCCTGGGGAACTTTTTGTTGGAATGTCATGCCCTTCAGGTTGAAAAACGCAGTGGCCACATACCAAAGAGCTATGACAACCATCTTCCACAACATGATGCATACCTTCATGGAAGACTATGTGGATGACCTGTTGGTGAAATCCTACACCAGAGAAGGACATCTGGAGATATTAGACAAACTATTCACTCGCCTGGAGAAGTTTAGTGTTCGCCTCAATCCAAAGAAATGTGTATTTGGGGTAACATCAATAAAACTATTGGGGTATATAGTGTCAGAGAAGTGAATTGAAGTGGACCCTGCAAAGGTAAAAGCTATAATGGAGATGCCTCCCACGAAAAACATCAGTCAGCTAAGATCCCTCCAAGGTAGATTACAATCAATCAGAAGATTTATCTCACAACTAGCTGATAAGACTCATCCTTTCACTCATCTCCTGCACAATAATGTTTCTTTTCGATGGGACGATAAGTGTGAAGCAACCTTCAATCAACTAAAACAATACTTGATGAGTCCACCAGTTCTAGCACCTCCAACAGAAGGGAAGCCTCTTTAATTGTACATCGCCACAACTAGCCGATCATTAGGAGCCTTGTTGGCACAAGAAGATTCAATGGGGAAAGAAAGAGCAATTTATTATATCAGTAGAACCTTGAATGGATATGAGATCAATTACACTTCCATTGAGAAATCTTGTCTAGCTATAGTGTTTGCTACCCAACAATTGTGACACTATATCCTGACTCACACAATTAAGCTCATAGCCAAGATTGATCCACTAAAATATCTCCTAAGCAAAGCAAATCTAATAGGAAGACTGGCCAAGTGGGTAATGGTACTCAGTGAATTTGACATTCAATATGTCGACAGAAAAGCTATCAAAGGGCAAGCCATTGTTGATCAACTAGTTGAGGCACCTCTTCATGATGATCATCCACTCCATATTGAATTTCCAGATGTAGATTTCCTGACAGTAACAACAAAACAATGGATTTTATATTTTGATGGTTCCTTCACTCAACATGGATTAGGAGCAGGAATCCTATTCATCACTCCCCTAGGGAATACCATTCCAAAATCCTATCGCTTGATGTTTCCTTGCACCAACAATACAACCGAATATGAAGCACTCGTTATTGGGATCAAGATAGCAGTGGAATGTAAAATTATAGAGCTCCAGGTTTATGGGGATTCACAACTAGTCATCAATTAGGTCAACAATTATTATCAAACCAAAGACGACAAACTAATGCCTTATAAGAGAATGATTGATGACTTCAAGAAATATTTTGTCGACATCAAATTTGGTCAAATTCCAAGAAGTGACAACAAAGCTGCCGATGCTATGGCTACTATTGCTTCTTTGTTGCAAATTCCAGAAAAATGTGGTTGCTATGAATTCATGGTGGAGCAACTGTTTACCCCCGCCTACAATGACTCTGAGTCCCAACTTATTTTCCACCTAGATGATGCCAATACCTCCCTCTACAGAAAGATCTACACTTACCTAAAAGATGATATTCTTGCTCCTGATCTTTCCCACAACCAGAAACAAAATTTCATCTGCCAATCTGCCCGTCATACCATAATAGCAAATGTCCTTTACCATTGAGGGCTTGATGGAATTCTTTTGTGATGTCTATAAAATGATGAGTTTGAAATAGCTTTACGTGATGTCCATGAAGGTATTTGCGAAACTCATTCAAGTGGTTTAACCCTAGCTAAGAAACTCCTTCGTTTGGGATATTACTAGCCGACTATGGAGAGAGAAGCCTTTTGATTTGTCAAGACATGTCAAAAATGCCAAATCCATGGTAATCTCATCCACACACCAGCACAAGAATTGCAGCCCTTTGCATCAACATGGTCATTTTGTCAATGGGGGTTGGATCTTGTGGGTAAAATTCACCCACCTTCATCCAATGGACACAAGTTCATTATCACAACCAAAAAATACTTCACAAAGTGGGTTGAATCCGTGCCTCTGATCAACATTTCAAGAATCAGGATGTATAAGAACTCTGTGAAAAGTTTCATATCCAGCATCGATTTTCTACACCCTACTACCCTCAAGCGAATGACCAAGTTGTGGCTTCAAATAAAACAATCCTAAAAAATCTTAAAGAAAATCGTCAACGATGCTGGATGTGACTGTCATATTCAATTAAACCCTGCTTTATGGGCCTATCGTACAAGCATCTGAGCACCCACGAGAGCCACACCCTATGCACTTATCTATGGATTCGAAGTAGTATTGTCAATCAAAGTTGAGATACCCTCACTCTGAGTATCCTTGAAAGGTCTCATTACAGATGAGGATTACCATGTGTCTAGATTGCAGGAGTTCGAGTTGTTGGATGAACGTCGTCAACTAGTAGAGAATGTCCCAAAGCTACAATCATAAATTCAAATCTAGGACATTCCAAGTTGGTGATTTGGTACTCAAAGAAAATCCCCATAATCAACAGGATCGAGAAAACAAAGGAAAATTTGAACCTAATTGGTTAGGTCCTTTTGTTATGGTTTCAGTCTTTGGATCAGGAGCATATTAGTTATCTACACTCGAGGGGGATCTATTTGAAGAACCAATGAACAACCTTCACTTGAAGAAGTTCTATACCTGATGTGTCCAGTGCATGTTAAAAGTCCTGAAAAAGCCCTAAAAAGCAGAAAAAATAAAAAAAATCAGAAAAAGTGAAAATAAAAAAATGGTTGCCTTGATGAAAACCTTGCAAATAGGCATCTTGGTAACAACAAAAAAATTATAAAATCTGAAAAGTGCAATAGAAGCAAATGGTGAAAACCTGGTAAACAGGCACTATTTGTCATAAGTCGGCTCCTCCCTCTTTTCTAGCATGTGTTGACCATCCGTTTCTGCGCATTCATGCATATCTTATAGTGAGCTTCATGTCCATATTTGGCTAATGCGATCGTCCCACTTTGGCTTGGTTCTCATTGTATGTATCCATAATAAAGGTTTTTTGTCCTCATTGGGGAAAAATCTTGATCTCATTGGGGGCAAATCACCGTTGGGCATGGGTAAACAAGCAAACAATCAACAAACTATAACATCAAAACAACAATTGCAATAACCATTTCGAAACCTAAACATAAAAAAATAATTCAATCCAATCAACCAATCAAATCAAACACCAACATCAAACCGGATCATCTTCTGAATCATGGTTGGATCACCTTAACAAAAAAGTTCAAATGATGTATTATGATTGTTGTTATCATTTCTCGGGAGTACCTCAATGAGATTACTAACTAGAGGCATTGTGATCAAGAATGATATTTTCTTTGTCTGCTGCTTGTGAGTTAATTATTACTACTATGCAAATTGTCATAGGACATGCTCTAGAAAGTATCATTGATGACATTACGAATTTGCATAGGAATATGATTAACTCTTGTCTGTTTACACAAGTGATATGTAGGTCATCTCGATCTAATTATACCTAGATGCTTGTGTTATCTTGCATTATCAAATCTCAACGGAAGCTGTATGGAAGTTGTACTGAGGTCATCATGGTCTATTTTATGCCATCGATGTTTGTACTAACTTTCAACATAATAAAATGCTCAATGATGACAATATGCACAATGAATAAGATTGACAACATTGCATAGATAGAATTACATTTCATATTAGTCTGCATCTGCACTATAGATTTTCTAAGCTGGTCATCCTCAAGATTGATGTTATTTCTTTCTACAGGATTTGAGTATACTTGACATAACAAAAAAATCATTCATTTTCATTTCATTCCATATCATACCTCCATTTGCATTTGAAAATTTACAAAAATAAAGCATAATACCATCACATCAAGATCATAATAAATTCATCTCTTTCATTCATTCATAATTCATTCATAGTAATTCATCATAATAACATAATCATAATCCATTTCACACATTTGCATAATAACATAATCATAATCCATCTCACATATTTGCATGCAAATTCATTATCCATTTCACATAGCTGCATAAAAAAAAACCCAAAACATGGAAAATTGCATCAGATATTTGCATCATAACATTCATCTCATAATATCATAGCATAAAAATCATACAACCATACATCTACCTTGCATTACATTTGCATCCATAAACCATCTGTAATCATCCACTTACAATTCATAATAAAACCATTTACATCCATAGATAAATATACATATGAGATAATAACAAAAATCACATGTCATTTGCATTCATATCATTCATCTCATAAATCCATCTATCCATAATAAAAGCATCGTTATCCATACATGCATCCATAATTTAATCATATCAAAACATAGCATAATCATATAGAACATAAATTAAATGCATCCATCCCTAATAGAGCATCAACACATAAAATCATCAAACATTGTTGCATATCATATAACCTCATGAAAATATGTCAAGTATATAATGATAAATATGAGAAAGTGATACATTAAAAATGTGGCACAAAGGCCGAGTCTATAAATCACAACATAAAATCAAGTCTGCCCGGGAGATCTTATAGTGTTGTCACCTGATGTGGCCGGTCTTTGTCTTGTCCCTGAAGGTCCTACCCATGATGGTCTTGTCCCTGGTGGTGGAGGTCTGCCTGGCGGAAGTGGTTCAGTAACCCCTCTTTTGGTGGTATGGGAGTGTGAGCGTCCGGACCTGGACCTAGCATAGCTAACCCGCTGTGCCGGTGGTACAACATCATGGTATCTGCCTCTATAGTATTTTGCCTCCTTGGCAGACTCTTTGAGCTCTTTGACTAGATCTACAATACTTTTACCCTGTGCAGCCATCTGTATCATGTCAGCTACGACCACGACTTGTGCATCCTACCTCCTCATGGCATCCCTCTCGACTGTCAGTGTAGCTACTTGGTCTTGTAGCTATACCACTTGTCCTTGCATCTGGACCTGAGTCGGAACCTGTGCCTGAACCTATGCCTAGGCCTGGGCAAGCTGGACTTGAAGTGCCTTAACCTACGCCTATAAAGTTTGCACCTGCCCCTGTAACCCGACAATCTACGCTTGTTGTCTCTATGAAGGCATCTGTACTATCAATGATCACTGCCCAACTGGTCCCGACTGCCGCTTCTTGGGGATAACCCCAAAGATAGCACACCTACTCCTCCACCACCATCACCATTATCCCCTCCACCACCATCATCAGGTGCTGCCACAATAGTGATTTACAATTTCTGAGAGGAACTGATTTTTGCTGAAATCACATTTTTTTGGAAAATATAATTATTTAATCCTTAAAAAGTTCCATTTTAAGGATTCCAATTGAAGAGGGAAGAGGGTTTGATCAAACCACCTTAGATCAAACCCCCTTGGATAGAACCTCGCTAGTTTTAAACCATACCTATAAATGAGTCTCCTTTACACCTTTCAAAATGCTGATAAAAAATAACTTCTGGTTTACCTTCCGGGGGATCAAATGAATTCATTCAAAATTTATTTCAAATGATTATGGTATTCCTCGGAATGAGCTATCCAATGAATATAATTTTAATATGTTTTGGTTTTATTATGTATTTGTTTTTTTAGTTTTATTAAACATACGTTTTTCATCGAAAATGAAGGTCTTTTTTTTGCACATGTGGAAAAATAGCTAATTATAATTTTTTTTTTGAAAAATATGAGTACACTAGATATTGAAGTCCTTGATCCAACAAAAAAAATAAATTGAATTTCGATATATACAAAAAAAGTTACGCATTATATGGTCGCGCTATGTCTGAATTGTAATTGGTTTGACTTCGAAACTTGATTAAAGAAAAAATATTCAATTAAAAACTAACCAAGTGGAATCACTAGATATCAGAGTTAAAAATCTAAATTCGAAAGAATTAGAATTTTATCCTTCATGGAAAAAAAGTTATGCGTTATACAATGTGCGTCAGTTTTTTAAAATGTTGTTTTCTAAAAAAAACCAGTTTTTACGGGAGAGGCAAAAATAAGTGCAATCTGATTCCAAAAATTTTGAAAAAAATAT
The DNA here is from genome assembly GCA_007115665.2 of Sequoiadendron giganteum. Lineage (NCBI taxonomy): Eukaryota > Viridiplantae > Streptophyta > Pinopsida > Cupressales > Cupressaceae > Sequoiadendron > Sequoiadendron giganteum. The sequence goes on along the minus strand of CM021107.1, from coordinate 535,910,413 downwards.
TTTTAGAATCTACATACAAAATGTGATGAGACTCTAGTTTGCATCATCTTCAAATTCCTCACGATTTAGCCGTTATAGGTGCCCGAATGTGAAGATTTAGTTAAAAATAATAATTCCAGTGCCCATTTTGGCCAAAAATTGTAAACCACTATTGTGGGATCACCCCATCTCGTCCACCACCTCCTCCATCACCATCACCTCCACCTCCCCCTCCCCCTCCATCTCCTCCCCTGGGTTGTAGGGTCGGCTCTGCTCTCCTCCTTGCATCCAAAATCGGTGTTGGCTCATCAGGACTAGATATCCATGGAAATGGATATGGAAGTACTCTGCGTAATCCGTCGTCATCTGAGCATCTACTATCTTTGGATGGTATTTCCATAAAATGGGTTATAGGCCGTAATTCTTGATGCAAAATGCATCATAATCAATAGTCATACCCCACTCTGGTATGGCCTGCCGCCATTGCGCGTAATGTGCTACCCCCTGTGGCATCCCCTGGATGCGACCATACTGCCTATGGATCCTGCCAAACACGAATCTCTCTAGAATGTAAGGTGTCCTCCCTATCAAATATATGTTGTAAAACATAAATGGAAGCTTTGCACCATCTGAGGGCCATGGCTCACAATCTAAATAGGGTCGCCATATCACAGTATCCAGGTCATCCAAGACTCGCCTCCAGTACTTTAACTTGGCCAACTTAGGCTGGACAAGTGGCCTTGAATATCCAAAAATGTATGATCGCCCTACTGCCTACACCCTATCCCCAACTGGTCATGTGATTGCTAAATGCTCCCAGGCCCAGAGCTATAGAAGTGTGCATCCTACTGATAAACTGTCTGCTCGAAGATATACTACCTGATGCAGATCATGATATAGGTGTGCTAACATGCACGAACCCCAAGCATATATTATCCCATGAGCAATCATGCTCTCTAACAATCATCCCCAGCCAACTAAAAGGCCCTTTGACCTACGGTTGAGGCAGAGAAATCCTCTAATGAAGCCTGCTAGGACACAAGGTAGTGGCTTTAAAGTCGCAATCAACTCCTGCCAAGATAACCCATAACCAGTAAGCCCATCATCATGAAACATTTGTCATAGGGCGTCTATCCCTCCCTGCTCCTCCACATCATACATAACCAAGGTCCCAATAATCGATATCCTCAATATCCGATATACCTCCTCTGGGGTCACTGTCATCTCTCCCATCAGCAAATGAAATGTGTTGTGGTCGTTGTGCCACCTCTCTGCAAGTGTCATCAGTAGCCCTTGGTTAATCCGGTACTGAGGCATGTCGATCAATGAACTCAAGCCACACTGGTCTATAATGGCAAGATCTATCAGAGTCAGTTGTGGGATCATGTCCCACGTCCTTGGAAAGCGCTCGCAAATCTGAAGGTTCCCTAAGCCACCCTCTTAGAATCAAATCAAAACATCAAGTTAGCAAATCATTCAATCAACCTATCAATCAAGCACATCATCTAATCAAATCAACTCACGTGATATTCTAATCAAATCTCGAGGAGCACCTAACCTATCATTCGATTCTCATTTGTCATGAGATCGATCAATCAACCTATTCAATCTTTTCATCGTTCTTCGCCTATCATGAGGACGACCATCAATCAATCAATCAACATCAATCTATCTTGTAATCGTTCCTCTCCTATCATGAGGATGATCATCAACTTATCAATCAACATCATTCTATCATCGACTAACATGATAAAAAATCATCAACATCCAGGAGGAATTCATCAAAATCATCAATTTTGACTGGATGCGCTGAAAGATCTGCTAGATGCGTCGAAATAGAGTCTTGATGCGCTATTTCATTGATGCACCAGAAAATGAAACCTATGCATCAGAACAGAGTCCTGATGTACCATTTCCTGGATGTGCTGCTTAATCAACCCTATGCGCGACTCTATCGCATGTATGCATTATTTATCAGATGCGCTAATGTTTTCACCTGATGCACTGAAGCGGAAGCTGTATGTGCTAAACTAATTTGGGGGTCCTAACCTAACGGGATGAGCTATTAAAAGCTCCCTATGCGCTGAAGCGGGTGCCCTATGTGCTATTTCTCCTACCCTATGCACTAAAACATGAAGAAAATTCAAACTTTTTAAAGCAAATTAAGGCACGAAAATCAAGATTTGAAATTTAAAAAGGAAATTTTTGGGTACATATCGGAGGTCCATATGCGGTCGGATGCTGGTGACAGCAAACTCGCTTGAATTGGTGCGTGTGGCGTGGAATTTTTTCCATCTTTGCTCTGCAGGCTCTCACTCTTCAAAATGCTAAGGTTACAGATGAACTTAACTTTTACCCTTTTACCCCTTTTAAAGGTTAATTAAGGGGAATAATGGTGGCATTTTATTTAATTTTTCAAAGGGGTCTTTCATCAATTAATTAGCAGTGTGGCGGATCTCTTCTAATTTTCGGGAGATAAATCAGGTCCTCCTTATCAAATTTAAAGATCATCAACACATTATCAAAAAATTATATAAATCATAAAAAATCATCAAAAAAAATAAAAAATCCTTGATTAACCTCCCGAGGGGGCATCCTTTCATCATTGTTATAAAATCGAAGTCCGGGGCATGTCGAAAATTTCTATCATCACGGTCAAAAATTTATTCTTTGAACCAATGCAGCTACGCACATCACTTCAAAGAGGGGCAAAATGTATGCACACAAAAATGGTCTGAGCATCACATTAATTAAATACTGGCTATTTGATTAATATTCTTAATTCCTCTACTATTATAAATAAATTGTAAAATTTATTTATATGGTTCATATTCTAATTTTTCTTTTCCAAATTCACCTTCTTTCTAAAATTAATTAAAAGGACAAATTAATCTATTTGTTATTTAATTGATTTTCCCTCTTCCTTTTAAATTTGAATTTTTAAATTCAAATTGGCATATTCTTCTAAAATTGGTTAAAATGCATAAAGGAGTTTATTTGTCGTTATACTAATTTACCCTCTCCTATTAAATTGATTTAATTCAATTTAAGCACATTTCTACAACTTTTTCCTAACCACCTCCTACTCACCTGCCACCTCATCATGTGTCTCACAAATGAATTTTTATAAATTGGAAAATTTGAAGTATCTACAACAAATTTGCAACCAAATTTGAACAAACTGAGACACATGGCTCCTCCTTCTTTGTGATTCCTTTTAACACTTGGCAATTTGTCTTGTGGAAGGGAACCATCTCCTTGATTCCCTCTAACCTCCTGATGCTCTGCCGTTGATGCCGCAGGATCACAATCTTGACCGTCCGTTGTTGCCACATCACCTTGAGGCTTAGAAAATCTATAAATAGAGCCCTTTGCTACAACATTTCATATAGGAAGATTTAGACAATTTTATGTTGTTGAATTTAAGTGCATTTTGTGAGAGAATTTGGAGAGCATTTTAGATTAGTTTTGTATTTTTAGCTCATTTTAGTGTTATAATGGCATTTTTATTTTCATAGTTTAGTCCATTCCATCTTCCATTTAGCATTTACATTTGATCATCATCATCATTTTCAGCACTTAGATTTTAGTATCATTCCATCCTAGGATCATTTAGCTTCTATGCATCAAATTTTGAAAAATCCAAAAACATAGGCATGTAGATTTTGTTGTAGCATCTCGTATCTTGAGTTGTCAATCTTTGCAAATTAATGTGCATCAATAATGAGTTTTGAGAGCATAATTTTCAGGATTCCTTGGGATTAGAGAACCATGGGATGATTTAGAAGGATAAGTTGTAGTTTCATTTATGCTATTTTTGATTTCCTTTTAAGTAATGCATTTCATGAAGGTGTGTTATACTAACATTGTAGGACATATTTTATACCACACATTAAGTAGAACATTAATTTGATAGATTAAAATCATTGTATGTTTCTTCTAGGTGGGGTTAGGTGTGGTAATTTTTGTGTCTAATGAGAAATTTTTTAATGGAGGGTTAATTGATAAAACTTTAAGAGATACTATACTAATAAAAGGAATCATATTTTGAATCTAAAGGTATTATGGAGAGATGGAAAGTGACAACAAGTGTGCAGGTTTCCTTTCTTGTTGCATAGGCTTGTGAGGCCAATATGCCTTGCCTCTATCAAAGGTGTCTTTGCATGCCCTTCCAAGGGATTGGGACATCCTTATGGTGTGTTTTGTGTGGAATGCAAGCAATTATTGTAACATAGTTAATTCATAAAACCTCTTGCTTGTCGTGGGTTGTAGACCTCTGCCTTCTACAATTTTTTTACTCAATTTTTCATAATTTTTTTTTGCATTGTGACAAGTGGGGGTCTAGGGGACCCCCTTTTTTTTCCCTTTAAAGCAATTTTAAAATGTGATGAGCCTTCCTCATCAACTCATGTGGATGTGATGAATTTGTTTTTTCATGCGTCTCGGTAAATGAGATTAGGTAATTCCTTGGGCATTTGTCCTAAACCAAATGGTTGTCTAGAAAAATGTCAAGAACATCCCATCTTGGTATTATATCTAGAATTCATTATTGAAGATGTTTTATATTTATGGGAGCGTGCTCTCATTTTCAAGTTTATGGGTTTAAAAACAAATTTTCCTTTCTCAAAATCGTGTGTTAGGAATAATTGGTCTTAGGAGGGCAATCTAGAAATTATTGTGGTAGAGAATGGTTTTCTTTTGTTTTCTCACAAATTGTAGATCAAACCAATATTTTTGAAGGTGGACCTTATTTCCACCATGAGACAGGGATTTTCATCAAGTAATTGCATGTGGTGTTTGATCCTTTAAAAGAGCTTCCTTCTAAAATGCTTGTGTGAATTCATCTTTGAGGCTCCCTATGGAGTTCTAGAATGCTAAAATTCTTTTGTCCATTGTTGTTATCATTGGGAAATGAGTTGGAAATTCTCACTAAACCTTTGATAGGAAGGTAGCCACCTTCACCTTAATTTGTGTTGAAATCAATATGAACAAATCCTCTTCTAGAATCTCTAGAGATCAGGCTAGGAAGCATGAACTGGATTCAATAGGTTGATTATGAATCTTTATTGTTTCATTATCATATATGTCATGAATATGGGAACTTGTAGAGGAATTGCTCCAAACTGATCCCTATTCAGTCTCCTCCAACTCTTGAGGCTCAAAATGCTAATTTGAAAGCTAAAGGTAAGGGTTTTATGAATTCCAATATTCCAAATCTTGATGGCTTCATTCTTTTAAGTCTCAAACAAAGGCTAAATCTTGTAATCGCCAGTTTAAAGGTAATCTAAAAGCATATTCTGGTAATATATTTGATGTTTTATGGAGTTTTGAAGAAATTGTTAATGGTGAGCTAGACTTTAATATGGTTGATCAAGATGCTTATCCTCCAAACCTTGGATTTATTCCAAAGAGTAATAGTCTCAAGAAAATGTCTCTAATCATAAGAGAACTCCATCCTCACCTAAGTCTCCAGGTATCCATGAGCACCTGAAACTGATCAATCCATGCTAAGCTCCAAATGTAATATTGCACTATCATGGAGCTCCCAATAAAATAACCAATGTACTCAATATGAAGAGAATCAACAAAATTATTGTCAAAGCTCCAACCACAAAATTAGGAACCCAACATGACATCATGATCTAACCATCTCCTCCTAGGAGATCACATGCACCAATACACACATCCTAGTCTAAAGAGAACCTATACCATGCCAAAACTCTAATCTAGAATTAAGAGTACATAATGACATAATACCAAACATACTGTAATCCAAGAATCAAAATCTTCAATCACATGAAGATAACCATCTCCTAACATTGAACCTGTACATGTGAAAGAACTCTTCTGCAATAATAGGATCTAAGAGATCCTCCAATACATCCACAAATACTAAAGAATATCATCCATCACCAATGATGAATCCACATCACTACCAACAACTCCCACTAAACCAGGATACCAAGTTACACATGGCATCGTGACAACCATATCCTAAATAAAGATCACCCATGGTCCACACACACTCGGCTACAATCTTAGTAGCTCTAGAGAAGAAGTAGAACCAAGATCTCCAATCCAAGAAGATACAACCATCATCAAAACATCAAGAATCAATCCTACACCACTAAATCGTCATTTTCAAAATATCCCACTGAAATGTGTAACCAATAAAATGTAACTAAGCTATCATGACATTGTGATAAAACCACATGCTACAAGTCTCAAACATTGACAATCATGGCACTCTAATCGTCCATCCTCTCATATCAAAGTAACATACCAATGCACAAATGACCATTGACAAGGTCAACTAACAAAGTTTGCATTGACACTGAATCAATCTCATTGATATAGGTAGCCCACATCTAAGTTATTGCATTGCAATCAAATGGGTGGCCAACCAACACAACTGCATAACTAGAAGATCCCAAACACTTAAGCATGCAAACTCATCATCACATCAGTAACCTATAAACTGATATATTAAAGAAGATAATCTTATAGACAACAAGAATCAAACACCAAAGCAACCATAAATCTGATTTTCCAAACATGTCCACAAACAAGTAACCATATCAAGAAACTAAACAAGCATCTAGGAGATAAGAACAACCTCCTAAAATCAAACCATATCACCACCAAAAAACAACATACATGATTATGTTGTGTTAATTCTTCAATGTACCTACATATCCATGAAACTATAATCATCACCAACATTGTACATGCACTCAACTATCACCCACATGAGCCTCCAAGTCTCCACACATGTCAAGCCATGTCCTCAAAATCAAAGACAACTTGTGTACCTATCACCATCAAATTCCAACTTTGAAAACACCTGTAAATAGGTATTAGAAAGCACCAAACTGATAATCAGTTGTATCATCATATATATCATATAAAAATATGCACTCCCTCGAGGTTTTGCCTCTTGAATCATCTAGATGCTCATACAATCACACCCTGAATCTCAAGAACCTACAAGTGATAACAAAGTACAATCCTCTCCCTACACCACATACAAAAATTTTTACTTGATCCACTATGTAATACACTGCACATGATCTCCAACTCCTATTCGAATTCAAAAATCTGATTTTATATGCAAAAGTTGTGACCAGAACTATGTAGAAGAGAACATATGGCTTCTAGGCCCCCAAAACTAATATAAATAGCAAAATCATGGAGCCAAACCTATAAAATTACATAGTTCTCAAAGAGAGATTTTCATTGAATATTGGAAGTCAAAAATCCGACATCCTAAGTGAATTTTATGTTTGTTAGAAAAAAATTCCCAATTTTAGTATAGGTGGATGTTGGAAATTAATCCCAACTACCTTCATTAACTACAATTTAGACTCTTATTTTCTCTCCCCCGTCATTTTTTCTCAAGTGTGTGAAGTTTCCTTTCTCTAGCTAAATCCAATTAAGCAATATTTTTCAACTCTCAAGTGCAGGACTGATTTAAATTAAAATTCAAATGCATAATTTTCTTAGCAAGATTTTCCCATGTAGCATAATTAAATGTTTTTTTTTTTTCCTCCTTTCTAGGCATATACGTAGGCTCAAATAGTCTTTTGTATTGTATTATTAGAAAGAAAAGAGAAAAAGGTTGTATTTTTTGTAGAAATAGCTTGAACAAGTAATGAAACAGAGGAGCTTAGTTTTTAGTTATTTTTTGAGCACAAGAAAGAGTAGAAGCTCTGTGTATTGGTTTCATTTGTTTTATGATCTATGAATACACAGTAGTTTGTATATTTTGAAATATTTGAAATATAAATCTTTGTAGCTTATCTTTGTTTTTATTTTATATTTTTTTATCTCCTTTGCCTCTTCCTTCACATGGTATTAGAGCCTTAGAGCTGGAGTTTTCAAGTAAGGTTCAAAGAGCTAAAATTTATCATAGCTAAAGATCCTAAAGAAATGATTGCAAAGAGCTAAGGTTTAACCATCGTAAAATTTTACAATCAATAATGGTAGCTCCAAGGACAAGTTTGACAAACCCACAATTTTCTCCTTTCAATGGAAAGAACTATAATTATTGGTCCATCACAATGAAGGCGTTATTATGTTCTCAAGAAATTTCATAGCTTGTTGAAAATGGTTACCCAGAACTAGTAGATGTAGTAGCATACAATGCACTTACTTAGGCATAAAAGGATTTACTAAGGGATAACAAAAAGGACTCTAAAGCTCTCTTTTATATTTTCCAAGCAATGCATGATAGTACTTTTCCAAGAGTTGCAACAATAATAAAGTCAAAATAAGTATGGTACATTCTACAAACAACATATCAAGGAATGACTAAGGTGAAAACAACAAAATTACAAATGTTGAGAAGAGACTTTGAGACAATATTCATGGAGTCTAAATAAATAGATTCATTTTTTACACAAATTATTAGATTGGTAAATCAAATGAAGTCTCATCTAGTGAGACACTTAAAGGTATAAGAGTGGTTGAAAAGAATGTATGAAGTCTACTTGTAAGGTTTGAGTTTGTTATTGTGGCCAAAGAAGAGACAAAGAATCTCTCTTAGTTTTCCGTGGATGAATTACATGCATCTCCCATTTCACATGAACATAGGCTGAGTAGGTCAGCAAATTCATCTTTGGATCATTCTTTCAAAACACATATTTCAATCAATCATTGTAGAGGCAAAGGAAGATCAAATTCAAGAGGAAAATGAAGAAATCCATATACAAGTGGATGAACCAACCCATCAAGCTCAAGTGGAAGAGGCAACAACCAAATTTCGAATCAAAATCAACCTCAAGGCTAAAGGTGTGATAAATCACAAATTCAATGTCATTATTGCAAAAAATGTGGGCATTACTCAAATGAATGTAGAAAGAAACAATGACTCTAGGCAACAAAATACAAACTTCACTAATGAAAATCAAAACCAAGGCAATATGCTTTTAACTTGCAATGTTGCACAAGAAAATCAAAAGGATGTATGGTTTTTAAACTTAGGATGTAGCAATCACATGACAAGGAACATATAAATGTTTTCTAGTTTGGATGAGAATGTAAAATTAAATGTCAAATTGGGGAATGACAACAAAGTTTCAGTTATGGGGAAAGGAAACATCAATATTCTAACCAAGAAGGGGGGGAAATTTTTTATTTTTGATATCTATTTTTTTCCTAGTCTAAAATATTATTTGATGAGCATTGGGAAACACATTTAAAATGGGTATGGAGTATTCTTCAAAAACAGAGAATGCACAATCTTAGATAAATATCCAAGCAATCAAATTATTACAAAAGTCCAAATGAAAAACAATAGAATGTTTTCCCTAAGGATACAACCATATTTAAAGGTAGGATTTTCTCAAACACGTCCACTTGTGGATGAAGAAAAGTTGCAGTAGTCACACAAATAATATTTCAAGCAAAAATTAAAGATAAAAAATTGGTTATGGCATCTATGATTTAGGCACCTAAACTTTGGAGGTCTAAGCCTATTGTATAAGAAAGGCATGGTAAGGGGATTTCTACTCATAGAGAAACTAGAAAGAGTACATGAAGGATGCATTTTGGGCAAACAACATAGAGATTCATTTCCAACAGGAAGTCAATAAGGGTAAAAGCATTGTTAGAAATTGTCCATTTGGATTTGTGTGGACCTATGCAAACACTCTCAATTGGTGGAAGATATTATTTAATGAAATTCATCGATTGTTATACGGGAAAAACATGGGTCTACTTCTAAAGGCATCAAAGTTAAGCATTTGAGTTCTTTTGCCAATTCAAGGCTCTTGTGGAGAAGCAAAGTGGGCACTACATCAAAGCATTGAAATCAAATAGAGGTAGTGAGTACATCTCAAATGACTTCCTAAGTTTTTATAAAGATCGTGGTATTCATAAAAAAATCATTACTAAGTGTACACCACAACAAAATGGTATAGATGAAAGGAAAAATAGAACAATCATGGAAATGTCTAGGGGTATGTTAAAAGAAAAACATTTATCAAATGAATATTACGTTGAAGTTATAAGATGTGCAATATATAATGAATAGATGTCCAACCAAAATTTTAAAGAGTATGATTCTGAAAGAAGCATGGAGTGGAAGAAAACCTAATGTTGCTCATATGAGAGTATTTGGTTGTGTGGCATATGCACATGTCTCAAATGAATTGAGAAATAAACTAGACAACAAAGGAGAAAGATGCATATTTGTGGGATATAGTGATGAATCAAAGGCATACAAGTTATACAATCAAATAACCAAAAAGATAACAATCAATAGAGTTGTGCAGTTCATAGAAGAGGAAGCATGGGAAGGAAGCTTGGAGAAAATAATGAATGTAACAAAAAGTGTACAACAAGAAGATAGAGAAGAAATAATACCAACATGTATCCATTCAATTGTGATTCCTCCCACTCCCATTCAAGCTCAACAAAGTGGTCCTCAAGTGACACCTTCAACAAGCACAAGGACAACCCCACACATTCAAGCAATCACCCTTTCAATTGGAAAAAAAATACTATTGAAACAATAGGCACTCTTTGTGCAGGCCCATCAAGTCCACATTCTACAAGTTCAACCTCAAGTGACATGTCAAATCCAACCTTGGCAAGCTCGAGAAGACAAAAATTCAAAAGTATGAGAGATATTTATGAGAAAAATGAAGGTGAGAATAGTGTAGGTTTGAATTCTCTCTCTCTATCTCTCTCTCTCTCTCTCTCTCTCTCTCTTTATATTCACATGTTGATGACCTTGTTCATTTTGAAGATGTAATCAAAGATGAAAAATGGGTAAATGAAATGTATGAAGAAATAGATGCTATAGAAAAGAATAAAACATGGGAATTAGTGAGTCTTCCACAAGGAAAAGATGTCATAGGAGTAAAGTGGGTTTATAAGACAAAAAGTAATGTAGAAGAAAGGATTGAAAGGAACAAAGAAAGATTGGTTGTCAAGGGATACAAACAATAGCTTGGAAAAGACTATGATGAAACATATGCTCCAATTGCAAGAATGGAGACCATGAGGGTAGTCTTAATAATAGCAGCCCGACACAAATGGATGCTAAGTCAACCTTCTTGAATGGAATATTAAAAGAGGAAATGTATGTAGAGCAACCACATGGATATGATATACTAGGGAAAGAAGACAAAGTGTATAGGCTGAAAAGGGCACTTTATGATTTGAAGCAAGCACCATGGGCATGGTATATCAGAATTGACATATTGATGCAGGAGCATCCATGGTGTACTGGCAATCTTGTGTCACCAAAAATATTTTATTTTTCTTTGTTTAATTTCAATATGGGCCAAGCTTGGGAAGAGTCACGGGGTTTCAAGTTTTCCTAACCTATGTCGAGGGGTTTTTAGAGTTTCATAACCTCTTGTCTTGGTGATCCCTTTGTTGTCGGCGTGTCACGGGTTTTCAAAACTTCACAACCTCCAACAAAAGGTTTTGAAGTTCAGTTTTTTAGCAACTTAGCGATAAGTAAGTGGGACCTGGTGAGGTAAGGATGATGTGCATTGATGAAACGGTAGAGATTAAACAAGGTTGATTGAATGGTGCATGATGTATGAATGGTGGGACCTACGAAGGAGACATATGAGGTTAGTGGAAGGTGATATCAGTGGTGTATATGTGACAGTAGTCTGCATACCCATTGAGAATTTTGTGGGACCCAATCAAGACCCAAGGGGCTAGCAGGGAATGGTGAAGATTGATCAACGTTGATTAGACAGTGGTGTTTTAAAGTTGCAATGATGAACAGAGAGCCCGAGGATCATGGCGTGAATAGAGAGGATCAACAGACCAAATTCAAAGAAAAGATTTACAATGACTAAGATAGTATGAATAAGGGTTTCAACTAAAAATTGACATGGAGGGAAGAATTAATGGGTCCAACTATGCCAACGACCAATTTAAATGAAGATTTGATCTGTTAAGCGACGACATAGTTTGAAAAAGATTTCAAGATCGAGTCAAATTGAACGATGACGAGAATGCATCGAATTCATATTTGATTCTTAGGGTTTGATCAAGAGAATGAGGGAAAATTCCCTATGTCAGAATTAAATGTTGTGTGGCTCGATGCAAGAAAGAGGGAAGATGGAGAAGAATATATCTTAATGAGGCGTGAGACCAAGGAGGGTGGTGTGGCTCAAGGGAGAAGATTGAAGGAGATCTGAATGAAGAGAGTTTGGAGGAGAGATTAGCATACCCAGAGGCCATTGGAAATGACACGAGGTTGTTGAAGCCAAGTTTTTTGTAGGTGTGCATGTGAGATGGAGCCATGAGCTTCAAATACTTGTAATCTTTTGCATGTCTGAAGATAATAAAAGTTGTAGATTTTCCCTTCCTATTTTTGTTTATATTATGTGTTTGTGGCCTTTTCCTATTTAGTTTTGTGAGTTTTTGTTATCATATTTGAAAAAGGGAGAGTCTCCCTTTTCATTAGTGGTATCGGAGTGGGTTATCTTGAGCCTATAAACAGAGCACCAAAGAGAGGTAGTTTTTAGCAAGACCTGTGAGTTGTGGGTAAAGATCAAAATGCCTCCAAGAATTGCCAACCGTGGTAGAGGTAGGCATAGGTGCTACAAGGAAGAGACCCTAGAGATGGAATTAGAGCCCTTAGGATGCAAATGGAAATTATGTAGGAAGAGCTTCACAGGAGAGAAGTGCATAAACAAAGAAATGATAGTGAAGATGAAATAGAAGAGGAAGAGGAAGAGGAAGGACCAGAATAAATTGATCCTAGATAAGTTAGATTGTTGAAGGCAATCTCAAGCATTGGAAAGAGACAAAAAATGGAGGTTTCAACTTTTAATGGAAGTTTAAATCCAAAAGAGTTGATAGATTGGATCAATGATATGGACGAGTTTTTCAAATTTGAAGAGATTGAAGACCCTCATAGAGTGAGGTTTGTAAAAATGAAGTTAAAGGGCCATGCAAGGATGTGGTGGAAAGAAGTTTAGCTTGAAAGAGGAAGACAAGGGAAAGAAAAAAATTCCAGATAGGATAAATGGTGGAAAAAATGAAAAGACAATTCATCCCAGTAGATTATGAGTTGGAGCTACTCAAAAAGATGCAGAGCTTGAGACAAGGAACGAGAACGGTGAAAGAATACACGAAAGAATTTCATAAGGTCATGATTCGAACGAGACATTCTGAAGCAAATAAGGAGAAGGTATCTCATTATATTAATGGGCTAAAACCTAACATTCAAGACGAGTTGGCATTGGTGATAATGACCATCATAGAGGATGCCTATCAATTTTTATTGAAAGTTGAAGAAAGACTAAATCAAAAATTTGAAAGTAAACAAAGAGGAAGAGGTCATGGGGAAAGAACCAAAGGAAGAAGTTGTAGAGTCTAAGTTAATGTGTTGTAGACTTGGTAAAGGTCACTCAATTCAGAGGGTTAAAAAATTGAACAATCCACTTGACACTGCTTCAAACAACATTAAATTATCAACCAAGGTGTGCAAGCTTATGATGGTGCAACAAGGTATGTGCCTTCATGGACTCAAATTACTCAAACTAACCTACTAAAAGTTATTCTAGCTGCTGGAAATTCATAAAATTGAACCTTAGTTGCTACGGGTACCTACAGTAATGACCACAACTGAACTACTTCTGATGAAAGCAACTGTAACTGAACTACTTTTAATGAAAACAAATTGAAATCCTAATTAATATTGTTGTAATATTTAATCTATCCTATGGAGTGTCATCAATATTTATTCCATGCATGTTCCTAGGTAGTTGTTTGGAATAAACGAGAAATAGAATCTACAATTTATGAGTAACAGTAAACTAATATTAACTATAAACAAAAACAAATAATTGAAAAATGGAGTGGTGAACAATACCTTGAATGGCCTACTCAAGTGATTGTTCCCACTTAATAGAGCACAATCTAACTAGTAGATCTCACACATCTCATGAACTTAACTTCATTTTTTGCATAAGAATGGATTACAAAAACTCTCACAAGCTGGATTCAACCATTCTGTAGATTCATGTTCAATTGGAAAATAACAAATAATACAAACTGTGTAAAAAACAACTAACTAAAATTCAAACTCAACCATCAGTTATATACAAACCGAGGGAGTCATTATTGAAGTAACAACTAAAACCAAAATCATTAATTCCACTTCCAGATATCTAGAATGTGGTTTTAAGATATGGACTTATTCAATCTATAACTAAAAAGAAAGAGAATCCTAAATGAAAAAAACTCTGGAAAACATATTACATTAAGTTATATGTCTATTTTTCAAAAATTTAAATCAAAGAAGACCTATTCTTCGACGTTTATTAACTGTCATTACAACGCGTGTTTTATCTTCATGAATATTTTCGGCCAATAACCACCATGTTCAACTATTTCTACACCATCTCCTTATTCCGGTATTCCGTGCTCCTTTTGTTGTGGGTTCATCCCGCAATAACTTTGCATCATAGTTCCTCTTTTTGCTGCAAAAAAAATAGTTTCACAGAATATATACACAAGGATAACCATCAAAATTAAACATAACTTTCCATCAACATTTCCATGCACATATTCATACAAACCACTTAATGCTAATATATTAAACTATAATTCCATCATCATGCTTTTAGGTCTTAGGTCTGTAGAATAAATAAAAAAAGGATAATATAATATGGACTATAGTTAGGAAGTATGTTCAAAAGTATCTTAAAGTCTGATAAAACCTAACGAAAAATAAACTATTATTTGGACCTATCGTTTCCCCCAACTTAACTTTTTGCTTGTCCCCAAGCAAAAATACTAATGATCTTGATTTTTCTACAGAGAGGTTTGCCTCAGGTCCATAACTGTACTAACACCCTGATCCTATTGTAGATAGAAACCTTGATATGTTGAAAGTCTCCTCATTCTAATAGCTTCTTATGTTTCCAATTCATCACCCTTACTTCCAGTCCAATGTGGAATTGGAAAAAGGAGAATGGGTGGCTAAATTGTAAGGGGTATCTAGTGAATTCCTTTATTAATACTATTTGCCATGTATTTATTGACCCTCTAGAGCATAGCAATAAAGTTATGCACAAAATGTGGTTCTTTTTTCTGCAATTCAGGAGTTAGTTCATTCCACCGATTTTGTGCATACTTATAGCATTGTTGTATAATTCCTACAACTAGCATTTTCATCCTTTCGTAGTCTTCTTTCTGAGTTTCATTATTATCTTACCATCTCCCTTATGCCCAAGAAGTCTCATCCACTCATCAATAATTGGCTCTAAATCCTTATCCATTTTTCTCACTGGAAGTGCTATAGATTTTTCTTTTTCATCATACTCTTCCATGATTTCTCCTCTAATTTGCTCATTCCTATAATAAGAGGCAAGGGATCAGATTTGAAGATCCCTAACAAGCATTAAGGGATTCCATTTAGTGTCATCAGGAATCACATATTTGTGCAAATATAATTCACACAATTGATCCTGGTCCTCAATTGTGGAAGCTTTAAAAATTTCAAGAAACTCATTTGGTTGACTCATAGTAGTTGACTATTTACTGACCAATCTATTAAATTGGAAATATAAATACCTCTCCTAAAGAAATAATGCATAAGTTCTAGGTGGAGGCCTACATTTCACAATTTGTGCAACTTTATTTGCTACTTCTTTCAATTGTACTGCTGACTTGTTCAATTCCATATCCTTCTTTTCCAATTCCTATATATATTTCTCCTTTTCTTTCTTCCATTTCCCTCTTTCTTCTTCAAATTCATTGGTTACACTCCACAATTGGTAACCCAAAGAAAAAGTGGTGTGACAACCAGTAGACTTAAGAGAAGGGGGCTTTCCACTTGGAACTTCAAATTCCTTATCCCCTATTTTAGTATCAGCCAACTGTGCCAGTAAATCCAACTTAGCACCATAACCATACAACTGCAATTTTTTCCTCCATTTCTTTTATTTTAACTTCTCTCTCTTTTTCCTTCTGCTCATAGTTTTTCACCAACTCCTTTAGATGTTTGATTCTTTCCATTGCTTCCTGAAGTTCTTGTCTTACATTCCTTTCTTCAAGATAAGCTTCCTCTCCACCTTCAAACTATTCATTTCCTCCTTCATATTCACCATATGTGGGGATATTTGGAGCTTCTCTCCTTAATTTATTTGCAATAAATGGATCCTCTGACTTAGAATCATAATTCATTATTATACACCTTCTCCTTTACACAGATGCATTCGTATCCCCAGTAATATTCTTACCTGGTTTGAAATCAGACTCCACAACTGTGATATTTTCCTGTTGTTGTTCTTGTTGGTGTTTATTTTCTTGGAACTTTTCTTTATTCTCCTCTTGTCCCTCAAGTTCCCCTATACCTTCCTTTGCAATATGTTGTTGTCTGATTCTACAAGAACATATAGGCATAAATTTTTATGCTTTAGTTTTCTTATTCTCATTCATAGAACCCTTTCGCTTTTCCTGAACAACCCTCTTTCCTTTTGGATCCTCTTCTTTTGGTTTAGAGGGTGTGGAAGTAGTAGATACACTACTTCTCTTTCTTTTATACTTTCATGGCCTTGAAGAAGAAGGTAATTCTTCATTGTTAGGCAACCCTAATTCTAGTTCCATAGGTTCTGCATGTTCTGGTTCTTCAGGTTCTGCATGTTCACTTTGGCTACAGGTAGGTGAGGTCACAGGAAAATTATGAGGGTTTTCACTTCCAGGCTCATTCTAGGGTTCATCTTGAATTCCCATATTTTCATGCATTAACAACAAACTATTGATATCATTGCACTCATCAACCCTAAAATATTCCCACCTTACTTGTGGGTACTAAATCCTCATACTTCTCTTTATCAAAAGAGTAATCAAATAATGATGGGAAAGAGAAGTATCATATTGTCTCCTCTGATACTCTGAAGCCATCCTTTTCAATAGGTGGTATAATAAATTGGGTACATTAACTATCTTGTTATGCCTAAGATGAGTTAATAAATTGAAATGGATGGTATACAACAGATTTTGCCTCCCATCACATGTGATATATTTGACAATGTAAGAAGCAAATCTTTCCCATAACTAGTGGAGAGACAATATTTTTGTACCTTCTAATTTGGAATCAAATTCCTCTCCTCTTATGTTGAATTCTTCCCGAGCATCGGTTGCATCCGATCGAGCTGGAAATTTTGCTCCTATCCTTGGCAATCTAGTTACTTGAGCAATAGCAGCCTCCAAAAAATCTATAGAAATTCCTTTTACCATAGCTTCGTCCTACTGAATATTTTTTGCAAATCTTCATGTTAAATCATCACTAAAATTCATCAACTTCAAGAAATAATCCAACCATCCAACCCTTGTAAATATAGGAAGAATAGTTGCATCCTCCAGAATTCCCTGATGAGCTGCGGGTTCCCTCCTGATAACATATCCTCCCATCTTATCTTACTTACTGCTTGGAATATCAACTCAAAAGCTCAACTTAGTCTACCACCCTGAATTGCACTTATGACTTCAAAAACCTCAGTTTACAAATGTATACTTGCTACCATATTAGACTATAACCACAGGGCTCTCTTCAATTTTAGCTCAAACAAAAACCAAACTAAGGTTCTTTCAATTTTGACAAGGTTCCAAGTTCTTTAGGAATTACAAAAATGGTAGTGGTGGAAATAGAAATAAAGACATAACTCAAGGCTTTGCATGCCATGATCACATTAATTCAATTTGGGTTGGCTAATTTCAAAAAATGTGGCAAAAAGACAGTTTAAGTGTACCCCCCAACTAAAGATGTGAAGTGACCTTACTTTACGGTGGTGATTTGGAGGTGAAAGAAATGTGAGTTGATGGAATTAAAGAATGTAATATTTCACATGCGTGGAGTTGAAATAAATAGTGCATAAATTTTTTTAAAGAAATTTTGCATAATCATAATAGTTTACCTTAAGTATAGTTGTGTGAAAATAACCATTGATGGCACGTGAAAACTGAAAGAATATATGATGCAATGGATTTGATGGTAAAAATATTAAATGCAGGTAATAAATATTTTGGATGGCGAATGAATATGGTTAGATAGGTGTAAGCAGATGATGTGACTTGAAAAAGGTTGGAAATGTACACGGGCAATAAAATAATTATGCCGCAAGATTGAGGTGAAATAGGCGGGTATTATGGAGATGAGTGGTGATAACCCTACAATAAATAAAGTATTATTTCCAACTTCTTGAAGTGTTCTACGGGATCCTACAGTGTTAGGTCCCATCATACCATAGATAGTGTGAAGCTACAGGTCCCTTTAGCAACGGGTCACTTTGAAATATGTTGAACAGGTCCCGTGTAAAGATAGTTGTAGTGTTATCATAATCGTGCAGTGTGTGCAGATTTATTGTGCAATGTGTGCATGTGGAAAATCATTGAAAATTAGGTTGATGTAACATCAGGGGTTGAGTTGTGTAACTCAACCACTGGGTTATCAGATGTGCTTGGAATGTCCCTTAAAACTGATGGAGGACTTAGGGAATCAGATTTTGTTTCAGTCTCACTGTGAGCACCATATTGTTGTATGAGCGAAAAGATGAAGTCACCATGTTGCATTGGCTTCTTATATACTTGATTCTGTGTTCATTGACTAGAAGGGAGAAATAGACTACATCAATGGTATGTAGTTGTATTGCTCCATCTGGATAAACCTTACTAATTTCATAAGGGACCAACCACCTAGACTGAAATTTTCCTTTAAAATCCTTATATCATGAATCATATAGTAGAGCCTAATCTCCTTCCTTAAATTCTTTTGTCTTTATGAACTGATCATTCCATTTTATTCACTTCTATTGCATCACCTTTGTATGATGAATGGCTTCCATTCAAATTTCATCCAACCCATTCAAGGAATCCAACCTTTCCTTTTATGCCTTTATTAAAACATGCCTAAATCCACTAATGTCCTAAGGGTTTTATACTCAAATTTTATAGGCAGTACTGTTGTTTTGCCATAAACCAGCTCATAAGGAGTAAACCCTATTGTTGTATTTCATGCAGTCTTGTATGCCCAGACAACTTCTGGTAATTTGGTTACCCAATCTCTCAGTTGGTAGCCTCAACCTATCCATTAGCTTGAGGATGATATGGGGTAGATTTCATGTGCCTTATTTGATATTCTTCCATCAACTTGGAAATAAGGTCTGATATAAATTGTGGCCCTTGATCAGTCACTATTTCTTTTGGAACTCCATATCTAGTGAAGATATCCTCATATAAAAACTTTGTAACATTTCCATCCCTGGCTAACTGTAATGCTTTTACTTCAACCCACTTGGTTAAGTAATCAGTGCATACTAATATGTACTCTTTATTATTTGAATTAGGAGAGATAGGTCCAATAAAATATATCCCCCATTTGTCAAAAGGAGATAAATCTAGCTAGGGTTGTAGGGGCATTTCATCAGATCTTGTAGTTCTACCCATCCTTTGGCAGTGATCACAACTTCTAGTGCAAACAGAGTCTTTATGTAATGTTGGCCAATAATATCTTGTTGTCAAAATATTGAAAGTTGTCCTTTTGGCTGCAAAATGTCCACCACAAGGTTCATCATGGCATGCTTTCATTATGTCAAACACTTCATCCTCTTGAATACACCTTCTCATAATATTATCTAGACCAGTGTAGAACAAAAATCCAAAAATCCATGAATAAGGAAAGCATTTATGAACCAACTGCCTTTTCTCTCTTGGAGAAAAGTAACTTGGAATCTGTCTTGATACTAACTAGTTTGCTATGTCAACATACCATGGTGTGTGCACATTTAGAGAAAGTAAATGCTCATCAGGAAATGAATCATCAACAATTCCCTCTAATGACTAAGTGGGCAATCTAGACAAGAAATCAACAACCACATTAGCCCTTCCAGGCTTGTCAACAATTATTATGTCAAATTCCATCTTACAAGTCTACCACCTACCATTGATTTTTTTATCAGGTACCTAATATTTGTATGATCTGTATGTATGAACACCTGATAACCAGTTATATAGTGTCTAAATTTGTTAATGGCATAGACAACTGTAAGCATTTCTTTCTCTATTACAGTGTAGTTCAATTCTACTCCTTGGAGGTTCTTGTTGATATAATAGATTGCATATTCCTTAGTTCCTTCCTTCTGACCTAGGACTACTCCAATGGCAAAGTCAGATCCATCAGTATGGATATGGAATGGAAACTTCCAATATGGTCCTTTGAGAACTGATGCATGTGTTAAAGCTTCCTTTAGTTTTTCAAATAAACTTTGGTATCCCTCAGTCCAATCAAATTCAGAATCCTTTGTTAGCAAAGTGAACAAAGGTGGAACAATCTTACTGAAATCCTGTATATATCACCTGTAGTAACCTACATGTCCCAAGAAGCTTCTGACATCCTTTTGCTTCTGTGGTACAGGTAAATTAGATATAATCTCAAATTTCTTTCAATCAACCTGTATGCCTTCACTAGATATAAAGTGTCCTAACACAATGCCTTGTGTCATCATCATGAAACACTTTTCATTTATGAGAGATAGATTGTGTTCCTTGCATCTTTTTAACACCTTCTCCAAGTTACTCAAAGATTCCTCATAAGTTTCACCATAAGTGGTGAAATCGTCCATGTATATCTCCATGCAGTTATGTGCAAAATAAGAAAATATGTTGAGTATTGCACATTAAAAGGTAGTTGGAGCACTACACAAACCAAAAGGTAGAACAAAATATGCATAATTTCCCTAGGGGTAGGTGAATGTAGTCTTATCCTGATCTCCTCGTACAATCTTGATCTAGTTGTATCCACTGAAACCATCAAGAAATGAAAAATATTTCTTTCTAGCCAAAGAATCAAGAACTTGGTAAATAAATGGCAATGAAAAATGATCCTTCCTAGTAGAAATGATTAATTCTCTATAATCAACACAAACTCTCCATTTCCCTCCTTTCTTGGGAACTATAACCAATAGTGAAACCCACTCACTATCTAAAATTGGGTATATAAAACAAGCATCTAAGAGCTTTTGAAGTTCAACTTTGATAATATCCCTTAGAGCTGGGTTTATACACCTTTGAGGCTATCTAATAGGTCTATAACCTTCATTAATATAAATCCTATGCATGTAAAGAGTAGGATCAATACCTCTCATATCATGATAATCCCATGCATATGTAGCTGAGTGTGCCTATAGCATTGACTGTAGAGAGTTTGTTGTTCTTCAGTCAAAGTGTTATTAATATTCGACATCCTTCCTGGCATAATTTCCAACTCCTTTGATAACTCTTGAACTAATGAAAGATCAAGGCTTGGTATGATTGACAAACACGGTTGAGGAAGTAGTGAATGAAATAATTGAGATGTCTCTTCAGTAGAATTAGTAGGTACAATATTTTGCAAGAGGTCTTGGAGACATATGAGGTCTTGGAGACATATAAGACAATCCTATTGTTGAGAGGTCCTACCATAATCATTGTGTCTAATATGAGCGATAATCTCATCTTCATCTTGATCATCTAGTAAAGGGTTGTGCTCAATAGTCATCAATGTCTGAAGAGAGTAGCTATCTCCCTCCTCTTCACCCAAATTTGGCTAAATGGAATGCTCCATGTCTACATATGGTTGAGCAGGTGGATAAAGAACCAATTTCTTTGTTAGTGTCCCACTAGATATGCTCATCTTACCAGATTTGCATCCTATGAAGGCATTAGTTGTTGCTAACCAAGACTTGCCTAGAATAAGTGGGTAACTTGCAAGATTAACTTTAGGTTACAGTACTATGAATTCTCTAGGGTATTCCCATGAATCCAATGCAATTACTATATCTTCAATAATCCCTTCAGGTTTAACTGTGGATCTATTAGATAATTACAAAATAGTTTGTGTAGGCCAGAGGTTGATCAACTGAAGCAACTGCATTGTTTCTTTTGTCATTACATTTATAGCAGCACCCAAGTCTATCAAAGTATTTTTAATGAGAGTCCCATTGATCGTGACATCCACAATTGGACTACCAGGGTCATTATACTTAGGGACTATAATGTTTCCCAACATGATGTCTGCAAGATTCCCCAAAACATGCACTGTTTGTGGATCTTTCTTCTTTCTGCCTAGTTTCTTAAGACAAAGATCTCTCACTTTCTTATTGTAGATGGGAATATCTTTGATATCTTGGATAAGTGGAATTTTGATGTTAACATCTTTCAACTACCCTAAAAGGTCAGTCTCAACTTGTGTGTGATGATTTTGCAGAGCTAGGCGTTCAGGAAATGGTGGCTTAAGATTTGAAGTAGTCTAGGGTACCTAGTTTTGTACAAGGTCCAAAGGTGGTTTATCAGAACTCTTAACTACATGTTCTTCATCCTCCACTTCAGTAATTTGGGGGGATGAAGGCCTGACAAGTTGCTTTCCTGACTTGAGGTGAACATCATTCACCTCTACCCCATAAGTGAGGTACTGCATAGCTTTGTTAGTGTAAGTCTGTTGAGCAGGCTTAGTGTTAGGGTTAGGTGCAAGTTGGGTAGGTATTGGTGATGGTTTAGGTGGCTAAGATTAAGGATTGGATGGAGGCATCAGAGCTTTCTGCTGTGGTGGAAGTGGTGGTAGCATAGGTTGTTGGTAATTCATATTAGGTTGTTGCCATTGCTGACCTTTCTACCACTGAGTTTTTTCCATTGATTCTGTTGAGTTGGCCATTGTGGGTTATAGTTGTAACTCTGAAAGTTTTATTGTGGCCATGGGTTGGGTTTATAGTTCCAATTGGGTTGGGATTGTGGCCATTGTTGAGGAGTCTGCCATTGGTTTTGATTTGTTTTCTAGGGCTGAGTATTCCAACTAGAAAAGTTTTGATTGCTAGAAGGGAAAGATGGTTTATAACTAAGGGGATATGGTGGCATACCTTGTCTTTTCCACCACAAATTCATTTGTGCTACGTAGAAAATTTTTCCATCATCCCCTTCCATTAGCTGGAAATTTTTAGTTTTTCAACCTTTTCTTGTTGGGTGTTCGCCACTCTTTTGCACTTACAATTGGCCTTTCATTGCCTACAATTAGGGAAATACTAAATGAGCATAGCATTTTCTTCTTCCCACTTCTTCTTGATATGAAGTATGTCTAGTTGTGTTGCTAGATGAATTATTATGTCCTGCTTCATGTTGGACAATAAATTATTGATTTCAACCTTACAAACCCCATCAGAGGACTTACTTGTGATGGATGATCTTTACCCTCTTGGCTTCTTGGAAAAAGTTATGGAATAATTCCTACAGACTTTCAAAATTTTGTCAAATGGTCCTTTGGAAATATCCCCTCCTCCAATAAGGTTAAGGGCGTCCATACTATCTTCATTAACCCCCCTTAGAAATATCAACTTAAGTGATTCCTCTGACAATTTATGTTGGGGATTCTTCTTTAGAGCAAACTGGAACCTCTCAATATAGTCTTCTAATGACTCTTCCTCCTTTTGAGACATTGAGAAAATGTCATCTCTTCTTTGGTCTAATCCTCTACAATAGTCCTTGTACTTCTCCAAGAACTTTGTCTTCATGGTTTCCCAGTCTAAGACAACATCTATGCCAAGCCCCATAAACCATCTAAGGGCAGCATCCTTTAGAGTAGCCGAAAAGAGCTTAAGTCAGTGGGAATCAGTAATGTAATCATAAATTTAGCACAAACTATCAAAATCAAATAGGAAAGTATCTAGGTCCTTTGTTACCAAGCCATAAAATACCGGTAATGCTAATGGTGGTATATTTTTTAGCATAGTGGTTCTGGCTTGATCAGTAATAAGGAACTCAAAGGTTCCATGTTCTGGATCATCTAGTGGTGCATCCCCCATTGTTTGGAAGGTCCCTTCTATAGTTGTGGAAGATGATGGTGATGATGAAGCTAATGGAGATGAAAGGGCAGTTTCTACTCTTTCAACAATTTCCTCAATAATTTCAACAAAACCACCAGTATCGTCTCTATCTTGAATAGCTGAAGGGATGAATCTTCCTTGGTTACCTCTCTACCTCTGCATACGGTAAATTTAACTTCATATGGCCATGACTTTGCACAATGTTAGTATCTTGATGTTGAAAAAGGTGGTTTCTAATAGTCCTAATACTTAAGAAGGGAAATTTAACTATTAAAACTACAAAAATGGGTCTATGAAGTTAGCACCATCCCCGACGGTGCCAAAAATGTAGAGTCTAAGTTAATGTTTTGTAAACTTGGTGAAGGTCACTGAATTCAGAGGGTTAACAAAATAAACAATCCACTTGACACTTCTTCAAACTACATTAAATTATCGACCAAGGTGCGTAAGCTTGTGATGGTGCAACAAAGTATATGCCTTCATGGACTCAAATTACTCAAACTAACCTGCTAAAATTTATTCTAGTTGCTGGAAATTCATAAAAATTGTAAAACAACATAAGTAAAACTGAACCTTAGTTGCTATGGGTACCTACAGTAACAACTGCAACTGAACTACTTCTAATGAAAGCAACTGTAACTAAACTACTTTGAATGAAAACAAATCAAAATCCTAGTTAAGATTATTGTAATATTTAATATATCCTCCAAAGTGTCATCAATAGCTATTCCATGCATGTTCCTAGGCAGTTGCTTGTAATAAACAAGAAATAGAATCTACAATTTATAAGTAATAGTAAACTAATATTAACTATAAACAAAAATCAATAACTGAAAAAATGGAGTGGTGAACAATACCTTGAGTGGCTTGCTCAAGTGACTGTTCCCACTTAATAGAGAACAATGTAACTAGTAGATCTCACACATTTCATGAAGTGAACTTCATTTATTGCATAAGATAATGGATTACAAAAACTCTCACCAACTGGATTCAACCATTATTCTGTAGATTCATGTTCAACTAGAAAATAACAAATAATACAAACTGTGTAAAAAACAACTAACTAAACTTCAGACTTAACCATTAGTTATATACAAACCGAGGGAGTCATTATTGAAGTAACAACTAAAACCAAAATCATTAATTCCACTTCTAGATATCTAGAACATGGTTTTAAGATCTGAACTTATTCAATCTATAGCTGAAAATAAAGAGAATCATAAAAGAATAGAACTCTAGAAAATATACTACATTAAGTTATATGTTTGTCTGTCAAAGTTCTAATAGAAGACTTAGAAATTAGAATAGAGCAACAAATATCAATGAGGAGGATTCACGATCATCATACTCCAAAGAAGCGGAAGGAGGTGGAGCCTTGATGACAAGAAGAGCATTGTTGAATGAAGAAGATGAACCGGTTCAAAGAAAGAGATTATTCAAGACAAAATGCAAATGCGAAGAGAAAGCCTGTAATGTCATCATAGATGGTGGAATTATAGATAACTTGGTATCCAAAGAAATGGTGAGAAAATTGAAGCTAGAAAGGAGGAAGCATCCGAAATCATACCAAATTTCATGGGTACAAGATAATCAAAAGCTTTTGATCAGTGAGCAATGTTTAGTAAAATTTAAGATATGAGGTTATCTTGATGAATATTGTGTGATATAATTCCTATGAGTGCATGCCATATTTTTTTAGGAAGGGCTTGGTGGCATAATAGAAGGAAATGCATGATGGTTGTGCTAATGCATATACCATAATGAAGGATGGTGTGAAGCATAAATTGAAACCTTTGAAAGAAGATTTGGTTCAATTTGTGGTAATGCAAGAGTATACTTAGTTGATGCAAGGAAATTCTTAGATGGTATGAAGCATGAGGAAGTTTGTTTTTCTTTGATTCCTGAGTCTAACTGTGAAAATGTGGAAGGTGTTCATGTTGAAGTTGCAAATTTTTTCCAAGAATTTCCAAGAATTTTTTCGGATAATGTACTTGAGGGAATGCCACCCATGAGGAGGATAAGTCATTAGATTGATCTAATACCAGGATGAAGTTTTCCTAGCAAATCGACCCATAGAATGTCTTCAACTGAGAGTGAGGAGTTGAACAAGCAAGTTCAAGAACTGTTGCAGAAAGGCCTGATTCGAGAGAGCCTAAGCCCATGTGCAGTGTCTGTTGTTTTGGCACCAAAGAAAGGAAGAGAATGGAGGATGTGCAAAAATTCAAGGGCTATCAACAAGATCACCATAAAATACAGACTTCCATTACCCATGATGGATGATATCATGGACTATTTGAGTGGAGAAAAATACTTCACCAAGATTGACTTGAAGAGTGGTTACCATCAAATACGAATATGAGAAGGTGATGAGTGGAAGACAAATTTAAAGACCAAGGAAGGTTTGTATGAATGGTTGGTCATGCCTTTTGGACTAACTAGTGCTCCTAGTACATTTATGAGATTGATGAATGAGGTATTGAAAGAGTTTCTAGGCAAAATTGTTATTGTTTATCAAGATGATATATTGATCTTTAGTAAGACACTAGAGGAGCATTTGTTGCATATCAAATTTATTTTTGAAAATTTGAAGGAAGAAAAGTTTCTCATTAACTTGAAAAAGTTTAGCTTTATGAAGAGAGAACTGGTATACTTGGATTTCATTGTTTCGGGAGGTCTCAAGATGGACCCAAAAAAGGTGCTATTTTAGAATGGCCTCCACCTAGAAGTGCTACCGAGGTGAGATCATTCCATGGTTTGACAAGTTTTTACAAAAAGTTTATCAGAGGTTTCAGTAGTATTTATGCACCACTAACTAAGACCATGAGAGGAGATAAAAGAGACTTCAGATGGGCTAAAGGAGCAGTAAGAAGCTTTGATTTGTTGAAGGCAAAAGTGATTGAACAACTTGTTTTAGCACTTCCAGATTTCGACAAGGTGTTCCAAGTTGACTGTAATGCAAGTAGTAATGCTATCAGAGTTGTCCTTAGTCAAGAAGGTAAACCCATTGCTTATTTTAGTGAGAAGTTAAATGATGCCAAAATTTAATATTCAGTGTATGATCATGAATTTTATGCCATTGTACAAGAATTGAAAACGTGGAGACACTATCTTTTACCTAAGGCATTTGTTTTATTTTTTTATCATCAAGCACTTCAATATTTGAGTAGTCAAGGGAAGCTAAATCAAAGGCATATGAATTGGGTAGAGTTCTTGCAAAGTTATACTTTTATTTTGAAACATAGGAGTGGGAAGTCTAATAGGGTTGCAAATGATTTGAGTAGAAGACAAGGTTTGTTGATTGAAATGCAAGTTGAGGTTGTTGGATTCAATGAGTTGAGGGAGTTGTATGAAGAGGATCCAGACCTTGGAGAGGCTTGGAAGGCTTGCAAGGAGCCTATTTCTGGTGGCATAACCAATTAGTTGGATTATTTAATCCAAGATTATATGTTGTTCAAAGGTAATAAGTTATGTATTCCTAAGAGTTCAATGAGAGTGAATTTGATTAAGGAAAAATATAGTGGAGGACTTGCAGGACATTTCAGTTTTGATAAAACCATAGAACTTGTTGGAGAGAAATATTATTGGCCTTAGTTGCAGCAAGATAACATAAAATTTGTACAAGGTTGTAATATTTTTTAGGTAGCAAAAGGAACTAGTCAAAACACGGGTTTATATCAGCCACTACCAGTACTTGAGAGGCCATGGGAGGAGATTAGTATGGATTTTGTTTCGAGCCTACCAAGGACCCAAAGGGGACATGATTCAATATTTATTGTTCTAGATATATTTTCCAAGATGAATCATTTTATTCCATGCAAGAAGACCAATGATGCTATGAATGTTTCAGAATTGTTTTTCAGGGAAATAGTGAGATTACATGGTCTTCTGAAGAGCATTGTTTCAAATAGGGATACAAAGTTTGTGGGGTAATTTTGGAGAACCTTATGGAAGAAGATGAAGACTAATTTAAAAAAAAAATTAGCCTATCATCCATAAAAAAATGGTCAAAAAGAGGTGGTAAACAAAATATTGGGTAATTTGTTGAGATGCCTAGTTGGAGATAAGCCAAAATGGTGGGATTTGATTCTACCTCAAGAAAAATTTACATATAACAACTCAGTAAGTAGGAGTACTGGTAAGCCCCCATTCCAAATTTTCTATGGTAGAAACCCAAGAGTTGTTTCAGATCTGAAAAAGATTGATAATGTTGACAAGAAGGGTGAGGAAGCAAAAGACTTTGCTGAACACATAAAGAGCATACATAAGGAGGTACAAAATCACATCCAAAAAATGAACTTTCAGTACAAGTCCAAGGATGATTTGAAGATGAGACATAAGGAGTTTCAAGTTGGTGATGAGGTGATGGTACACTTGAGAAAAGAAATATTTTTAGTTGGTACCTATAACAAGTTAAAAATGAAGAAGTTTGGACCTTGTTGAATTGTGAGTAGGCATGATTTAGGTAATGCATATGAAGTAGAGTTTCCTAGTGGACTTAATATTTCACATATCTTTAATATTTTTGATCTAAATTTTTTTCATGAAGTTGAGAGTGATGAAGGTACCATAGGTGAAACAATTCATATACCAACACTTACTTCAGAAGAGGGGAGAATAGATACAATTTTGGACAACAGGGTGAGTAGGAGTACTAGGCACAAACAATACTTCAAGTACTTGGTCAAATAGTTTGGAAGGCCTGTTGAGGACTCATCTTGGTTGTTAGAAGCTGAAGTTGAATGTCTTGGTTACCCTCTTGAGAAGTGATAGGGTAACTTTTCTTCTACCTTGGGTGTCTGATGCAAGAGCATCCATGGTGTACTGGCAATCCGATGTCACCAAAAATATTTTATTTTTCTTTGTTTATTCAATAAGGGCCAAGGTTGGGAAGAGTCATGGGGTTTCAAGTTTTCCTAACCTATGTCATGGGGTTTTGGAGTTTCATAACCTCCCAACTTGGCGATCCCTTTGTTGTCGGTGTGTCGTGGGTTTTCAAAACTTTGCAACCTCCGACAAAAGGTTCCGAAGTTCAGATTTTTGGTGACTTAGCGATATGGCGATAAGTAAGTGGGACTTGGTGAGGTAAGGATGATGTGCATTGATGGAACGGTAGAGATTAAACAAGGTTGATCGAATGGTGCACGATGTATGAATGGTGGGACCTACGAAGGTGACATGCAAGGTTAGTGGAAGGTGACGTTAGTGGTGTATACGTGGTAGCAACCCACATACCCCACTGAGAATTTTGTGGGGCCCGATCAAGACCTATAGGGCTAGTGAGGAACAGTGAAGATTGATCAACGTTGATCAGATGGTGGTGTTTTAAAGTTACGATGATGAACGAAGAGCCTAAGGATCATGGCGCGAATAGAGAGGATCGATGACCCAAATTCAAAGAAAATATTTACAACGGCTATAATAGTATGAATAAGGGTTTTGACTGAAAATTGACATGGAGGGAAGAATTAATGGGTCCAACTGTGCCAACGACCGATTTAAATGACGATTTTATTTGTTAAGTGGTGACACAATTTGTAAGAGATTTGAAGATTGAATTAGATCGAACGATGAGGAGAATGCATTGAATGCATATTTGATTCTTAGGATTTGATTGAGAGAATGAGGGAAATTCTCTATATCAGAATTAAATGTTGTGCGACTTGATGCAAGAAAGAGGGAAGATCGGGAAAAAATATCTTAATGAGGAGTGCGACCGAGGAGGGTGGCATGGTTCGAGGGAGAAGATTGAAGGAGATCTAAATGACGGGAGTTTGAAGGAGAGATTACCATACCCAAAGGCTGTTGGAAATGGCATGAGGTTGTTGAAGCCAAGTTTGTTGTAGGTGTGAATGTGAGATTGTAGAGGAGCCATGAGCTTCAAATATTTGTAATATTTTGCATGTTTGAAGATAATAAAAGTTGTTGATTTTCCCTTCTTGTTTCTATTCATATTATATGTTTGCAGCATTTTCCTGTTGAGTTTTGTGAGGTTTTATGATCATATTTGAAAAGGGAGAGTCTCCCGTTTCATCACATATTTTTGAGCAATGGCTTTAGAAAAACTAATGGTGAGCCTACTCTCTACATCAAGGAAAGTGACGGTAAGATCTTAATTGTTGTTTTGTATATAGATGACTTAATATTTATAGGGAATGATGATATTATCATTGTTGATTTCAAAGAGACTATGAAAAATGAGTTTGAGATGATAGATTTAAGGTAGTTAAGATATTTTCTAGGCGTAGAAGTGTAGCAAATGAAAAAAGGAATTTTATTTTTCAAACAAAATTATGAAATAGAGATCTTGAAGAGGTTTTAAATGTAACATAGTAAGTTTGCTTCAACACCAACAACCATAGGTTTGATATTGAGTAAGGATGATTGTAGCAACAATGTGAATCCAACTCTATACAAAAGCATGATTAGAATTTTAATGTATTTGACTACAACTAGATTTGATATAATGTATACAATGAGTTTAATTTCAAGGTTTATGGAGACTCTGAAGGAAACACATTGGCTAGAAGCTAAAAAAATCCTAAGGTATGTGAATTAAACCAAGGGATATGACATTCTTTATAGTGTGACAAATGACTTTAATCTAGTTGGATACATAGACAGTGATTGGGTAGGAAGTGTAGATGATAGAAAGAGCACATCAGGGTATGTATTTCATTTAGGTTTGGGTCATTTCATGGGATTTCAAGAAACAACTAATTGTTTCTCTCTCCACAATTGAAGTTGAGTATGCAGCAGTAATAGGGGCAGCATGCCAAACAATTTGGATGAGAAGAGTGTTAAGAGACTTAAGGCATGAACAAGAAGGAGTAACTAAAATCTATTGTAACAACAACTCTCCAATTGCTTTATCCAAAAACTCAAATTTTCATAAAAGAAGAAAACACATTGACACAAGGTATCATTTCATAAGAGAATTAATCAATGATGGAGAAATTATTTTGGAACATTGAATGTCTAAGGAACAATATGCAGATATCTTCACCAAGCCATTAGGAAAAGAAAGTTTTGTTCATTAAAGAGATAGTTTGGGCATCATGGATAGCAACAAATGTATTAAGGGGGAGTGTTGAAAATTAATCCCAACTACCCTCATTAAATTCATCATAGACTCTTCTTTTCTCTCCACCATCATTTTTTGCTCAAGTGTGAAGTTTCCTTTCTCTAGCTAAATCCAATTAAGCAATATTTTTCAACTCTCACATGCAGGAGATATTTAAATGAGAATTCAAATGCATAATCTTCTTGGCAAGATTTTCCCATGTAGCATAATTAAATATTTTTTGTTTTCCCTCCTTGTTGGGCATATACATAGACTCAAATAGTTTTTTGTATTGTAATCTTAGAAAGAAAAAAGTAGAAGCTTTTATTTATCGCAAAAATAATTTGAACATCAGTGAAACAAAGTAGCTTGGTTTTCAATTATTTTCTAAGCACAACAAAGAGCAGTGGCTCTTTGTATTAGTTTCATCTGTTTTATGATTTGTGAATGCACTGCAACTTGTATATTTTGAAATATTTAAAATATAAATCTTTGCAGCTTAATATCTCTATTTTTCTCATGTATTTTGTTTTTCTCCTCTACCTCTTCCTTCAGGTGGCAGACCTGATGCACTATTAAAACAAAAAAAAAATTAATTTATTTCTAAAAGTCTTAAATTTTTTAATAGTGGCAGCTTAATATGGACCCAATACATATATGGATTTTTATTTAATTTCTTATATTAAAGTATTAAAACAAAAGTAAACTAATGGTAATATATATTAAATATTTTAATTAATAAAGGTGGGTAAAGATTTGAACGAGCTAGCTAGTATTGACATATGGAAAGGGTACTAACAAGGTAGGGGTACGAGGTTTGCGGACCCCATACCACCCGATTATTATTTTTTATTTATTTAAATTTTAATTTCTATAGGTTAATTTTATAAAGGCTAATGAGAATATTTTTTCAAGCGAATTGAAATTTAAAGGCCAATAGGGTTTTTTTTTTCAAAAATTAAATTTTATTTTTTATAATTTTAGGTTTTTAAAATTTAGGTTTTTTATTTTTATTTATTTTTAATATTTCACCCTTTGTAAACCCGTACGACCATACAACGAGCTGTGGGGGCAAAAAAAATTGCATTTTTTCAAGTGGCCAAAATAGGGTAGTTTTTTATCAATCTTTGTTTCTCAACCATCCTAGATCCAATGGCGAGGTTTGTTTTGTCTCAAGAAGTCATATGTGAAATTTCCTCTACAAAACCCTCATACAAAAACACAATCTAAGAAACCCTTTTTACCCAGATTTCTCAATCCTTAGATCTACAATAAACCCAACAAATCTGCAAACCCCAAAAGTCCAAATTTGCAAACCAACACCTGCATATGTGTTCTATACCTTGTAATGTCTTAGATCTAACCTACATAGCCATGGATTCAACTTTGCACTAGATCTACTCAAACAAGGGTTATAACAAAACTTGGTAGCTCACACCTCCCACGACTATTAAAGCTCATATACCACTTGTTAGGAAATAATGCATTAATGCCCAGTTCATATACCTACATAACCCCATGAGAGAAAAGTATGCATACAAGCTTACAACTTAATCAAATGCATAAATCAAAATAGACAACCCACAAGATAACACAAGATATACCCTAAGAAGACCCGCAAGAGGGAAAAGCCTAGCCTCTAAAATCATCCATACTCTATCTTATTATTCAACAATAAAATAATACATGTACTTATAGTGTTATCATGAATACTTCTAAAACATCGAGCCTCTTTGATGCATCCTCCATGTGTTCAATTATGAATCCACACATCCTATGCCATGCTTCACATATACACTCCTCAAAAAGACTCAACAATAATAACCCACTCACCCAACCAACATTAACCACTAAATATGTATTTGTTTTTATAGGTACAAGCTCACACAAATACAACCAAGTGGTAAGATATAACTTTTTGCCACAAAACCATTGACCCATCATTTAATATTGGATACTAAGTTTTCACATTATTAAATACTTTCCCCAAATATTAAATTATTATCTTATGTCTCCCACACATAAAATAATAATCCAATGTTACAATACAACTTTACAAGTGGCCCCAAATAATTACCTAGTGTAGCTAAACACACCTCCTAGGTGCACCACAGCTAAATAATTATTTAATTACAACATTACAATATAAAAATTTATACAATGGTGTACAACGCCAAATCCTAACACTTGGGACCTACGAACCCCCTTTTAAATTCCAATTGACGTGGCTTTGGAACTCATATTTGTTCCATCTTATGGAAGGTTGGTGGAGAGAGGGTAAAAAAGATTTTGGCATAGCTATGTACTCCTTCAAATTGAAAAGAAGAAAGAGGGAAACCCTTTTTGGGAGGTTTGCACCTTTTCCTTATTTCATGGGGGGGATTGTTTGTTTGTTTGTGACTAAGGGGGTTTGATAGATTTGGACAAGATATAGGATTGACTTACAACCTCAAAATTTGGAATGGATTTAGAATCAAAATGTAATGATTTGAATAGGCTAAGTATGCAAATAACTATTCTGATGTAAAAATAATAGATCTAGAAAGTCATAGACAAAATCATACTACAAAAATGGATTGGGCGGAGTATTGTGC
Organism: Sequoiadendron giganteum; assembly: GCA_007115665.2. NCBI lineage: Eukaryota > Viridiplantae > Streptophyta > Pinopsida > Cupressales > Cupressaceae > Sequoiadendron > Sequoiadendron giganteum. The sequence continues at coordinate 535,876,949 of CM021107.1, read as the reverse complement.
ACCTATGATATGAATTTGGGGCTAAAAATGGGGGACCAAGTCACCCAAGGAAACTATGTCACTATAGATGAACTTTAGATCTGATTTCACAGTCCTCGAGAGCCAGATCAAATCCTTATGTTCTTCCGTGTCACACTGTCAAATCACTATTGGATATTGCAATAACTACGTTTCCATTTGTTGTCAAGGCATAGGGTTTTTGCAACATTGAATAATTGACCTTCAAAATTATCCCAATATTCTTCAAACCTGAAACCTACACATTCAAAGAGAGAGGAAGGGTTGTGTCATTTAGGGGCTTACCTTAGTCAAACCTTGTGTTAGTGTTTCCACTTCCACAGTGGCAATGTCAATGATAGACAATGTATCCTTTTGAGGGATAGGGTTAAATGATAAAAATGAATGATGAGTCAATAATGGATTGCAACTCACCACCCACAAATGGATTCCTTAAAGGACACAAGTTATATAAATCTCCTTGAGGCTTGATTATAGCATGCTTGATTTGCTTGGAGACCTACAAGGGTTAGTCTTCATAAACCATATGATAATATAACAAGAACAAACTCACATATGATTTGGCATGATGCTTTGATATTGAAATACCATAATAAATCTTTGAAATGTTGCTCTTGGCTTGCTTGATAATGCTTGATAATGATCTTGTTTCACAATAATTTCTCTTAGCTTCACTTAGTTTTCAAATGATGCAATGACTAGGTATTTATATGCAATTATTCTAATTTCCCATAAATTATATCCTGATAGCCAACATTAGACATTTGAAATTTAAATAATAAAATGGCACCTTTGACATCTTCAATTTTGGAGGCAAAATAGGGGAACCAAGTCACCCTAGGTGACTAGGTCCCAACCCTATTTTGAAAAAATTAAGGTGTCAGAGGTAAAATATTAAATGAATGTATTGGTTTCCTACTTGCATTTTGTCAGTAAATGTTTAAATGGGTCATAGAACACATAATTTAGGAAATCAGGTGTACAAAACATAGTGTGAAATTGTCAAGGGTGACAATTTATGATGCTACATTTAACCCACACTTTAGTGAGAGTATGAACTTACTCTCAGACTCACACTAAAGTAGAAAATATGTCAAAGGAGCCTGGTTGTCTAAATTTTGAAGAGATAGGATGAAAATGGGTCAAGGGGGACTGCACAAGCCCCCAAGATCCCATGAAAAACAACATGAGCACAAAGGAACACACACATATGTATGAAATGCAACAAGACAACATACACAAACATACACAATGTCAACACAAATGCAAAAGGAGGGTATGAATAATCATGGAATAGCAAGCTATATTGTGCTCTAATCCACACCCAAGGCGTTCATGACTCACATGCTAACAAAGTTCAATATTTTCTAGGTGAATCATAAATTGAAGGAACCATGGGCTAGTGAAGTCTGATATCCACTAGGTGAGCCCCCAAGACAAAGTAGCAAAATCAAAAACATGTAAGAACTAGTGAAGTCTAATATTCACTAGGTGTGCATCCATTGACAACCATACCAAGAATTATACTCCCTGATAACTCTTATAAGGTGCTACAAAAATGATCAAGATGCCCTGCCAACACATCACTAAGTCCAACGATGTGAACAAAGTGAAGCAAAAATGTCTATGCTAATGCACCACTAAGTCTAGCGTGTGTGAAAAAAGTGAAGCACATAATAAAATGTATGCCCTCACCTTAAAGAAATTTATAAACACCATGATGTGAGCAATTTATTTAATGTAGAAAATTATAAATATCATGTGATAAGGATGTGAGAGCTTATTTGGAAATCCATGTGCCAAATGATATGTTTCCAAATAAATTTGCCTCATGATACAGGGTTGCCTCCAAATGTAATGCCATAAACAAAATATGAACACATAAGGGATCCACGGATCTAGGGTCAGTATACATCTTTGCTATCATGATAGAAATGAGATTTGGACTGACATCATTCCCTAAATACTCATAGAACAATGAAAACAATAGAAGAATGACACATAAAGAGAGAACAAACAACTTTTGGGTCAACATGGAAGAGACCTAAATGTCTCAATGCCTTGCATCATCCCCAAAAGAAAAACACAAGACAATAAAGCTCACGACATAGATAAGAATGGAGATACAAATAAAATAATGTCACGAAAAATTCATTTCCTTTGTATCTTTTCACCAACGGAGTAACAAGGGTCATCCAAAGAAAAAATCATAAACATAAAGACATGCCAAGCATCACAACACATGTGATCACATCACATGCAAGTAAACACACAAAAGGTACCGCACATGCGAGTTTACCTAAAGCAAGTCATTTGCATCCCAATATTGCTCATCATATATGGAAGGCAGACAACTAGCCAAAATGATTACAACAAGTGTTGTACTAGGAGCATCACCTAGTGGGTCACTCTCAATAGGAGGATCATCATAGTTTCCCCCATCTAAATCCATAGACTTTGAAAACAACAAAGATAGTTCATTATGCACTTGTTCATCAATCTTAGCATCTTCATCCTCATCATCCAAATTTATCACAATGGGTGGTGTAATGACAATGTCAGTTGTATGTTCTTTTTTCATTCTTTGTGCTGGTTGAGACATGTAAGGTTCATTTTCATGTTTTGGTGAAGGTGGAAAGTCATTATGATTTTTTTGAATTGGTGTGTGGTCTTTAGGTAATGTTTTATTGTTTTCTTCCAATTGGTGAGCAATAGCACGATGTCTGCATCTACGTTCTTTAGAATTTTTGTTTCTTCTTGTGTGATTTTCAATTTGTGCCAGTGTGAGAGCGGGTTTCTCGACCATCGGTCTCTTTTCTTCCCTGAGGGGAGGAACTAAATGGACCACCAAGGGTTGGGAAACTGCTATCTCCTTAGGTCTATACACTTGCTTTACCTTCAGAGGCACAAATGGAGTGATGTGATTGTCTCTTAGTATTTTGTATGATATAGGTGGACGAAATGCAACATATTTACCTTGATTAATTGGAAGGGAAATCATCTCAAACATGGGTTTATCCATGACTTGTGAGGTGGGAGGAACAACCATACCAATCATTCTCAAGTGGGGTATTGCTAAGGGATAGTTTTGCTATATGTTTTGCATTAAAAAAATTGTATGACTTGAAAAATAAATCCTCACGAGGCTTAATAGGTTCTATAGGTTGATGCCAAAATAAATCCAAGGAAAAATTTTCATGGGAAGACAAACGATTAAACCCATTATAATGAATTGTATATATTTGATTTTTAAATGGGAACTTTATGCACTTGTGAATAACTGATGAGACAACATTCATGGAGTGTAGCCATGGATAACATAGCTTCACATGGACTTGGTCCAATTTTAGGATGATGGAGAATGATACATCTAGTTGTTTTGTTCCAACTTTAAGTGGAAGAGTGATTGAACCTATCATAGGGTGAGCAAAACCATAATGAGTTTTCAATCATGCTTTTAATTGTTCATAAGAATCTTGATATAGCTCATGGACAAACAAGAATTCCTCAGTGATCATTTTCTCTACACACATAGGATCAATGAGTATCCCTTGTGTAGGTTTATCATTGATACATCCAACAATATAGAGAGGACCATCCGACACATGTAAAGATGCATCAGTGTGTGTGAAATCAATGTTAGGTAACAAAGTGGTTTGGCCCTTACAAGGTTGAATATCTATTGGATAAATCAGGTTATCTAGACCATCCTCATCATCATTCTTATCGTAATTCTTATCATCACAAGATTCCACGAAGTTAGATGTATGATTTAGCATTAGATTTGTGAAAATTTATAAGTTTTGGTTGGGTGGGGCAACATACTTTTTTCCTTTATCATTAACATCAACCAACTGGATGTGATTAGAATCAATGAGGTCTTGCACTTGATGTTTAAGACACATACACCTCTTTGTATCATTTCCATGTGTATGATGATATTAACAAAAGGATTTTGGGTTAAAATTTGGAGATACAAGGTTTGTTGTGTCCATAGGTATAATCAAAGGTAACTCGATTAAGTTATTTCTCGATTAAGTTATTTCTCAAGAGTCTTAACATGATTGAATGAAGGGAATCAAACAATTGGGTAAATTTTCTATCTCTCAGTCTAAATTGATAAGGAGTTGAACTTATAGCTGCGACTTGTGGTTCAATTTGGTTAAAGTTGTTTGAGGTGTGCTTATCTTGAAAAAGTTCTTGTTTTTCTTCTTGAATGGTTGGTAGTTTTTTTGAGGTACAAATTTGGAACACTCAATAGGAGTTGATGAAGATGTTCCTTCATACTAACTAATCGAATGTTGATAATCACGAAGAGTCGTACACAAGTGTATAAAGGATGGATACTTCATCAACAAGATCTTATCCCTAATGTCGGGTTGCAAATTTCCAATGAACACTCTTTGAACATCAACATTAGGAAGAGTATAATTTATTTTTGAATAAAGTAACTGATAGCACCCTATGAAGTCTATTATCTTTTCATGTTTTCCTTGTTTGTATTGCACTAAATCAGTGTGTAATTTAGGTCCAATGTTTACTTGGAAATGTTGGAGGAATGCATCAACAAGTTCATTGAATGAGTGTATTGAGTTATTTGACAATGAAAAAAATCATTTCAAGGCTATGTCTTTTAGTGACTTAGGAAAGAGTTTAGCCATGAGCTTATCTTCAAAAATGAAGTCACTACACAATGCAGTATAAGCCTATATGTGACTATTAGGATCTCCTTTACCATTGTACTTCTCAAATTGGGGTATTTATATATTTTGTAGCATGGGTGTTTTTAAGATTTCAAGTGACAATGGGTTCCTTTTCACGTATTGCAATGGTTGTCCATTTTAATTTTGGTTCAACATTAAGATTTGTTGTTGAAGTGATATCACATTTTATAAAATTTAGTTTATGATTAAATCATTGCTTGACATGTTTTTGACAATGTGGTGAATATGGTGGGATTGTATAAGTTCTTGGTGGACTACTATGTTACGATTTTATGAGAGGTGATAAAAATTGAGGTGCCATATGTGAGGACACAAAATATAAGGATTCCCACTTGAAATCGATAAGCTTAAAGTTATGCCATCGACATGTTGTATTGTTGTACCTATAGTGGGCAATGAAAATATAGGGATAGAGGCTATAGTTGTGGGGAGGGATATTTGACTTCCTCCTTGGCTTTGAGTGTATCCAAAATCTTGAGCGCAACTAGCCATCATAGGGATGTTAGCATCAACTATATTGGCTAAACTATGCAAAACCTCTAATCCTTGAGAATTACTAATCAATTTCCTAAGGTTATCCACTATAGGCACTATTAGTCTAGCAAAATATTCAGTGATCAAGTAGTCTTGTAGTCCTAAATATTTGTCCAATTATTTTAGTTTACCTTTGGGAAAATGGGTAGCAACAGTCTCGACATCCAAAAATATGTTTGGTTGTGAAGTTGTCATTGGTATTGTAAAATTAGGAATGGAGTCCAAAATGGGTTGGGTATTGATAATACTTTACATGAAAGAGTTGGAAGACCTAGGATCCACAATAGATGTAACAACAACACGGGATTCCATAAGTCTATAACTACATCTCACCGAAGTATTGGCAATAGGACACTAGGTCATGAAGCTCATGTGAGTTTCAAAACACTAGGTGTAAGGCCCAACTAATGCTCAATAAACTTGGTGATGGACACACAATTCAGAGGTGGTTCCTAACTAAACACTCTACTAAACCCTTATAAAGACTCTATTTAATTATCAACTGGGGCTAACATAAGCTTGTGATTATGTTGTCACTATATGTGCACCCAAAGATTCTATATTGCCTATGTCATCTAGTATAGGAGATTGACACATATGCAAAAGGAATTAAAGCTTAAACTGCAAATCAAGGAAAAAGGATTAAATCTGGAACTATTGCTATGAGTACTTACAACTTAAGATTGTGACTAGTTCATCGTTAAAACCTGAACTCTATAATGAACTTAACACTGATAACTTAGACTCACTTCGGAGGAAAATGCATTGAGACAAACAAAGCATGAAACATAAGCAAAGATCTAATTAACAATCTCATTCACATATACAAGAAATGAAGAATTTGATTAAGATGACTGTAATAATGAAAGCATCTAATATGACAACAAAAATTAAAATGCAAAAATTAGAGTGGAGAATAGTTACCTTGAGTGACCCTTGCTCAAGTGATTGTACCCACAGAATAAACTCAAATCTTAACTTCTTGAATCAATTGAACATAACAATAAACTGAAGCATATTCATTATAGATAAGTAGATTTCATAATCTGTCAAGAATCATCAGAGATATTTTATTCATGGAAACATATTAGGAAACTAAAAAAGTACTATCACTGTAGTGGAAAAAGTATATCTATCTAAACATATCCACACACTATATCTACTCATCAACCATCGAGCCAACTATATAGGTTTGGGAGAGGTTTATTAGAATGAGGACTCAAAACATAAAACTAAATGCAAAATTCAACTCCCCTATGAAATAGAGACTGCCAAAGTCTATGTAACTGAAAAGGTGGAAGAAGACAATTAGGACTAGAACTTTTTCCTTAACGACATAGTAGAGATGTGTACTATGGGAACAATCACATTGGCTTCCCAATCATTGCATGCTCCTTCCTTCAACTATCTTATTAAATGATTTGGTGATTCACAATCATCCTCATTAATGAGAAATTCCACTTATGTAACCGTCGTGTTCTTATAGTTCTAGAATTTCCCTTGCATCTCTATCTAAAATCCTTTAGTTGTGGGTTGCGCTTCCTAGTTTTGCGGGTTACACTCAGGTTACTTTGGCTTCTTTGTTGCAAGGAATTATTTCATCTAGCATATGCACAATAATAGTAACCATAAATTAAACATAGATCCATATTGCATTCCATACACACTCACACATATAATTATGTAATTACCATCATATCATAATCATAATTCCATACATCAAAACTTGGTTCAAGTTGCATGAAAGACATAAAAAGATAGACAAGTTTAGAAATGTATATGAAATGACTATTTAGAAATGTCTAAAAGAATGAACTAAAACAATAGAAAACTAGCTAATACTTGGTCTCATCATTTCCCCCCAACTAAGACATTGCTTGTCCTCAAGCAATCAGTTTAGGACTAGAGGTTGTATTGCAAGGTCATTTCCTTGAAATTTTTAACCACATCCACTCCTTTTCCCTGTTTTAGGTAGTATCCTCCATAAGTTGAAAGTCTTGCCCATTTGAAATGTTTTGCCTCTTCTTCTTCTACATTTTATTCCCCTATCTAATGTGGGACTGGGTACAAGAACACCGGTGGATGAAAGGTAAGAGGTACCCATGTGAGTCCTCTATCCATGGCAATCTCTATACACCTACGAGATCTCTCAGGCATGACTACAAAACTATATAAAGAGTGTGGTTCCTTTTTTTGAAGTCAAGAGTCAATTCTCACCTTCCTTGCACAAACTTAAAAGCATCATGGATGAGACCTATAGCTAGCTGCTGCATCCTGACATAATTATTCTCTCTAACATTTATGATTCTTCTACTCGCACTCTTATGCTTCAAGAGAGTTGTCCATTTCTCTATGACTATACCGGGGTCCTTTAACTCTTTCCTAATTTGGAGAGCAATAATGTTACACCCCATTGTGTATTTACCTATTTACTATTACCATGTTGGTTAAAATACTTGAATATATGAATGTGTTTGTAATCTTGTTGAAAATATATGTGTTTATACTTTTCTTAAATGTACCATTGGAAATATGATGAATAAATGATTGATTCAATTTGATATTTTTATGATGAATTCTAACTATGAAATGTATGATGCAAATGATTGTTTTTTGAATGGCTAACTACGTATGCAATGTGCTAAGATGAATGCAGGCACTGATTCGAGCTTCCAGAAGAGAGGGGTGGTATCACTCAGGAGAAGAACTTGGTCTGGTAACCTTTAATAAGATATATTTGAGCTTACACACACTCACTCTTAGCTAGTCAATTCGAGTCAATGGTTTCAGGAAATGGTAGGTTTCCTTAGTCTTGTTTGTGCATGAATTAGAATAGTTTATGGATTAAATTGTGAATGTTCTTGATTTGGAATAAGTGTTTGAGTCTTTTTGATTTGCATGAGTTCTTCCTTATATGTTATACTTAATCAATGATATATACACATAAAATGTATATATACATGATAGTGATAAACTCATACACATGAGTAAATACGTACATGAGTATATGTAGATAGACGTATCTATGCATGATCATGGAGGAATTACCCATATGTGTGGGGATATTGAATGGACGGGATGACATATATATATATATATATATACAATACTTCATGTATATATGTCAGTTGATGTGATTGCAAATATATGTTCTTGATTATGAGGCAATGATGTATATATATACGTATGTATTGACATAATGGAGATGTCCATACATATATATTAATATATGTATACATGTATATGTATGTATATACACATGTGATATTATTTTGTGGAATATAAAAATATGAGTACATGCATTTGAATAATCGAATGATGTATTTAATAAACTTATGAGTTTATGGGAATATACATATATATAGATATATAGATATATTATGATATTTATATATATATATATATATATATATATATATATATATATATATATATATATATTATATATATATTACATACAATATAATGATTTAGATAGTGCTAATATTATTAAAGCGCATGGTATGCACATTGTTAAGCGCATAACTTATATCGATCGACATTAAGTATATAATACACAACAAATACTATGACACAACATACAATATGTAGTATATGATATTGAAAATAAAAGAATAGCCCACCAAATGGGTAGCACATAAGTTATAAACATTGTGGCAAAACCAACGTGGATTATAATTTGTCGATGAATAAGTCAAAACAAAAAAGGAAAAGTGAATGAGCACACATATGAAACATTGAACTATTCATAAGCAAACAACAACCAAGGTAATAGGGGTGCATGATGTTTGTTCGTGCCAAACTGAGAATGGTGCGAATCAAATAGAAGTCTAAACCTACAATATGAATTCAAATATATGAAGCAATTGGAATGTGAGAATTAGTCAAGAATTAAGCTCACCAAAATAGATCGAACTATAGGAGACATTATCCTTGTATTTCTAACTATCATTCTTGTTGTATATTGTGGAAATATCTGATTGTGTAGGTGTTCTTTGTCCAACGATTTCCACCTTCTACTTTTACTTGTCGAGTTGAGCTTTTGAACTGAGAAGTGTCACCTTGAATAGCTTGTTTGTAGGCTGTAGATGCTCATAATTTTGTATAAATAGATGAGAGAGCTACTTCATTTGAGGCACATGCATACTTAGATTTTTGCTACTAATTTATGAGTTGCTAAATATATTATTATGGGTTTAGTGAGAATTTTGTGAGAGAGATTTGTGAGTGAATTGTGAGGCCTTTGTGAGAGAATTGTGAAGGGTATTTTGAGAGAGGAAGTAATAGTTGTTGAGTTGTAAGCCAACTTCAAAGGAGGCTAAGCTGAGAATTCAGTTTGTTTAATTGGATTTGCACAAATAGGCATGTTGAATCTTACTTTTTTATGTTTTTATGTTTTTGGAAAAGATTGATTGTCTTTGTTTGCTTTGTTTTGGAAAATGTGCTTGAGTAGCAAAAAAAGGTAGATGTCTTTCTTTGGTTATATGAGATAGATTCATTTTGATTCAGATTAGAGAATTTGTTCAATTTATTGGTTTTTATATATATTCCATACTAAGGAATGAGTGTTTATAAAGTATTATATACTATGACGAATATAGAACTTATATAAATTATGGTTAGTTTGAAATGGTGAATTGTTGAAATTACTTGAGTTACTTTGATAAAAGTGTCTTAGTAAATGAAAGAGGTATTAGGTTATTCATAGGGTTAGATTAATCCATGGGAAAGGGGATAACCTAGGCTTAGGATATGAATAGTCAATACAAATTGATCTAGGAAGGTGGATGAGCATGTGATGCCCATCCTAAATTAGGGGTGATGAATAATTTGGCCAAAGTAGTGTAAGTTTCCACTGTTTACATTGTCAGTTCATTGTGATTTGACTTACATACTAGGTAGGTAGTGTCATATGGTAGGTTGTAGCCACTATGTGATGGATCTAGATATGTAGGACACAACACCAAGCTTAGATAAGGTCAATTTATTATGGGGTTACCAAACCAATATCTTTGTCAAAGGGAGGGCCATCTCACTATATGTGGTAGATGTGCGAGGGACCATAGTAATTCCATGGTTGGTGAAAAAGAGCTTAAGTGATGATTCTCCTCATCGGTTGGTGACCAAGATTTAGACGAGGGATTTCTTGGACTATTTGTATACCTAATGCCAAAAAGCTCGATAGAGCCATGTGTGTTGTATTTATCCATCTTATGGAAAAGTTGTAAACATGAAATGTATCAAATATGAAAGTTGTAACACTTTGTTATATGCAATGGAAAAGTTTGGAATGATATTTATTTCAAATGTGCAAGTTATTCTTAATGTGAAAAGAATTTTTTTATTGATGATAGTGTGATCACAATTTACTTGTGGTTAAAAACATCGTAAAACTTTTGGGTAGAACATTGGCATGTTATAAATAGATTTCTCTCTCTCAACATAGTCTTGCATTATTTCACCCCTTTGTTGCTCGTTCCTAAAGTAAGAAGCTAGTGCTTTGACCTATAAATACCCCACAAACATAAATGGGTTCCATTCTATATCATCTAGTAGAGCAAGATTATGCAAGTAAAATTCACATAGTTGATCTTGTACATCTTGTGTAGAATCAACAAAAATATTAAAAGCTCAATTATTTTACTTAGGGCAATTAGTAAGTTACTAATTAGCTAGATGAATTGAAAACACAAAAAATTATCTTGTAAAAACAAAGCATACATCCTGGTGGCTGGCCTACATTTGAGGATTTGTGTAGCCTTATCTATAATTTCCTCAACTCTGATTGTTAGCTTCTTCAATTCAATTTCCTTCTGCTCAAGAACCCTAGCATTGTTAGTTGTCCTTTATGCTCTTTCCTTTTCCCATGCTTCCTTCTACTAAGAGAATTCATCAATTCTTTTCAACAGATCATACCCTAGGGACACAATAGTGGGGCCAATTGGGATTCTAATTAAAGGAGGTCTACCTTTATACACAAGTTCTTTATTCCATGTTTCTACAAGAGCGAGCTATGCAGGAACATCTAGCTTGGACCCATGTTCAAATTTATGTAATTTTTCCTCCATATCTTTAATTTTCATGTCCCTCTCATTGTCCCTTAATTGATAACTTTTCAATAAATCCTATAATTTCTTTATTCTATCAAGTGCCTCCTACAATTCTTTCTTAACATTCCTTTCCTCTATAAACAAATATTCATATTTTTTCTAAAAATTGATTATCATCACTCACGACATAATCACAACCCTCACTATCGGAGCCTCATGGGGTTTTCTTTCTCATTTTTTAGTAACAAATGCATCCTTTGAATCAGATTCAAAGGTGCTTGTGAAATACCATTGTTCTTTAACTAGTGTATTTGCATTGTCAGGGGTATCCCCCTTTAATTCAGAATCAATTTCTACTATCACGACATCATTTTTTTCCTACTTCTTAATTAATCCCCTCATAACACCTTTCTTCTTCAAGTGGTGTAAATGCTCGGGTTGTGTGAGTTTTTTTTGCCTCTTGGTAGGTGCAGAAGAATATTCACCTTTTCTCTTCCTGGTTTTTTGTGTTTTGACAGAAGTGGGGGTTTCTTGGGTCTCTCCTACTATGGGTTGCTCAGAGGCTGCAGTGGTGAGTCTTGCAAGCTCTGCTCCTCTGAATCTCCTCTGTTGCGGGTAGGTGAAGTAGTAGGGGAGCCAGAGGGCATTTCTCTTCCTGATACAACAAGTGATTCCACATTTTCTAGAACGGTGGGTTCCTCAAGAATGTTATTAATATGACTGCAATTTACAAAACTCTCCCATGAAACATATGGGAATTGAACCCTCAAACTTATTTTGATCAATATAGTAACTAAGAAATAATGTGACAATGTAGTGTTGTTTCTCTTCCTTTTGTACTAAGAACTCATTCTTTTCAATAAATTATAAAGAAAATTGGTAACATTTACACGCCTATTATGGTGAAGGTGGATTAAAAGTTTGAAATGGACTGTGTATAATAGAGATTTCCTACCATCACATATGAGATACTTAATTATATATGAAGCAACAAAAGCCCAAACCCATGGCAAGGATAATATTTTAGTACCATGGGAGGATGAGTCCAAGTTCTCTCCATGTTCTTTGAATTCATCCCTAGAAGCGACAACATTTTCCATGATTAGAAACTCCTCCCTTTCTCTTGGAAATCTTGAAACCTTTGTAATGGTGGCCTCTAAAGCATCCACTTTCAACCCTCTTACAAATGCTTCATCATTTTGTAAAGTAGTAGCCAATTATTGGGTGATAACTTTGTTGAACTCTATGAATTTCAAGAAGTAGTCTATCCAACCAACATGGTAAAAAATAGGCAACAACAATCTGTCTTCCATCAACTGATTGTGTGCAAATGGTTCTCTTCAGATTATATCTCCACCCATGATGATAATTTTCTCTATTTGTACTTAAATTATCTATTTATCATTTTAACCACACCAATCCCTTTCTACCTGTGTGCTTGCATTCTCCAATTGTAGTTGTTCTACCCCTTCTCCTTTCCTTTTGAGTTTGAATTGTAGCTTAGATGGTAGGATTATATACAAAATGGGGAAAAACAGAATGGCAAAGGATTTGCAGAATTTTTTTGGGTTTTGTAAATCAAGAAAATGAAAATCAAGAGTATCGCTCCCCCAACTAAAGGTATTAAGTGTCCTCAGTTAATTGCATTGTACTTGGTGGAGGGTGAAATGATGTATTGAAAATATTAAAAATGATACAAAGCATGTAAAATCTAATATATAAACATGTAAGAAAACAATTACCATTTATGATAATTATGGAAAATTAACATGTGTACTTGTAGAAGTCGAGTGAACTGAAACTTAGCTCGTGTGATATTGATTTGAATTGCTCGTAACGAGATTTGATGTGACCACTCATACTTGCAATTGGTGATAAATGATATAATTGCATGGACCATGGTGAATGCTATTTTTGAAAGGTTGTAGGATGTATGGTGATGTGATGTGAAATAAACGACATAACGCATAGAAATAGAGAAAATTGACATGAATGGTAAATGGGATGAGGTGGATGAAGTTGCATGTAGTGAAATGATATTTTTGAGGCTGGATGTATGAAAGAATAAAGTGTAGATGGATTGATATACAATTAATTTGACAAAAAAATTGAAATTTTTGATAGGCAAGTGCTATGGGTGCCTACAACAGGTCCCTTTCCAAATTTTGTCGCCTGTATACATGAAGCTATAGGTCCCTACTGCATCATGGATTGCACTTGAAAATGATTATTGATTGTTGCCACCTATGTTGTGTGTGCATATAAAATGTGATAGGAAATTATACCTAAACCACCTTGGTAGGTGAGTTGTGTAGCTCATCTATTGAGTCATGTGGAGAACTTGTTGTATCTACTACTAAATATTCGATGTCTGGTACAATGTTTTTGGTAGAGTCACTCTCTTGTCCATATTGGTTTCTTAAGGAAAGAATAAATTCATTCTTTTGCATTGGATTCTTATAAATTTTCAATCTGTCTATTAACCAGTAGTGAAAATCCGACTGCATCAATTATCTACAACTATACTTCACCATTTGGGAATACTTGTTGTATCTCATAGGGACCTAGCCATATTGTTTGTATCTTTCCTTTATAGTAATTGTACCTTGAGTCATAGAGAAAAGCCCAATCCCCCACATTGAATTCCTTAGTTTTGATGAACTGATCATGCCATCTAATTCTCTATTTTTGAACAACCTCAGTGTGGTGCATAGCTTCCATCCTTATTTCATCTAATGCATTCAAATTGTGTAATCTCTCCTTTTGTGCTATTGTTAAGTCCAGTCTCAGTTGTACTATTTTCCTTAGTGTTTTGTATTTGAATTCAATAGGAAATACTATTGTTTTTCCATACACCAACTCATATGGTGTAAACCCTGTTGTAGTCTTCCAAGTTGTCCTATAGGCCCATACTGCCTCAAGCAACCTGGCTGCCCAATCCTTCTTGTGTATTTGCACTATTTTGGTTATAATGTTTTCAATCTCCCTATTTGTTACTTTTACTTGCCCATTGGCTTGAGGGTGGTAGCGTGTTGACTTCCTATGTCTGATCTCATATTCTTTCACCAAATTATTGATTAGTTCTGATGTAAATTGGGAACCTTGATCTATGAAAATTTCTTTCGGTACTCCATACCTGGTAAATATATCTTCATATAGAATTTTTCCATGTTTCCATCTCTTGCAAATCACAATGCTTTAACTTCTACCCACTTTGTTAGATAATTTGTGCAGGCTTATATATACTCCTTGTTATTTGATGTTGGTGATATTGGACGATTAAAGTCTAGCCCCCATTTATCAAATGGTGCTAGCTCTAGCCGTGGTTGCAAAGGCATATCATCTATTTTAGTTGGCCTACCTATTATCTGACACCTATCACAAATCCTAGTATATTTCTCTGCATCCTTATGGAGAGTAGGCTAATAATAACCAACGGTTAGAATATTGAGTACAATCATCTTTGTTGCAAAGTTTCCCCCATAGGGTTCATCATGGAAATCTTTGAGGATATCATAGACCTCATCTTCTTTGATGCATCTTCTCATAATGTTATCTGGGCCTATGTAGAATAAATAACCAGATATCCAAGAGTAGGGAAAGATTTTGTGTACCAACTGCCTCTTTTCTCTAGGGAGAAATGAGGTGGTATTTGTCCTACTGCTAGGTAGTTGACAATATCCTCAAACCAAGGTGTCTATAGAGATAGATCAAATAAATTCTCATCTAAAAAGAATCATCAAAATATTTTTCTAATTGAGTAGGTAGTCTGGACAGAAAATCTACCACTACATTTGTTTTACCTAGCTTATCCACTATGGTGATGTCAAATTCTTGAAGTAATAATAACCATCTGACAAGCCTACCACCAACCACTGGTTTATTCATTAGATACCTTATTTCTATGTGATTAGTGTAGAATAATACTGGACACCCTGTGATGTAGTTTCTAAACTTGTTGATTGCATAGACAACTGCCAAGATCTCTTTTTTTGTTGCTGTGTAATTGAGTCATGCCCCTTGTAGGTTCTTGCTAATGTAATAAATGGCATACTCTTTATTACCTTCCTTTTGTCCAAGAACTGCTCTTATAATAAAATCATAAACATATGTATGTATGTGGAAATAAAAGGTCCAATTTGGTCCTCTCAAGATAGGTGCTTGGGTTAATGCTGCCTTGAGTGCTTTAAAAGAGTGTTGACATTCTATCGTCCACTCAAATTCTACATATTTTATGAGTAAAACAAATAAAGGGGCTACAAGTTTGCTAAAGTCATGAATGAATTTCCTATAGTGCCCAACATGTCCTATAAACTCCTAACATCTTTTTGTTTTTGGGGTACATGGAGTGTTGAGATTACTTCAATTTTATTGGGATCCACTTGAATGCCATCTTTTGACATAAAATGTCCTAATAGAATTCCTTGGGTCATCATCATGAAACATTTATCATGAATCAGGGATAAATTATGTTCTTGACACCTTTTTAAGACCTTCTCTACATTATTAAGTGCTTCATCATATGTGTCCCCATAAGTTATGAAATCATCCATGTATATTTCCATGGAGTCATGTGCAAAATTTGAAAATATACTCAGCACTGCCCTTTAGAAAGTGACTAGAGCATTACATAGCCCAAATGGAAGGACAAAATAAGTGTATGCACCCCAAGGACATGTGAAGGTTGCTTTATGCTGGTCCTCTATAGCTATTCTAATTTGGTTGTAGCCATTGAATCCATCTAGAAAGGAGTACTTTTTACTTGCTAGGGAGTCAAGCACTTGATCAATGAATGGTAGTGGAAATTTTTCTTTTCTAGAGGATACATTTAATTCTCTATAATAAACACACACTCTCCACTTTCCTCCTTTATTTGGGATAATTAATAGAGGTGACACCCATTGACGATCATAAAAGGATAAATGAAGCCTCCATCAAGTAATTTTTGTAACTTTGTTTTAACTGCGTCTCTTAGTGCATGGTTCATTATCCTTTGGGGTTGCCTTATTGGTTTGAAACCATCATTAATGTATATTTTGTGCATACACAAGGCTAGTTAAATCCCCTTCATGTCATGGTAATCCCATACAAAGGTTGTTGTGTGTGCCTTCAACATAGTGGTAAGGGAAGTCAATTGTGCAATAGTCAATTCACTGCTAACATTCAACATTTTACCTAGCATGATTTCCAAAGTCTTGGATGTTATTTGAACAGATGAAAGGTCAAGTCCTACTATGTCTAGGACACATTGTTGTGGTAGAAAATTATGAAAAAGTTGGGATATTAACTTGTATCAATTGGCAAGGATAACATTTTGTAGAGGATCTTGCAGACATGTCAAGTAGTCCTATTGTAGCGGGTCTCTACCACAATTATTCTGTATGATGTGTGTTATTAAATCATCATCATCTTGGTTGCTTAACAAAGGGTCATGAGGGTTTGCAAGGATTACTGGTCTTCCTCATCTAAGGTATGCCAAGTGGTATGCTCTAAGTTTGCATGAGGCTAGGTTGGTGGATAAAGGACTAATTTCTTAATCACATTTCCATTTGAGATAATCATATTTCCAGACCTACAACCTATAAATTCATTTGTTGTTGCTAACCATGGTCTTCTTAATATGTGGGGATAGCCTGCAAGGTTGGCCTTTGGTTTCAATACCATGAAATTTGTAGGGTACTCCCATGAATCCAATGTTATAACCAAGTCTTCAATGATGCCCTTAGGTTTAACTGTTGACCTATTTGCCAACTGTAGGACAATGGGTGTAGGTCTAAGTTTTATTAACTGTAATAGCTGCATTATTTCCTTGGTCATCACATTAATAATTGTTCCCAAGTCCATCAAATTATTTTTAATGAGAGTGCCATTTATCCTTACATCCACTATAGCACTCCCAGGATTTGCATACTTGGGGATAGTTGTATTTCCTAACATAATGTCTACAAGTTTTCCTAAGACATGAACAATATGAGGGTCTTTTCTCTTCTTTCTTGGATTTTTAAGGCAAAGTTCTCTCCAGTTTAAGCTTGTGTTTGATGTCTTTGAATAGCTAATCATTCAGGGAATAGAGGCTCTAGAATTGAATTGGTTTGGTTGATCTGATTTGACTCAGGCTCCATAGGTGGGTTGCCCAAGGTCTCTGCTGAGAGTTCATCATCTACCAACCTAATGATTTGAGGAGATGAAGGCCCAAACAATGTTTCCCTGATCTAATATGGACATCACTCACCTCTACCCCATAATTAGGGTATTGAATAGCATCATTAGTATATGCCTATTGAACATGCTTGTTATTTAGGTTAGGTGCAAGTTGGGCTGGAAACTAAGGTGCTCTAGGTTGCTAAGGTGATTGATTTGTTGGGTTTGGCATGATGGCTTAGTATTATGGTTGCAAAGGCTATTGTGCTTACTGATAATTTATGTTTTGGTTTTGTCATTGCTAACCTTTTTTCCATTGAGTTTTCCATTGATTTTGTTTTAGTGGGTATTGGGGGTTGTAGTTGGATGCTTGATAGTTTTTTTATGGCCACATGTTTTGTTGCTGCTAGTTCTAGTTTGGTTGAGGATTTTTCCATTGGTTTTGTGTATTTCCCAAGGTTGAGGGATCCAACTAGAGAAATTTTGATTTCTAGTTCTAGAAATGGCATATTATAATTTAAAGGATCTCGAGGAATACCTTATCTTGGTTGCCATGGTTTCCTTTGAGAAATGTTGAACACTTGTCCATATTCACCCTCTAGTGCTTGAAAGTCTATTTTCCCTTGTTTTTCCTCAGAAATACTTGCCACTCTTTTATACTTGGAATTAGCTTTTCTCTGTCTACCATTAGGGCAATATTTAGTAAGGACTACCTCTACCTCTTCTTGCTTCTTCTTAACATTAGAGTGTCCAATTGGGTAGCCAAATGGCTTATGATATCTTCTTTCATGTTTGATAGTAGGTTACTTAGTTCCACTCTAGAGAATCCGTTAGATGTCTTGCTGATGGAAGATGTTCTATCTCCTATGTCCTTTGTGAAAGACCTTAAATAGTTCCTGCATGGCTTGCAAATCTCCTCAAATGGTGCTTAAGAAATATCTCCTACCCCAATGAGATTAAGTGCATCCATCTAGTCCTCATTAATCCCTCTTAATAATATTAGCTTTAGAGACTCATCAAAGAGCCTATTTTGGTGGGATTTCTTAAGGAAAATTTGGAATCTTTCCATGTAGTCTTCCAAGGATTCATTCTCCTTTTGAGACATCCTAAAAATGCCATCTCTTTATTTTCCAACTCAACTGCAGTAGTCCTAATAATTCTCCAAGAACTTTGTCTTCATAGTATTCCAATTAGGAACAACATCTCTTCCCAAACCCATTGTAGACACCTAAATTTGACCTTTTACATAAGGATAAATTTATCCTTTCCTTTATCCCCTTCATCAACGTTAATTAAATTATTTATTTAATTAATATTCCTTTTTCCCTAACGTTCCTAAGGTATTTAATTGAATCAATTAAATACTTTATACATTAAGCCCACTTCATCTCTAAATTAAATAAATGCAATCAATTTATTTAATTTAGTCAATTATCCTTATCATTTTTAAATCATTTTTTCTCTCTCCTTGTCACATTCTCCACAATCTTTCACTAAACTGGATTAATTTAATTAATCCTTCATTAAAATGTGCATATCCTTAATTAGGATTAATGTCACATCCTCCATAACTTGCCACTTGCCTCTAATCATCATTAATTAATCTAATCATCTGTTTGCACAATCCTAATCTTAATCACTTACCCTTTTTAACATGTCCTTAAGTCAACCTTCTTGGTACTTACCTTTTCCCCATGTGAATTAAAAGATCACACTTATTCCCCCATGCATTTGTTTTCCCCATGACATCTCATGTGTCACATCGTACCCAAAGGACAAGGACCTTTTTTAGAGGAATCTTGTTTTATCTTTTAGTCCTCCTTAAAAGTGAATTAAAGATACACTTTTATTTCTTCAAGGTCTTTCCCATTCCCCATGTTGACAAATGATGACTTTCTAAAAGTCATCACTTGTCACTTTCAGCCCCATATGGGGCCAAGGAATAAATTTTTAAAGAAATCCTCTCCCATCCCAAGGTACTTGCAAGTACCTTGGGACCACATGGCCTCTTCCATGTCATTTGTACCTTTATCCATCTCACCTTGTCCTTTGGACAACTCACCCGCCACATGTCCAAATGTGAGGGCTTGTGAGTCCTCAACTCACCATAGCCCTCCATCTTGACCATGGTGACTCAATCTTAACTGTTGAATTTTCTAGAAAATTCAACTTTTCCTATAAATACCCCCCTTCTTCCTTCATTAAGGGATCCTTATGCATTCTTAACCAACTTATGACCTTGAGCCATTTGAGCCTCCATAAATTATTATCACATCATTTTCATCCAATATCCATCTTAGCTATTTACATCTTTATTTTGTATTTTAAGCACTTTGCATCATTTTTCCATCAAGGAGCACACATAATATCAACTATCAAAGGGCCAACTAAGGGAAGCATGGATAAAGGTATATCAATTTAATTTTCATTTTTATTTTACTTTTATCTTGTGTTTAACTTAGGCTAATCGTTTTTTGAGGTGTTAGGTGTCTTTGTATTCTTCTTGCATTTTAGTTTGCATTTTAGATTAGTACGTTTTTCCCCTTCACATTTTTGGCATGCCCGGTGGGACCCACTTCACGGGTCTTCTTTTTGTACTAACAGTTGCTATTTTTTTAAAAGATTTTGACACAGAGGGGCAGCGTTGTCCTCTGTTTGGGCGGCCTTGACCTGGAGGGGCGGCCTTGACCTAACAACAAATTTTTCTGTTGTTGTTTTTTGATTGTTTTGTTGTGCAGGTATTCTGTTTGGGCGGCCCTGACCTAGTAGCAGATTTTTCTGTTGCTATTTTTCCTTGTTTTCTGACAGAGTTTTGTGCAGGTTTCATGTTTGGGCAGCTCTGACCTAACAATAATTTTTTCTGTTGCTTTCTGACTGTTTTGTTGTGCAAGTACTCTGTTTGGGTGGCCCTAACCTAGCAGCAGATTTTTTTGCTGTTGTTTTTCTCTGTTTTCTGACCATTTTTTGTGCAAGTTACATGTTTGGGCGGCCCTGACCTAGTAACATATTTTTCTGCTGCTGTTTTTCACTGTTGTCTACATTTTTTTGACTCTATTTTTTGCACGATTCATGTTTGGATGGCCCTGACCTAGAGGGGTGGCCCTCACCTAGGAATAGATCTTTTTGATGTTGCTTTTTTATCATTTTCTAACAGTTGCTTCTTGTAGATCCAGAAAGTCCGCTTATCAAAGACAAAAAAAAAACTACTGACACGTGTTTTGTAGGTGGAAAATAGTGTCCAATTAGTCTTGTCTTTCCATTTTTCTTAAAATAGGAATATATGACTAATTAAAGGGTCAATAAATCTGTTTGCCATGTTTGAAGTGAGTTATTGACGTATCCAATCCCTTTGCGCCGTTTGGCAATCCTAGGTGAAGAGAAATTGTAGCTCACTTAGTCCATTTTTATATCCCTTTTTACATTTATTAGCGGGACTTGCTTGGGGATTTCATCACCCCAAGGGACGATTCTAACCACGTGTTACCGATGGGGTATATAAAGGGGGAAGGCAAAAATTGTACCTATATCCAGTCACGTCATGTCTGGCGAAGCGTTAAAACTAGGGTGATACCTAGATAGACATGAAGGGTTGGTCCGAGCTCCCAATCTCTCCCTAGTTGCTCCCGACTCACGCTTGTAGACAGGCTGGTGTTCACGATTGTGCTCCACGTACCGTGCGTATATCGGGGATGCCACTAGAAAAATTGTTAGGCCTAGATAGAGGACTATGTTGGTCATACCTTAATACTAAAATTAGGCTTGTGTTGCTTGAAGTGTCTTCTTATGAAAAACCAGTACTTGTCACTTAGTTTTTAGTCTATTTACTTGTTGTTTTCATCATTTTCCATCATTGTTTTGACTAAGTTGGGATCAAACCAATCTGCAGAGGCGTCCTTGTCCTAGAGGGGTGGCCTTGACCTATAGGGGCGGCCTTGTCCCCTTGTTTCCTAGCTGTTTAGCCAGTTCAAGTCAACAAAATTAACTATTTTTCCTATTTGGACGGCCCTGACCTCTATTTGGGCGGCCCTGACCTTTGTTTGGGAAGCCCTAATCCAGACGAGCGGCCCTGACCTCAACTTGGGTGGTCTTGACCTAGATTGGCGACCCTGACCTTCAAAACAACCTTTTTCAGCTCTCATTCGTTAGCTATTCACTCATTCCGACAACCTGTTTCCTCATTCTAAGTGTTGTTCCCTTGTCCAGGGTACCAAACCATCCATCTCGAACATTCGTCTGTCCATTCTGAGTATCCATTTTCCCGTTCTAGAATCGTTACCTAGTTGTTTGGTCTGTTCAAAGTCAAAATTCGGTCAAATCTTTTTTGTTGTTGTTAGGGTGGCCTTGACCTGGAGGGGCGGCCTTGACCAAAAGTTTGGGTGGCCGTGACCTAAAACTTCACCCATCTCCTTATTTGATTTAAAAATCCAACCTCACGTGCTATCAAAATGGATCGTTAACTATCTTGTTGTTTGTGTATCATGTTCACCCATATCACGACCTTTTGCATCTGCATCATTCTCCAGATCATATAGGTTGCATCCATAATCCTCCTTGGATTGTTCACCCATCATCACTTTATCTTCTAAACTCTGTTTGGAGTCATCATCCAAATCGATCTAGGTGCTTGAATATGATCATCATCTTTGAAAACCCACTTAGGATTACTATCCATCCTAAGTCGGTCATTATCCTCGGCCCTATCAATCCCCTTTCATCTCAAGGTGGATTCAGTGTCGTGATCATCAATTCATTCTTAATCCAAGCAATCAACACTTTGCATCACCTAAGGTGGTCTCTGAAACTTGTTTAGGAACCCTTCAAAATCATCCAAACCATTTAATTTTCAATCATCTTACCGATCAGATCTAATCAAATCCTTATTTTATCATTCGATTAATTAATACATCATCAGTTGATCCATCATATATCTTATCAATCAATCCAACATCCAATCCAAATCATCACTTAGATCATCATTTAGAAACTTAGTTGCATCTTAGACCACTTAGTTGTTTTGCACGTTCATGCCCGTTCAAACTTGCGCTCAAGCAAAAAGGAAAATGGCTTATCAACAAGCTCAAGGTACCCACCCAAACATCCCACATGATCCTAATCACATTCCAAATACTCCGCAAGATCCCCAAAATGATGCTTCATCCCAATCAAACACTGACATCCAGAATACCACACTACCCGGTGACGAAAATATGGCTAACCAACCCGAGGTTACTGTTGGTGAATATCTCAGTAACCCTGCCAATGTCCAGATGATAGATCATCTCTTAAACGAACATGGATATAAGATCCTTTCCACCTTACTCATGAAGGGGGTTAAACCACCAACCAGTTTTGATACATCACAATATTCCCTTCCCACAGTTGTCGATCCACAAGCCTCACAAAATGTTCCAGAGAGTTCCTACATTCCTGAAGGTGCACCCACTGAAAACCGGTATCGTCCTAAATTTGGAAATGTTGTCATCCATCAAGTCAAAGAGTATCCTTGTCTTTTGAACACATCTACTATTCCACCAACAGATCCTAATGATCCCCATACTTATGGCATGCCATCATACATCGCGTCTGCTCCACCGCTCCCCCCCATATCCTAATAATGGGGGCACACCTATACTTACCAGTTTGCTACCTCCTACATTTCGACAGCCTCCAAATAATCCACACCAATCCACCACACTACCAGCACCACCACAACACACTGCTACCACTCTAGCTTCATCTCAACTCTTGCATCCACAACATCCGCAACACACTACCGTTCTTACACAACCATCACATCAAGTAGTGTAGCCTATCTCACAACCACAACAACCACCGTATAACCCTTTCGTGGTCGCCCCCTAGCAACAACATATCTCATTTCACCCATCCCATCAACAACAACCACAACAACGACCCCCACAACAACATGTGCATATCCCTACATAAACACACCATAATCCGCTTACTAAGTACCTCTATCATTCCTCTAGCACATACACTGTCCCATCCCATCTCAATATGAATCCTCATCAGAATGCTCAAAACCAAACATATACCCAACCGCCACCTTACACCAATACTTTGCAACCTCAACATCATCCCCACCAACAACCATCGAATCCATCCCCATATGCCACACAACAACCCACCATTGTGCAACAATACCAATTCTATGCGCCCTACTTTCAACAACAACCAACTTATCAGTAGGGGGAACCTTACACTTCCTATTACCAACAACCATCATCACATCAACAAAGAGGCCCTACCTCCACATTTTACCAAAATTCTACACAACAACAGGACCTGTCCCTCGCTTCCTACTATCAACAACAATCGCCTTACCAACAAGTGGTTCCCACTCATCACAATCAATCATCCAACTATCAATCCACTTATAATCAGCAAACACACTCGTATTTGACTCAACCAGTCTATGATCCGACAACAATAGGGCCATCCTCATCATATCGACAATACTATCCATACAATCAATCCACTTTGATTCCTACAAATCCCGTCCATAAGGACTTGGAAGAAGTAAAAGCAACATTAAAGGACCTACAAGCTGGAGTGAGTAAACAAACATTCAAGTTCAAGGACATATGTCCTTATCCTTTTGATCCCTCCATCTCCTTGATTCCTTTTCCCAAATATTTTGAGATACCAAAATTCAATAAATACAAAGGAATCAGGGACCCTAGAGCCCACCTTCAAGAATTTTATGCCCATTGCCAAGAGGTCATGCATAATGACAATTATCTTATCCGACTTTTCCCTAAAAGTCTACAAGGAGTTGCCCTTAACTGGTTTATGGGCCTTGAAAAAGGATCTATCAAAACCTTTGCACAATTATCCAAATAGTTTGTCTCCCACTTCTCTTTTAATCTAGAGAAGGATATTGACACACTGGATCTCTTGAAAGAAAAACAACGTGATGGAGAGACCTTTGCAAGCTACTTGCAAAGATGGCGTGCCTTGGCCAGCAAGATGAAATTCCCACCATCAGAAAAAGACATGGTCATGCTATTTATCAAAAATTTCCAGCCAGATATGGCTCATAACTTCCAACTCCATTGTATCACCACCTTTGCGGAACTTGTGGAGAAGGATCCCATCTTGGAATGAGCCCTTGTTGCAAAAGGACAAGTCAAACTTTTTAATTCTGATAGAGAGAAGTCCTTTGGGGATAAACCTCGTTATTGGAATAGAAATAAAAATGCCATCAATGATGGTGTCACTGACACCAAACATGTTCAGGTGGCCACCACACACAAAAATACCCTCCTCAGCAACAACTGTCAGTCCAGAATGCCATATCCGTCCCCCAAGGGGCACCACGACAACAATCCAACCAAAATAACCACGGGGGAAACAAACAAAAGTTCACTCAATTGGGAGAACCCCTTAGCGTGGTGTTTAACAAGATTCTTCAAGATAATTATCCCATCACGTATCCTGTCACCAAACCTGCTTGGTTTAAAGACAACAAATATTGTGAATTTCACAAGATTAAGGGACATACCTTAGATAAATGTCAAGGCCTAAAAACCTACATTCAAGGCCACATCGATCGAGGTGAAATCCATGTAGATGCTAACACAACATCTTCGTCCAATGCTCAACTCCATATATATCAAAATGCTCAACTCTAATCCTGGATCTAACAACAATAACCAGCAAGGTAACAACACTAATAACATTAGTTATAAAAATGTGCCATACAATTACCAAGGTGTGGTCTCATATGTAGAACAAGTGGAGCCACGTGTATCCATGATACATGTCAAAGGAAAAGATCCACAATGTGTTGTTACCACTCAGCGAACCCGCATCACAGTCCCAACAGCTCCTCCATCTACCCAACAACCATCCATCAATTCACAATATAACATCCTAGACCACCTAGGCAAGATTGCAGCCCAAATATCCATCTTAGATCTACTTAAGTCATCTCTTGTGCATCAAGACATCTTGACTAAGGCTTTGCAAAGCACACAAGTGCCCGATGATATTGACCCCACCCAATTCCAAGCATTGGTAGGCAATCTCTCATCAACCTATTAGTTAGCCTTTAGCCAAAAAGACATGCCACACCTTGATTCAAGCCACAACCATCCCCTCCATCTCGAGGTTGGTGTAAATTTTCAAAAAGTAAAAAGGGTACTGGTAGATAATGGTTTGGCCCTAAATCTTTGCAGATTAAAATTTATACAACAAGTTGGATACACCCAGGCTGATTTAAGAAGTCAAGTTATCACCATCAAGGCATATGATAACCTAGAGCGGGATTCTGAAGGAATTATTTGCCTCCCTATTCAAGTGGGCCCCATTGTATAGTACACTATGTGTCATGTTCTGGACCTTGAACTTCCATAGAACATCCTTCTTGGTCGTCCATGGATTCATTAAATGCAAGCCATCTCATCAACTTACCATCAATGTTTAAAGTTCCCATTTCAAGGAATGGAAGTTATCATACAAGCTGATCCCCAACCTTTTGAATATTTTCATGCCTTGGAAGCTTCCTTTCCATATTCACATTACTGCCCGGAGTCGAAATGGGGGCATCACCAACATCTGATTCTCATCCATCCACCAATACACTAAACACCTCATCTCCACCATCATCCACACTTGCTTCCACCGTCACTAAGGTCCAGATCATAGACAAGGGATGTGGCAAATACGAAATGCATACCACACTAAATGTGGCAACCATGCAACCCTCGTCCTGCACATATGGACAACCAACTCTGCCAGTACCAAAAGTGAAAGAAAAGACACTTACACTCACCTCTAAGAACATGGGTTCGACAACATTCAATGATCTGGGATCCCTTCAGGATCAAATGGAAGTTGATATTAGCCAATGGGTTTATCGAGAGGAACCTGAGCCACCAAATCCCCTTATAGAATACTTTCAAGAAGTTTATCCATGTGCCTCCAAGTTTGTTGAAAAGTGTCATTACCAAGGCGGAGGCCTTGGCATGGAAGAACAAGGAAAATGCTAGCCCATTGAAGCAACTACCATTCGACCAAGAAATTTGGGCTTGGGTTATGATACTAAACAGAAGGGTCCTACGACATCCTCTAGCACTTCTAACAATGTTAGTGTTGACGATGGTTCCCTCGAAGACATACCAGAAGAAGAGTCCATCATACATGCGTACGATGATTTGAATCACGTTGACCTCCTTGCCATGTTTGAATGCTTGTCTATTTGCACCATAACCTTATCCCTCAAACATCCTGAACTTATAGATCATGACCTACAAGGTAGCGCACCTATCGACACATTTCCCTCAGAGGATACCTATGTTCATCTAATGGGATTGGGGGAAGATGAATGCCCTAACCGCAAAAGAAAAAAGAAACAAAAACAAAATAGGTCATCAAGTGAAAACCTCACTGAGGCACTTTTTGACTGGGAAAAAGTAAAAACAAAGGGTGTATTTGACAGCGAAAACCTTAATACGACACTAGAAGATGGGGATGTTCATCTTCCCCTTGTGGGAACACAAATATCTGAGAAGTCTTCTATTCTCATTGAACAAATGCAAGAGGTAAATTTGGGGATATCAAAAACTCCAAGGATCACATATGTAGCTAAATCTTTATCAGAAGAAGAATATCTCACCATTTTCCAAATTCTCTGAGACGGGGTTATCAATTTTGCATGGGCTTATTCAGATATGCCTGGCTTGAATCCAGACCTTGTTGTACACCATTTGGATGTCCGTCCTGATGCCAAATATGTCAAGCAAAAGCTCTGAAAAATGCACTCGCAGGTAGCACTATTAGTCAAAAAATAATTGGAAAAATTATTGGATGTTGGCTTTATCAGACCCATTGATTATTCCAATTGGATTTCAAATATAGTACCTATTGCTAAACCTAATGGAGACATCAGGATTTGCATAGTTTTTTGGGATCTTAACAAAGCCTGTCCAAAAGATGACTTCCCATTGCCTAACATTGACATGTCGGTCAACATTACTACAGGACATGAGATGTTATCCCTTATGGATGGCTTCTTTGGCTACAATCAGATCCGAATTACCCCTGAAGATCAACACAAAACTGCCTTTACAACACCTTGGGGTACCTTTTGTTACAATGTCATGCCCTTTGGCCTCAAAAATGCGAGGGCAACATATCAACGAGCAATGACTGTTATAGTCCATGACCTCATCCACATTATCATGGAAGATTATGTTGATGACTTGCTGGGAAAATCCAGAACCAGAGAAGAGCACCCTGCCATTCTAAAAAAGATCTTCGAGCGCTTGGAGCAGTACAAGCTAAGACTGAATCCGAAAAAGTGTGTGTTTGGTGTCACGTCATGGAAATTGTTGGGCTTCATAGTCTCCTGGAGAGGCATTGAGGTTGACCCTGCTAAAGTAAAAGTTATCATGGATATGCCTCCACCTAGAAACTTGAAACAATTAAGGAGCCTTCAGGGAAAGCTACAATCCATCCATCGATTTATAGCCCAGCTTGCAGATAAATGTTAGTTGTTCACTCACCTTCTAAAGAAAGACACCACCTTCAAATGGAATCAACAGTGTCAGTTGGGTTTTGATACGATCAAAGAATACTTGGCCCACCCACCAATCTTGATGCCACCTGTCCTTGGAAAACCCCTCTTGCTATACATCTCTGCCACTTCAGTTGCATTGGGGGTATTGTTGGCACAACATGATGAATCCTCAAAAGAGCAAGCAATCTATTACATTAGCCAAACACTGGTCGTTTATGAACTTAAATATTCGCCTATGGAGAAAGCATGTCTTGTTGTGGTCTTTAGTACACAAAAATTATGTCATTATATGCTTAGCCATCCAATAAAGTTAATATCAAAAGTTGACCCCCTCAAGTACCTGTTATCTAAGACAGCCCTAACTGGCCGAATGGCTAAATGGATCATGCTTCTAAGTGAATTTGATATAGAATATGTGGACAAAAAAGAAATCAAAGGATAGGTAATAGCAGATCAGTTGGCAGACGCTCCATTAGTAGACGCCTATCCCATAGAAGCCAAATTTCCAGATGAAGGGGTCTTTGCAGTTTCAGAAGCTACCACATGGACATTGTACTTTGATGGATCACACACTAATAATGGATCGGGGGTAGGATTCCTTCTTATCACCCCCCAAGGTGATTACATACCAAAATCATTCAGATTTGCTTTTCACTGCACCAACAACATCGCTGAATATGAAGCCCTTCTCATGGGCCTTAAAATCACAGTTCAATGATACATCACTCATCTGCAAGTTTTTGGTGACTCCCAGTTAGTTATAAAATAGGTCAATGATGAGTTTCTAACAAAATATGACAAGTTGTTTCCTTACAAATGCATGGTGGATGACTTCAAAAAATATTTCACCTTCATCCAATTTGAGCAGATCCCAAGACTTCAAAATAAGGCAGCAAATGCTATGGCTACCATTGGTTCTCTCCTTGACATGCCAAAAGACCGCACTGATTGTCAGTTCCTAGTCGAACAACTCTTAATCCCGACGTATGATATCTCTGAGAGCGAGATGGTGTGTGATATTGTAGGTCCCAAATCCCCTTGGTACCACAAAATTTACACCTATATTCATGACAACACCCTCCTGCTTGATCTCACAAGAAACCAACATAAATCATTTATCCAACGCATTGCCCACTGCACCATCATCTGTGATACACTTTATCGATGTGGGTATGATGGAACTCTCCTCCGTTGTTTAGATGAAACCGAAGCCTGCACGACATTAACAGAAGTGCATAACAGTATTTGTGGGGCCCATTCTAATGGTATGACCTTAGCCAAAAGGATTCTAAGAGCAGGGTATTACTGGACTATAATGGAACATGATGCTTGTGCATTTGTCAAAAGGTGTCTTCCATGTCAACAACATGTAGATTTGATTCACGCCCCAATACAAGAGTTGCAACCTATCACGACACCTTGGCCATTCTCACAATGGGCTTTCGACTTGGTTGGTAAGATCTACCCTTCATCCTCCGATGGTCACACTTCTATCATCACAACCACTGAATACTTCACCAAGTGGGTAGAAGCCATACCACTCACTCAAATCATTGGTGTTCAGATCTCTAAGTTCATCCTCTACCATATCCTCTGCAGGTATGGTATCCCCTCCACCATCATCACCGACAATAGAAAGCCATTCAATAATAAGTGCATGAAGTTCCTTTGTGAAAAATATCATATCCAACATCGTTGTTCCACCCCTATTATCCCCAGGGTAATGGAAAAGCAAAGGAAACAAACAAAACATTCATCAAAATCATTAAGAAGATGGTCAATAGCACTGGCCGAGATTGGCACCTCCATATCCATCCTTCTCTTTGGGCCTACCGTACAT
The DNA here is from genome assembly GCA_007115665.2 of Sequoiadendron giganteum. NCBI lineage: Eukaryota > Viridiplantae > Streptophyta > Pinopsida > Cupressales > Cupressaceae > Sequoiadendron > Sequoiadendron giganteum. The sequence continues at coordinate 535,847,099 of CM021107.1, read as the reverse complement.
CCATCCACACTCCCACTGGTGCTACTCCATACTACCTTGTCTATGGCGTTGAAGCCATCTTTCCAATCGAAGTTGAAATCCCTTTACTCCGAATATCACTCAAGAATCTCATCACTGACGAAGACACTTGAGTGGCACGACTAGCATAATTGGAATTGCTGGATGAAAAATGGGTCAAGGCTTATAACCATCTGCAAGCCTATCAACACCGACTCAAAAGGAATTACAATAAGAAATTTTTCCCTCACCAATTCAATGTTGGTGATTTGGGCCATAAAGAGAATCAACGGAATCAACAAGATCAAGAGAAAAAGGGTAAGTTTGAAGCAAATTGGTTGGGCCCTTATGTCATCACCACGAAGTATGGTTTTGGCGCCTATAGGCTATCCACCCCTGAAAGGGAGCCCTTGGAAGAACCCATCAACATCATGCACCTGAAGAAATTCTATACTTAGGTCAGCTGGGGTATCCTTCTTGGTTAAATCTCAAAAAATACAAAAAAAAATCAAAAAAGTCAGAAAAATACAAAAAAATCAAAAAATCCAAAAAAATAATAATAAAAAGAAATAATTTGTCCTATGGTGAAAACCACCCCTACGTGGCGCCTTGGATACGTATGATTGGTGAAAACCTGGCAACAGGTGCCTCTTGTATAGAGCTTAATCATTATCTACCTCGCGTCTTGGTTACTTTATGGCTTATCCATCGGCTCATCAATCCCCATATCCTCCCATCCACTTGCATCACCTCGTTGCATGGTATATTCTGGTTGAGCATTGGATGACCATCATCCGCTATCTAACATCCTGAACTTGTTATCCTAATCCGAGCTTGTATCATCTCATTGTTGTGGTTGTCTCCATCTAAATTCACTCCTCGTGTCTGTCCCCATCTAGGTCTCATCATATCTTTTCTTGAACTATGACGCCTCTACGCTTGCACGTAGGCAAGGCTAATATTTTGATTATCCCCCAAGTCATTTTGTACTTCATCGTCCATCCTCATGGTCCACTTTTCGATCTTGTCCATCCTCAGTCTTTCATCCTTTCTGAACTACGTTGCCCCTACACTTTCACGTAGGCAAGTTTGATCTTTTGATTTGCCCCCAAGGCTTATTTTTGTCTCGATCATCCATTTGTCTTCATCGTCCTCTTTCCACTTTTACCACAACCTTTTCCTGAACTACGAGGGCTCTGCGCTTTCACGTAGGCAAGGTTGATATTTGATCAACCCTTGAGCCCCTAGGTCTTTAGGTTGTGTCGATCTCTGTCTTGTGTCCTGTGTTTTGTGTCTTGTGCCTTGTTCTTGAGATATGTCCTTATCTCGCTGGTACCTCACAAATAGAATCCATCTATGTCACAAGGGTTAATCGATTTCCAAATATCCTACGTCATTAATCAATCCTTTAGTTTAGCATCCATCTTTGGTCTCAACGGGATGTATCCTTCCTAACAAACCGCATCAACCCCATCCATCATCTTGATCCTATGGCAAAATATGTTTTGAATTTGATTGTGATATTTTGATGCTTTTGACATTTTGTTTATCATTTGAGCTCCCTATCATTACTTGTCAAGGCCGCCATAATCTCTAATATTATGGTGTGTTTTGGACTAGTTAACATAGGTGCATATCTTGATTTTTCTTATGTTTATTGTCTTCTTGGTTGTCCCACGTAGTATCCACCAAGATCCCTAAGGTCTTGTGTTACTTTGGGGCATCCTTTTGTGCTTGTGGCTATCCTAATACCTGGCCCGACCAAATTCATCGCGATTTTGGGGTGTTAGGATCGCCTTCTTGTTTGTTGTGTGTGTGTGTATGCATAGGACACTATCTCATCTTGGTTTACATACCCTAATGCTCAGTGTCTTATGCTATAGCAAAAATTAGTGCTCTAAAGATGGTAAGTTGCATTCATAGTACATTGCATTATTCTCATCCATTGCATTTGTGTATCCTTCATCTCTTCTTTTCCCTAGGATTTTGGATTGTGCAAATGACGATTTCCTCCGTCTCCCCCCTCTTTTTCTTCTTCTCTGGGGTCCTATATTTCTTGACAGGTGCAAGCCACCCCACTCATCACATCATTTATTGCAGGCCCTTATTTACATTAAATTGCATACCCATTTTAAGTTGTGCAGGCTAGTTTTCATTAATTATTCTACACCTCTTACCATTCACTTTAGTTCATACGTCCACCATAAACATAATTATGCATATCACAAACATATAGACATTATGCATATCACAAACATATAGACATCATGCATATCACAACATATAAATAATAAAATCTCCTGCATCCATCACATCCTGCATCACCACCGTTAGGCATCAATACAATCATCATTAATCATCATCATACATTAGCATAAACATACATCCATACAAACATATCCATCACTACATCATAATGCATAAATAAGGTCATCCATCATGTCCACATCACATAATGTCAATAAGGGTCCTCGCATATCTAAAATCCAAAAATATATAATATCCGTCATAACCATCACTCAAAATAAAGGTACGAGTACACAACTATGCATCTACTCTGATCTTTGTACTGTACCCACCTTGTACCTATCAAACATCAGGCTCCTGTGCCTCTGGTACTTTGAACCCTGTGCTCGCTCCATCCGATCTCTGAGGTGAGTATGGCACTAAACCTCTACGTGGCGGTGTCTCCCTATAGCTGCTGAGGCCCCGTGAATATGTCCCTACTGTCCGTGATGGTGTCATCATCTAAGGCACTGCCCGAACGAAGGGCGGTACATGACGTGCTAGATCTGGAATTGCCATATAATATGCCCCCATATAATAGCTCGACTCTCATATGAGCTCATCCCTCTCTATCGCCTATAATCTCGCGGTATCTCACTCTGATATGTACCTATCATGATGACCACAAAGGACTCTCCTCTCCTACTCCCATAGATCCTGTGCCATCCACAATTGATCTACCTACCCCTGCACCCGTGACATCTCGACCGCCAACCTGTCTCTGTCACCTCGCAACAACTCTATCTCCTCTTGCATCTGTCTCCTCTCCTCCCCTTTCATGTCTGTCCCACCCTATGGCTGCCCTGTCTGATCCTATGACCAGGTCATACCCTCCACCAATCTATCTCAATCTCGCTGCAGCTGATCTAACTGACCCTACAACCATGCTACCTCCCTCTCCAAGACATGTCTATGTGTCACTGCCTCATCCCTCTCGTCCTGCAACACCCGGATTTGTGTCTGAACAACCTCCCTCTCTACCTCCATCCTCTGTACCTAGTCCCTCAAGCTCTCCTCCCTCTCCTGCACCACTCCCATATCCTCCACTGTCTCCCCAACCACCTCAGCTTGAGCCCAGAGCTCATCTCGCTCCTACCTCAACTCCCTTAGCAATCCCTCTACCTGTCTCCTCAGATCCCCCATATCTCTCTCTGCCTCTCCCAGTGCCTTTGATATCTAACCTATCTCTCCTCTAGACAAATGTTAACCCCCTACCTATAATAGTGCCACTATTGCCTCCAGTCTGTCCCTCTTCCACCTCGCTGACTCTCGATCTCTTGCTCCCTCGCTACCTCTCCCCCCAACCGAGTCACCTCAGCCTGTAGCCTGCTCGCCTCTGCCTGTGACTCATCTCTCTCCCTCTCTACATCATGTACCTGGGTGGTCAGGTGGTCCACAATAAAGCCATACTCCCTCTATCTTGTGCCCTCTAATATGACTACCTCTGCCTGCAGTCTCCTCCTATCCACCCCGAGTCTGATAACCTCTGCCTCTAGTATCCTCCTAGCCATCTCTAACTCCCTCAATCTCTGCTCAGTGGTCTGCTCCCCCGCCTCCAATCCTCTCACCCAAGTGATTAGATCCTCTGCCATCGGTGGTCTCATCACTAGGGGAGGAATGTCATGTACCTCTATATCCATCGCATCTGCTCCCTCTCCATCTCCTGTGTCCATCGCTTCAACCTCATCCCTTTCCATCGCCTCTGCCCCCTGTCTCTCCTCTTCGGGTTGGACCCAACCCTTCCGTCTCCTCCTCCTTGTTGATCTTTGCAGACCTCATGTCCTGGATTCTCTGCCTCTGCCACTCACACTGCACCTCCTCAAGGTCTGCCCTGGCTCTACCCCCTCTAGAACCCTTTGTTGCCTCCGTAATCCTGTCACCTCCGGCACCTCCTGCTGCCTACCTGATCCTGCCACCCCTGGCCCCTCCTACTGCTTGCTTGACCCTACCCCCTCTGGCACCCTCTGCTACCTCTGTAATCCTGTCACCTCTTGCACCTCTTGCTGCCTACCTACTCTGCCCACTCTCGATACTCTCCTCCGTCGTCCTCTGGGGCTACTTGCATCTAATCCTCTTTGATCATCTCCTCCTCGGGCTACCTCTGTCCCCCTCCTCTGCTGCCCCTCGGCCCCATCGACTTGTCTCTCCTATCACCGACCTGGCCTCCTCTCCCAATCCAAACCCTACTATCATTACGATCAGCACCTCTGGTGTGATTCAACTCAGACGATGTCATGCAAAGCACGCTGCATATCTCAACGTGATCCCAACATCTACTGGTCCCTCACCTCTACCTGAGTACTCTACTAGCTCCCGCCCCAGTGTCGCCTAGTGCTCTTGAGAAAACTCTGCTGAAATCTCATCACCCCATGGTCGTTCCTGCGTCAGCCACCTGAACATCTCCGGGGCACCTGGAATGTCCTGCTCCAACCCATACTGTCTTGTCACCCAATCCGACCTGTGTGCCTCTACTATCTGAGAGTCTCTCCCCACTATATAGCAATGCATCATGAAATATTTTCTATGCACTACCTCATCCTCTCTCCATCCCCTGAACCTCCAGAACATATACGACCTCCATAGTATATCCTCCTCCCTCAGCTCATCAAAAACTCTCCTCCACCTCTCCAAGTCCCCTGCACCTTGATACTGAAACATCCACCCATCCTCTGCATCATACCACCAGGCTATCAGTGTTGTCTCCTTTGTCTGTCCCTCCCTCACCACAACCGGTCTGGCCACACTAATATGCTCCCACGCCCATACCTACAACAACATCACATGACACATGTTGACTACATCCCGATAGCACACCACATACATCTCTCTGTATAACTGTGCTGGTATGCATGGACCCCACACAAACTGCCCATCTCTCCCCTCGACAATATGTCGAACAACCTCCATATAACCTAAGTTGCACTATCTCCCACTCCTGTCTGGTATGAGTATTCCGCTAATCAACCCACACAAGTACAATGGCAGTGGTGGTACTCCTAGTCCCAGGCACTGATCCACGTCCAAACCATCCTTCTCCACCGACAAGTCCTCCCGCCCGAACAGGACCCACATGGTGTGGTCCAGCTTTTCTCCCTCCGATCTCAGCTCACTAACCAACCAACCTGCTATCGGCAACCTCAGAATCTGCCAGACATCCTCCAGTGTCACAGTCATCTCTCCTGTCGAAAGATGAAAAGTCAATGTCATTGAGTCCCAATGCTCGATCAAAGTTGTCAACATCGCCTAATGCGCTCTGATAAAAGGATATCCCAAGAAATATAGCAACCCCGCCTCCGCTAGACACTGATGATCTACTCCAATCATCGCCTGTTGTGTCGCTGCAAGCACCTCTGACCTGCTCTCCCGCGTCCGCAACGTCTTGAATCTTTGCAATCACCCCACAAACTGTCATATACCAAATCATTTTATTTTGACCCTACGTCCCCCGTTAATATCCCTAACTTACCCATGTCCCGGATGGCATTGCCCTCCTCCCCCCTTCTTTCTGACCGTCCCTGCACTTGGGGCGGGGCCGCCTTTTCATCAGGGTGGGCTGCCTATTAGGCGGGGCCACCCATTTATCTGGGGCGAGACCGCCCCTTGCCGGGTGCCACCACTTTCGGGCATGGCCGCCCCTTTCTGGAGTGGCGCCGCTCATTGGGCGGGCCTACCCTTTTGCCGGGTGTCATTGCCTCTTGGGTGGAGCCGCCTTTGGAGGCACGGTCTTCTCTCGGGCAGGGCTGCCCTCGGCGAGCGCAACTTCCCTTGGTGGGCGTGACCGCCTGTGTCTGGGGGCGGGGCCGCTCGTCTGTGGGCGTGACCGCCCATGTATGGGGTAGGGCCGCCTCCCGATGGGCATGGTTGCCCCTATGTGGGGTCGGGTCACTTGTGTGTAGCCCCGAGCACCTCAATGAGAGTTCGGTCAGGCACACCTCATTTTTTCTCCATATTTGAAGGATTTTCTTTCAAAAACAATTATTAAAGTCTCATTTTCTCTTCTACCCATTTCTCTATTCTACTCCCAAATCCCAACCCATGTTTTCAAAATTCTAATAATGGTCACATTACTTATAAAAATGTGCTCAAATCACAAAGGTGGTTTTTGAGCCTAACCTGACGGGGAACGGCATACTCAGCCCAGAAACTTCGCACCTCGTCCGCACAGTGAACAATGTCATCATCATAGTTATCCGACATTGTCCCTTTCTTGTCTTCCTCTCCAACTGACAGTTGTCCAAATGAGGAATAGTAATCCTCACATTCCTATTTATACCTTTCCCCCTCTTTTTAAATTTAGGGAATTCTTTTCCTTTATTTAACCTTTTTTCTTCTAACTAATCCTGAAACTTCTGCAGGCCGTCATTTGCGCCACGTGTGTCAGATTGACTCCGTTCAAAAAGAAAACTTGCTTGATTTTTCAAGCTCTCTCCAACCATACATTATATTTCTTCATATCGAGATGTTGTTCGGGACCCCTTTTTCCCCTACCATCCTCTCTAGCTCGAGGGGGCATACCCTACCATATTCACCACATCACATTATTAACCCTGATTGGGGAATCTCCTATCATTCCCCTCCATTTGGGCAACCTCTCTCGTGTTGGGGCATATTCTTCTTCGAAACACCGTTATTCTAAACAATATTTCGAAGAGGGGCGAAATGTAGACACCTAAATTTGACCCTTTACATAAGGATAAATTTATCCTTTCCTTCATCCCCTTCATCAACGTTAATTAAATTATTTATTTAATTAATATTCCTTTTTCCCTAACGTTCCTAAGGTATTTAATTGAATCAATTAAATACTTTATACATTAAGCCCACTTCATCTCTAAATTAAATAAATGCAATCAATTTATTTAATTTAGTCAATTATCCTTATCATTTTTAATTCATTTTTCTCTCTCCTTGTCACATTCTCCATAATCTTTCACTAAACTGGATTAATTTAATTAATTATTCATTAAAATGTGCACATCCTTAATTAAGATTAATGTCACATCCTCCATAACTTGCCACTTGCCTCTAATCATCATTAATTAATCTAATCATCTGTTTGCACAATTCTAATCCTAATCACTTACCCCTTTTAACATATCCTTAAGTCAACCTTCTTGGTACTTACCTTTTTTGGGTTGACCTTTTCCCCATGTGAATTAAAAAATCACACTTATTCCCCCATGCATTTGTTTTCCCCATGACATCTCATGTGTCACATCGTACCCAAAGTACAAGGACATCTTTTAGAGGAATCTTGTTTTATCTATTAATTTCTCCTTAAAAGCGAATTAAAAATACACTTTTATTTCTCCAAGGTCTTTCCCATTCCCCATGTTGACAAATAATGACTTTCTAAAAGTCATCACTTGTCACTTTCAACCCCATATGGGGCCAAGGAATAAATTTTTAAAGAAATCCTCTCCCATCCCAAGGTACTTGCAAGTACCTTGGGACCACATGGCCTCTTCCATGTCATTTGTATCCTTGTCCATCTCACCTTGTCCTTTGGACAACTCACCCCCACATGTCCAAATGTGAGGGCTTGTGAGTCCTCAACTCACCATAGCCCTCCATCTTGGCCATGGTGGCTCAATCTTGACCGTTGAATTCTCTAGAGAATTCAACTTTTCCTATAAATACCCCCCTTCTTCCTCATTAAGGGATCCTTATGCATTCTTATCCAACTTATGATCTTGAGCCATTTGAGCCTCCATAATTTATTATCACATCATTTTCATCCAATATCCATCTTAGCTATTTACATCTTCATTTTGCATTTTAAGCACTTTGCATCATTTTTCCATCAAGGAGCACACATAATATCAACTATCAAAGGACCAACCAAGGGAAACATGGATAAAGTTATATCAATTTGATTTTCATTTTTATCTTGTGTTTAACTTAGGCTAATCATTTTTTGAGGTGTTAGGTGTCTTTGTATTCTTTTTGCATTTTAGATTAGTACGTTTTTCCCCTTCACACCCATAAACCATCTTAAGGTAGCATGTTTCAAGGTTGTTGGAAACAATTTGAGTCTATGTGCATCTGTTGTATAATCATAGCTTCTACACAATGTTACCCCAAATTTTTGCTATGACTTGCAAGAGGTCTTTCACCTATTCAAAAATTGGCTAAGTCCTATGTCAGGCAATGTTTTGTAAAACTTTGTGAACTTAGGTGGTGTTTTCTTTAGTTTGTATAACTTTTCGCTTTACCGCTTAGTCTTATATTTCCCTTTCCGATCTTTCACAAGTTAATTTTTCCTAGGCGATGTTTTGTAAAGTTCATCGAACTTCTCATTTCCCGCTTGGAGCAAGTTTTTTGTTAAGGTTCATTTAATCAGGCAGTATATTGAAATGAAAGTTGAACTCCGGCGGGCTTTTGTAAAGTTCATAGAACTCTTCACTTCTCTGCCCCTAGCCGTTCTTTTACAAAATTTTGAAAAGCGGTTGCAATAAAATAGTGAGGTGAAAGTTGACACATGCCATATAGCAAAGAAGTGATATTAAATGCTCATCTACTCACATGCTTTCCATGAGGTTTTTAAGAAGGTTTCAAGTAATAGACAAACATTCCCTATTATGGTGTTGGTTTTTAGAGGAGGAAACAAGAGAGACATATCAATGCAAATTTTCAGCTACAGAGTTTGCCATTGGAGGTATTTACAATATTCATCTTCTTTAAAATCTATTTTTCTGGGTTATTTATCCTTGCATTGTAAATTGTTAGAGCTTATTCTTGCTTGAGCCCTGAATTCGCGGTCATGGCTAAGCTCAAGTACATGGGTTATGAGTATGTATCTAGACTAACTTATGAAGGACCAGAGATTGGGGATACCCATTTAAGGCCTGTGCATTTAAGTGAATTAAGGGACAAATTTAATAATCCAAACCCACCACCCATCACTCAACTGGTAATTAACAACAGATTAGTTGAAGCTACCACCTTTCCTATAACAGTACAATGTCTTGAGCTTATCCTAGAATGCATTAGACATTATAACTCATAGACACAAGAAGCCAGGATAGAGGACGACCAGTTGGTGCTAAAAATCTAGAGGGCCACCTTTGCATCATGTCTAAAGATTCCAAAAAAAGATGATTACTCATCTATGACTATGACAAATTCCCAAATTGAGTTCTCTGCTAAGAAGGGACTCTACAAAAATGAAATGGTGAAAAACTGATTGGTAAAACCTAAACGAGGTAAGTCTCAATTATCACATAAGCTACATAGAAATCATTTTATGGAAGAATTAGCTGATATTGTGGTATTGTTACATAGAGTGAGGGGAAATGAGGATGTACACGGGTTTGAAGAATGGATGTACTTTTATCCAGATTATGTTGTTAGGGCGTCAATTTCTCGACTAGGTAGAAATTATTAGTGACTGTATACACCATTTGATGAATTTCTTCACTCTTAACAAATTCTTTTGTATGTCCTTATACTTAATCTATGCCATCGCCAATACAAGACCCTAGCCTTGATTGCGATCAAGCGATCTCCCTCTTGAAAAAGTGCCCATTTATGACTACATTGATAAGTTGCAACTCCATAAAATTTTACTTCATTTTAGGAGAATAACATATCCTTTTACCATGAGGATGGTTAGAGAACTACAAGGGCGTATTGGAATGCGGTTGTCACCTAAAGCGATACAATTTGTGAATTTTTATGGTAGATACTTCATCCAATTCTAGAGGTTTTCCTACATAAGAGTTGGTGGTTTTGCTGGTTTTCCAATTAAACTTCCAAAATACCTTGAAGACAAGTGGGTTATGATTGAAGTATGCAGGCAGTTAGCAGATGTGAATAGGGTATGTCAAGATAGAAGGAGAGTGACTGCCTGTTTTCCTATTGGTTTCAGTCTCTACACATGTGTCAATCCATGTCTGATGCCTTACATATTGAGAGGGAGTTATCCAATTATAATTTTTATTCATATGAAGAACATTTCCCTTTACCTGAAATATTATGTCAAAAAGAATTTGAAATTAAGTCCTAGCTTCTTTCACCACCCTAGTTTGGAGGACTATTGGGCTAATTGTTTTGATGAATATGAAGTCATAAAAATAAGCTGGATGAGATTGTTTGTAGAACAAGTTATTATCTATGGTTTAAATTGGGATTTGTGAGGAATTGTAGAGGATAGGTATGATATGGTAGACCTAGTTTATACTGAGTTGATAGAGAATCGCCCTATTCCCACCATGTATTTTGGAGCAATAAGGAGAAGGAAACTATTGAAGCAAGGATTGCTGATGTTTTAGCCAAAACATAGGAGTGAGTGATTAAGAAGAAGATAGACCAATCTCATCCTCTAAGCAGGTCACAAAATACTCAACCTTCTAGGAGTACTACTCAAGCTTCCCCAAATGTAAGATCAGCTAACACCATATCACAGTCATTGCCTTCAGGAACTCAAGGAGATGGTGATGATAATCCGCCTGATAAAAATATGTTTCAAAAAACATGTGGAGAAGATATTCTTGATCTACCTAATCTAGAAAGGGAAAAAGAGGGTGAAGAAGAAGGAGATTTGGAATATATTGACATTGACTCTTCTCCTTCTCAGAATGAGTCACTTGCTCGGGAAGTAAGTGTACCCCAGAAGTCTAGGGCTGCTCCACACATGTCAAAAAACACACCAACAAACACTCCCCCTACACACAGAACATTATTTGAGTCTTCAAGCTCTAAGGTAACTAATGTGCCTGTTACACCTGTTTGGTTGGAAGATACTTTGTCTAGAAAGAGGAAGGTTGTGCAGTTTAGTCTACCAAAACAAGACATGTAGGTCAATTACTACAAAGAACCTCAACCCCAAACTCAAAGAAATTAAAGACTAGTGAACGATTGATAAATGATGTTAATTCATGAAACCTCCATTTAGAAATTGTACATCCTTCAGCACAAAAAGAGGTTGCCCAAGTGACTACAAGTGACTTTGAAGTTAATAGAATTGACCTTGGGCCTCATAAAAGAGATGGGGATGTTCAAATATTTCAAGTATTTGAAGTGAGAATGGTTGAGCGATCAAAGAAGGATAAAGAAAGAAAAGATGAGCTAAATACATAGGTTCAAGCTTTGATTATGTTTAAGGTCTATCTTTGATCTTTCTCCTCAATCGATTTCTCAGGTTGAATCCTCTATAGACCCCCTAGATATGATTGGAAAGTAAGCTATGAGTAAAATGAAAAGCTTCTAAACCTTGGGTAAAGTTGTTGAAGAATGGAGTGAATGTCTAATCAAAAAAGGAAATTTTATTATTTCTAAATCTATGAAGTGCTTCTAGAAAGTAAATGCCTTAAGGTCTACTCTGGGAGAAGAGATTGTTGCTATTGAAAAAGAAGAGAAGAATTGGAATAATTTCTAGACTAAAGTGAAAGCAATAATGAACTAGGGCATGGAAAAACTGGCAGCAGAGAAAATTATACCCAATGTTGTAGATTCTCATTGCCTTGTATGGAACAAAGGCGTAGAATGGAAGCTGCAAATCGACATACAAGGTTTGCAAAAGCTTCAGGAAATAGTGACTGAATGCACTACTATCTCAGATGAAGTACAAAGTACCTAAGTTGCTTTGGGGTTGCAATAGGACAAAGGAGAAATCAGAGATGATACAAGAGTCAAAGGCTTAGGAGACAACTTCCAAAAAATAGTCAAGGGAATACTTGATTCACATTCCTTTAATGCTGAGCATTTAAAGAAATTTAGTGAATTACATCTTGTCACAACTCAAGTGATTGATCTTATGAAGGCTTGTGAACAATGTATTGAAACAATCAAATATAGTCAACTGGCATGGAAAGTGTGAATGACTAATGTGACTATCCCCTAGCACAAGGAGCTATTGCATACCGTGAAGGCTTTCCAAGTCTTACGAAAATACCCATGGCACCCCCTAAAGCAGGAAATGAAGCGACATTGTCTTGAATGTTCAGTTGCTTTATTTTGAACTTTTTCAGTTTTGATTAGTTATGGGTAAGAAAGAAGTGGTTACGTCTCCACTTATTTATATGTATCTATTTTCAAACTATAACTCTCTAGACACAATTTTAAAATCTCAATATTATATTAGACTTTGCTGCTATTTTTTATGAATGAAATCACTATTTATCTTTGTGCATTTAGATTGTGAAGATAAATTGATGTTTGTAAATCTGTGTGTTTAGGAGTATCTCAATGTTACACTTTATCTGTGGTGAGTTATGCAATTTTCTTCATAATAGATTTCATTTTTCAAATAATATTAAGTGTATCCTTTAAATTCTCAGTGATTTTCAAAATAAACTGGTCTTTGTGCCAGTATTCTATTATCTATATCATCGCATCTGATATTAGGATTCTTCTTGATTTTGGGTTTTACCTTCACTACTTTTTGGTTAAAAGAAAACATTGTGTTTATTTTCTGTTCTTTCAATTCATTGAAAATATTGAGAGGGAGCTATACCTTGATAAAATTTAGAGGATATTTTCTCTTTCCAAAGGGTAAATATTCAGAGCTGTTGGTTCTTTTGGCACCTTTTCGGGCATAGGGTTATATCATCTCAAGGTGCCTAATCTATTAGCCAACACACAACACATCAAATTCAAACAAGAAGGCATTTGGATCCTTAGTAACCAAACCATAGAAGATAGGCAATGCTAAAGAGGTATGTTCTTCAAGGCAGTTGCTCTCTCCTGGTTGGAAATTGGGAACTCAAATACATGTTCTGGTGGGTCATCCACTACTGCATCAACCATGTTTTGGAAGGTCTCCTTTTTATTTGTAGTGGATGTTGGTGTTAGGAAAAGTTCTTCTTCAAGAATACCCTTGCTCTATTGACTTTGATCGCCAATATCCTCTCTAGCTTCGTGTGTTTAGGGGAGAAATCTTTCCAAAGCGTCTTGTTGCCTCTACATACAAAATTTATGACATTTTGTGTCATTGACTCCAGCACAATGTTAGAAAAACGTTCTAGTGTTGGTGGATTAAAACCTAATTATCCTAATGCTGGAAACAAAACTCTAAACTAAGAAAGCTTGAAATAACATAGGAGAATCTTGAATGTAGCACCATCCCCGACAATGATGCCAAAAATGTAAGGCCCAAATAATGCTCAGTAAACTTGGTGATGGACACATAATTCAGAGGTGGTTCCTAACTGGACAGTCTACTGAAGCCTTTTAAAGATTCTATTTAATTATTAACCAAGGCTAATGTAAGCTTGTGATGATGTTGGCACTATATGTGCACCCAAAGATTATATATTGCCTATATCATCTAGTATAGGTGATTGACACATATGCAAAAGGAATTAAAGCTTAAGCTACAAAACAAGGAAAAAATATTAAATTTGGAACTATTGCTACGAGTACTTACAACTTAAGACTATGACTAGTTCACTATTAAAACCTGAACTCTATAGTGAACTTAACACTGATAACTTAGACTCACTCTAGAGGATAATGCATTGATACAAACAAAGCATGGAGCATAATACAAGATCTCATTCAGAATCTCATTCACATATACAAGAAATGAAGAATCTGATTAAGATGATTATAATAATGAAAGCATCTAATATGGCAACAAAAATTAAATTAAAAAATTAGAATGGAGAATAGTTACCTTGAGTAGCCCTTGCTCAAGTGATTGTACCCACAGAATAAATTCAAATTTAAACTTCTTGAATCAACTAAACATAATGATAAACTGGAGCATCTTCATTGCAGATAACTAGATTTCACAATCTGACAAGAAACTTCAGAGATTTCTTATTCATGAAAGCATATTAGGAAACTAACAAACTATTGTTAATGTAATGGAAAAAGTATATCTATCTGAACATATCCACACGCTATATCTACTCATCAACCATTGAGCCAACTATATAGGTTCGGGGGAGGTTTATTAGAATGAGGACTCAAAACATAAAAATAAATACAAATTACCACTCCCCTATGAAATAGAGAGTGACAAAGTCTATGTAACTGAAATTATAACTAAAAAGATGGAAGAAAACGATTAGGACTGGAACTTTGTCCTTAATGACATAGCAAAGATGTGTACTATGGGAACAATCATGTTGGCTTCCCAATCATTGTAGACTCCTTCATTCAACTATCTTATTAAATGGTCTAGTGATTCACAATCATTCTCATTAATGAGTTCTTCCATTTCTGTAACTATTGCATTCCTATTATTCTGAAATTTTCCTTGCATCTCTGTCTAAAATCCTTTAGTTGTGGGTTGTGGTTCCTAGTTGTTGCAAGTTACACTTTGCTTACCCTGCCTTCTAAGTTGCAAGGAGTTAATTCATCTAACATATGCACAATACTAATAACCATAAATTAAACATATATCCACACTACATTCCATACACACTCACATGTCTAATTATGCAATTACCATCATATCATAATCATAATTTCATACATCAAAACCTAGTTCAAGTTGCATGAAAGACATAAAAAGATAGATAAGTTTAGGAATGTATATGAAATGAGTATCTGGAAATTTCTAAAAGCATGATCTAAAATAACAAAAAACTAGCTAATACTTGGTCTCATCATTAGGTGTGCCCATTAGGAATACTAAATTGGAAAATAGTCACAATAAAACACTCAGAAGCAAAAATCAAAGAGTAGAAATAGACATAAAACACAAAGATAGAGGTCTCAGACAAATTTGAGCCAAAAATAGTAGGACCAGGTCACCCAAGGTGACTATGTCCTATACAAGGTTTTGCAAATTTCAAAGTTTGACTATCTATAATGCTATTTAAGACTTTTGTGTCTGTGTGTATACATGTCTGAGAGTAAATACATTTCCAGAATTTGCTCAATTTATGAGTATGTAACTCAAAATGCTTCTTTGCAATAATGTTGAATTTTTTTGAACAATAAGTGACAATTATGAGTGCAATTTCTATATCTAATATGCAACAATTGACTAATTCTAATATGCGAAAATCTGAAAATGATGATGTTAACACCTTTTCAAAACAATAATGCAAATTTTCATTTTTTGAGGCTATGTGCAAGATGCCTAAATGAATGCAATGAACACTTTCAAATTTAGATGAATTAATGCAGATTTTTAAATGCAATTAAGTTGTAGATCAGACCTATAATGACTGAAATTAACCCTATTGCAACCTATAATGCAATATGATATGCAATTTTTTGAGTTTTTGTGCTTCTTATGATGCAAAATGAGTGCCTAAATGAATAATGCAATGCTAAACCTAGATATAGGATGAATTGCTTCAAATTTTAGAAGGTTTATAATGTTAACATGTCAAGTTTACCAAAATGAAATGAAGAAAAAGGGAAACCCTTTTTGGGAGGTTTGCACATTTTCCTTATTTCAGGGGGGAGGATTAATTGTTTGTTTGTAACTACGAGGGTTTGATAGTTTTGGACAAGATATAGGATTGAATTACAACCCAAAAGGTGATTCAACCTCCCTTGACCAAATTTAGAATGGATTTAGGATTGAAATGCAATGATTTGACTAGGCTAAGTATGCAAATAACTATTCTGATGCAAAAATAACAGATCTGGAAAGTCACAGACATAATCAAACTAAAAAAATGGATTGAGTAGAGTACTATGCACCTATGATATGAATTTGAGGCTGAAAATGGGGAACCAAGTTTCCTAGGGTGATTATGTCCCTGTAGATGAACTTTAGATCTAATTTCATAGTCCTCAGGAGCTAGATTAGAGCCTTCTATTTTTCCATGTCGCATTGTTGAATATTGCAATAACTAAGTTTTTGTTTGTTTTCAAGGCATAGGATTTGATTGCAAAAATGAAAAATTAACCTTCAAACTTATCCTAATATTATTTATACCTAAAACATGCATATTCAAAAAGAGAGGAAGGGTTGTACCATTTAGGGGCTTGCCTTAGTCAAACCATGTGTTATTGTTTCTACTTCCACAATGACAATGTCAATGATAGAAAGCCTATCCTTTTGAGGGATAGGGTTAAATGATAAGGAATGATGAATCAATAATTGAAAAATCACCAACCACAAATTGATTCCTTGAAGGACTTAAGTCATACAATCTCCTCAAGGCTTGATTATAGCTTTCTTGATTTGCTTGGAGACCTACAAGGGTTAGTATTCATAAACAATATGATAACATAACATGAACAAACTCACATATGATTTGACATGATGCTTTGATATTGAATTGCTACAATAAATATCTAAAATGTTACTCTTGACTTGCTTGATAATGATCTTGTTTCACAATAATTTCACTTATCTTCACTTAGTTTTAAAATGATGTAATGACTAGGTATTTATATGTAATTATTTTAATTTCCCACAAATTAAATCTCGATAGTTGACATTGGAAATTTGAAATTAAAATAATAAAATGCCACCTTTGACATATTCAATTTTGGATGTAAAATAGAGGGACCAAGTCTCCCTAGGTGACTAGGACCCAACCCTATTTTATGGAACTTAAGATGTTGGGGGAAAATAATTAAATGAATGCATTTGTTTTCTACTTGCAATTTATCGGTAAATGTTTAAATGGGCCATGGAATGCATAAGTTAGGAAATTAGGTGTACAATTAGGTCTAATTACTTAAGGGGGAGAAAAACATAGTGTGAAATTGTCAAGGGTGACAATTTATGATGCTGCACAAATATCTCCAATATGTAAAGTACAAGCTCGAGATCTTGAATAGGCTCTCTTTGAGGAACATTTTCCAAAATAAAAAGAATATTCAAGAAAGTCTTGAAATAATTACTTTCCAGATTAAAGAAACAACCATAACGAAGGATCGACTTCATGAAGAATCCAATTACGCCAAGGAATTGTTAGAATAGGAACTTAGGGAGGAGATATTTTGGAAATAAAAGTCCAAGATTGACTGGTTAAAGGAAGGTGACGAGAATACTTCTTTTTTCATAGTTTGGTTAACAATCGCAAGAGTCAAATCGCCTTCGTTTCTCTCACTTTGACTCAAGGGTCCCAATTATCTTCATTTCGTGGCATTTTTGGAGAAAATTTCAATCATTTCTCTTCTATATTCTCTAATCTTGGTCTCCAGGATGATGTCGATGAGACAGTCATTCTAGATTGTATCCCTTCCCTAGTGATTATTTATATGAATAAACAACTCAATGCCCCTATCTCTCTAGAGGGGCTTCAAGCAACATTTTTCTAGATGAAAAAACGTAATTCTCCTGACCTAGATGGTTTTCCAATTGAGTTTTTTTAGGAATTTTTGGAAATATTGAAAGTGGATATTTTAGCTATGGTTAGGGAATCCCATAATAGTGAGGAAATATTGAAGGCTATTAATGCTACCCTTTTGGATCTAATCCCTAAAAAATAAGGAACATCTTCTTTTGACTTGTTTTGTCCCATACCTCTGTGCAATGTGACTTATAAGATCATCACTAAGATTATTGTTGAAAGGTTGAAGGGATGCTTAACTTTGCTTATTTTCTTGGAGTAAGGTGGTTTTGTGAACTTGATTGAAAATTTTTAGACAAAATGATTATTGTGATGGAAGCCATCCATTCCATTTCTTCTTCTAAAATAAAGGCTATGGTCATTAAATTAGATATGTCAAAAGCTTATGATAGGGTTAGTTGGTCTTTCTTTCACTGCATGCTACAATCCTTTGGATTTTTCTCGTAATAGATTGATTGGTTATGAGTTGTGTTTCTATGCATTCCTTTTTATGTTAATCAATGGTATCCCTTCAATAATATTCTCTGCCTCCAAGGGTCTTAGACAAGAAGATCCTCTTTCTCCTTATTTATTTCTCTTGATGGCTGAAGGTTTAGGTGGATTGTTGAAGCAATTTTAACATTGAGTTCTTCTTCAGGGTTGGTCTTGGGAAGCTAATATTGGATCTCAAACTCATCTCTAATTTGTTGATGATACTATTTTGTTGGTATTACCCAAGGTCAAAGAGGCATTGAACTTCAAAAAGGTGCTCAAAATTTATCTCTCTACGACAAGACAAAAAATGAATGAAGAAAACTCTAATATTTTTTTCTTCAACATGCCTTCAACTATTCAGCATAGAATTTCTAACATTATTCACTTTCAAATCGACGTCTTAACAATGGAGTATTTAGGAATTCCTCTTTCCACTGGCAATCTGAAAAGAAACCACTGAAAGAAAATCCTTGATAGATTTCACCTAAGAGTTAGTCATTGGACTATTTATTGGCTTTCTTTTGCAAGGTGGCTAAATATTTTGAAAATTTTCCTTCATTCTCTTCCCATTTACCAATTTTCAATATTAACGGCCCCAATTGCTTTATTAAATAATTTAATGCTCTCTCTCAAAAGTTCTTATGAGGGAAATATTGAAAATAAAAAAATGGAGTTTGGCTAATTGGGATTTAGTTTGCAGTCCCAAGGAGATGGGAGGCCTTGGAATTCACAATTAGGACCCTAAGTGCTAGGCATTAGCTGCTAGATAATACTAGAGATGGTGCAAAAAAACTAGATCAACCTTTAGTGCAAATTCTAAATTATAAGTATTGGGGGGGGGGGGGGTTGTAGCTATTGATATTTCTCAAATGGTGCTCACAGGGGCTAGGTCCACAATATGGAATACTCTAGAAAAGGGTGCCTCACTTATTAAGCAAGGTCTCTTCTGGATAGTTAACAATGTTAATAATGGCTTTTTTTGGGAGGACTCCTCAAATAACCATCCCTCCATAATTTCTTATCCTCTACTTCAACATCTATGCAATATTTTTTAGGAGGTCAGAGGAATCAAAGTGGCAGATTATAAGTACTTTGTTCCTCTCAAGAATTACTCTGTCCACCATTGGAAAGAACCCTACAGATGGTCGAAGGGAGGATCTATGGAAGATCGTGAAGATTCTGATTCCATCTTGGCAGATTTCCCCTCTACTTTCTCGAGGATTTTTGATGAACTTGCTTGCTAATTTGATTCAAAAGGAATCTACTCTATTGCTCTTGGTTATCAAGCTCTTGAATTTCAAAAATCATGATTGAGAGATTTCCCCTGGTGGAAAATATTCTAGAACAAAATGGGATTTTATGGACCATCCCTATGCTCTTTGTATAGAATCAATGAGGAAATCACAAATCACGTATTCTTCTTTTATCCCTTTTCTAAAGAAATATGACATCTATGGTGGAATCTCTATAATAGACCGAACATTCAATTGACTTCTTTGATTGATCTTTGGAATAGCCTGGGACATCCTCCTGCCTTTGCTTCCTTCCTTTGTGTTGCTTGGGATATCGGTCCCTCTTTTATTCTTTGGTAGATATGGTTGGAGCAAAATTGTCACATCATTCAGGAGTGTCAAAGTCGAGTCCCATAAAATACTCAATGAGACCGTTGAGATCAAATTCCCTTTTGAATGTTGTCTCTCCTCTTCTGATCTTCATTTGGTCAAGCTCTTGGATCTATCCATCTCTGACCCTCCCCTATGTGGATTTAAGTCTAGAGATCAATTGTCTGTGAAGGTCAATAGATCTAAAAAATGACATCCTCCTCCAAGTGGGTATCTTAAAATTAACTCTAATGGTTCTTCCAAAGGTAATCCAATTTTAGCTAGTATCAGGGGTGTTTGCAGGGACAACAATGGTTTGGTTCGATTCTTATTTTCTATTCATGTGGGTGTTCATTCAAAAAAATTCATGGAAGCCTATGCAATTTTAATAAACCTTGAAGGGCTTATATAAAGGGTTGGAGGGGTTATCTATGAAACTAACTCCATGAATATTCTTTCACTATTGAATAAATTTTTTTTCTAAGAGGCATCATGAAGATTAACCAAGGTGGCACAAATTTTTTTTGGCTTGGCGACTAACTTTGACTCAATTTTCTTTGTCCATATCCCTAGAGAGTGAAATAGGGTTGTAGATTACTTAGCCAAATGGGCCTCTAAGGGAGATCGAGAGTGGTGTATCACTAACTGCAATGAGTTGAATTATGAAAAATTGTAGCATCTCTTCAGGTTTATTCATGATGACCAAAGGGAGGATGGGTAGAGTCTTTTAGACCCTTTATATTTTTAATAGATGTTTTTTGGATTTGTAGGATTCTCTGGTGGATCCTACTTCTCTTGTATATTGTGATGGCCATCGTCATCTTGAAATTATGTTGTAATCTTTGTTCTCAGATATTTTGAATAAAATGATATTTTTTGTAAAAAAAATTAAAAAAAAATCATATTTCTTCTACAAGCAAACCCATCAAAGTATCCAATATAATAGCTAGTCCCAAAATTATCGATGCAAGCATAATTATTGCTTCTATATATTACAAGGATTTTTCTATGATATGTTGACCTATAATTTATATTGATTTTTATGTTTAAAATAATTTCCCATAACATTCCCTTTCCCTTTGTATGTCTATTACAACTTATGTGTTGTGCATAATTCCTTAATCAATCCATTATGAAAGTATCAATATTTTTCTATTTAATGGCTATTGAATTTTAAAAATTGGGACTTATACTATGACTAATATTTTCCAAGGATTCAATGGAAAACTCTACAATGATCCTTTTTCTTCTACCTATGTCTACATTTTGTTTAAAAATACTACAACTATACATTTCCAATTCAACAATAAGCTCTTAATGGGATTGATTTACAATCCTTGTAATAAATGGATCAAAGTTTTAGATAAATAAATAAATAGTGGTAAACATGTATGTAAAGTGAATCCATGTAACTTTTACAAAAGTAGGTGCTTTGGAACCAAGTATGTAGAATTTAATATAAATTTGAACACAAGCCTAATTCTAGATGACTAGAGAAGATTACAAAAGCTACATGCAAACATACAAATAGTGTAGAATATAAATATGAACTAAAATCCACTATCAAGAATATGGAGAGATTAATATGAAATTGATTATTAAATGATAGGAAATAGCTATAGTATATAGCCTTATAGTTTCCAAATCCGATGAGGATGAGAATAAGGGATTTAAAAAAAAGAAAAGGAATTGGTTTAATTAAGTTTACAAATCAAATAAGATAAAATAAAAGAATCCCAAGAAAGAAGGAAATTATAGGTATTCATTTATCCTATCCTACCTAAGTAAACTTAAATAATTGCACCAACATCCTCCTAAGAGCAAGTTAGGATAAATTTGAAAAGTGAAATGGGTCTCAACAACTAGGCTTGATCAGATACCTATGTACAATGATAACAACCCTTAAAAGATGAGAAGGAGAAAACCATAAGAGAAAATCCCCCACAAGAGGATGAAGAGAAAATTATGAATAAATTTGGAAGTTTCTTATGTACCTCAATGTTAATGCTAAATTGTAACTATAATTGATCCATAAGAGCGAGTACCATGAAGATTCAATATCATTGACCATACTAAATTGATCTCAATTTGAGATGTGATTATAGTTGCAACTTGCCAAAATAGTGAAGTAGCCTTGATTTGGTGTATTGTAAATACTAAAAATATGCCACATATCTTTTATGCACTTTTAAAAAATTTGAACCTCAAAATGATATTGTATGAGCTTGAACGAAGCTCCAAAACTTTTTAAAATGATAATTGTTTAGTATTACCTATGACAATCTATATTTTTTGGAAAAACTAAACACTAAAATTAAGAGCCATCTACACCATTGAAAAATTTTCATGAAAAACTAGCCCATATCCAAATAAATTGCTCAAAAAAGAGAAAAATGAGCAAAACAAGACCTATAAAATTCAAATTGCTAAAGGAGGGGTCGATTTTTGAATCAATGGTGTAAAAAATCTATCTAGTTAAATCAATAATACATAATAGAAAAAAAACTATGCACATATGTTCAAAAAGTAGGATGGTATGGTTGTACAGACAAATAGTGTCGAGCCACAAAATTTTAACCTCCTTTGGACCATGAACTCAAAAAATGACAATTTTCAAATAAAAATGGGGGTTCTTGAGCTTTATGGATGTAATGGCAGGATCTGTTTGACCTCTAAATACCCCAAAAATGAGTATTTCACTAGATTCAATATGATTTTTTTTAATCAATCAAGCTTTCTCTAATTTCAATGAAATATAAATCAATATTTACTTTCTCAAGCCTTCAAAAGATTGTGGTAAGCTCATATTTGATCCATCAAGCTCCAATATTTACTTATAATTAAAATTAGAAATAGAAACATCATAACAATATGATATAATTACTTTATTATAAAGCTTTGATTGAAACTTATATTTTTCAAAGGACCAAATCAACTAAAGTCACCAAAAAATATAAGATACCATGTATGATTTAATAAAAATATAAATACAATTATGCAAGCCTAGATCTAGGTGACTATAGAAGATTACAAAGGGTACATGCAAACATACATATAGTGCAAAAAATATCAACTAAAATTTAATATCGACAATATGGAGAAATTAATATAAAATTGATTGTTCAATGATATGATAGAGATACAATATAAAACCTTATAGTTTTCAAATCTAATTCTGATGAAGATATGGCATAAAACTAAAAAATAATTTCAACTACATTTTTCAAAATTGAGAAGATAAGCAGAAAAGCATAATGCCATGAAAGAAGGAAATTACATGTATTCATTTATCCTATCCTCCCTAAGGAATCAAATAACTTAAAATATAAACTTAATACTAAGGTATAATTAAATAATTACACCAATAGGATATGGACATCCATCAAATCATAATAGAAGAATTATTTTTGCCAAATATTGTGGTTGTAAATGTCATTATAGACCTTTATGCAAAATGTTGTCAATTTTTTCTTTTTCATTAATTTTTCTTGAGAAATGACTTCTACCTAGTTTTCTATTCATGTTGGTGGTTTTGTTATGATGGCTTATGTATTTTGAAAGCTTGAAATTTTATAGTAACTATAATGGCATGAATTTTCATCCTTAGCAAATTGCCTATTTATTTTTCCTTTATTTTAGAATCTATAAGTTCATTGATGCAATCCCCACCACCGTCAGCTTCTCCATTTGCATGGCCTTGTATTTTTGCATCGGTGGAGGAATATTTTTTAGGTACGCGTGTGTCGTGTGGATGTCCGTGCATCACGCTAGCATCCTAACAAGATTCTTACCCCTAGAATCTGTAGAACTATTATGTCTTCAGTTGGTTGAGAAGGTAACAACTCCTGTGCTTCTTTGACCAACCAGAATCACCCCTTTTTCCTCCATTTCTTGGATTCAAACTCTAATTCTTTCACTTCTTCATTCTCTATTGACTCTCTCTTCACTCTCTCATGCTCTAGACACTTTATTCTTACTTCTAACACCATTTTTCTTGCTGCTACAAGCTATTCTCTTGGCTTCAACAACTCATTCTTGTTGGAACACCATTGCCATTGCTGGATTGTCAAGCTTCATCTCCTCTACATGGCAGTATCACTCTCTTCCTTTTGCTATTAGCTTTGAGTGCTCGTAGTTAGGAAGGTAATATTCTATTTTGTTATTCGATTGCATCATCATGCTTTTAGAGTAGCATTCTATTTGTTTTTGCTCTCTATTTAATTGTATCACTTCCTTTCTATTCTCCATTGCTTTCTCTATCTTGTGGAATTTTGGTTGTTTGTGGAGGTGGGAACACAAAAACAAGGGTTTGACTGAGGGAGACCTCAAACACAACCCCAAAATTTTCTCATTATTTTGTGTGTAGGTGCAAGCTTATTACTTGGAATCAATTAGAAGACTAGATTGCGTGTGAAAGGTGCATGCTCTAACTCTTCTCTATCATTTTTGCATTAGAATAACTTAAAGTATTCTTCTTATTATACTCTTTGTTTTATATATTTTCTTTGTAAAATTGTGAAAACTCCGTTAGTCGAGTCGTTAATAGGCCCTTAGCATTTTTTGTTAGTTTGCTAAACCCCTGTCTGTATAGGATGCTAGCACATCACGCTGGAGTCCAACTCCTGCACTGTCACCCTCAGACAATGTGTTGTTTGGTCAATAGTCTGAAACCTTTGAGGCTGGCTCACCCAGTTTCCAAAACACTCATTTTTAGCATAAGGAAAGCGGTGCGCTGCTTGCCCTTCCTTTTTAGCCTCTCTCTCTCCCAACTCATCAAACTGTCTGAGGTAGTTTAGGGTAGTTCATTCCTTGGGACTCTCCCATGACCTAGAGTCCTGAGGGTGACAAATCCCCCTTCTCTATAGTAACATACCTACCTAGGTATGTCAATTACAATTAATTTGTAAAAAAAAGGATTTTAAAGCTGCTATTCTACATAGAAAAGACACTTATTGTGAACTTTGGAAAGTAAATTTTGGTTAAGTTTCATGGAATTCTAATGCTTATTTTCTTGTCCTTTGTAGTAGTTGGAGGTGTTCTTAGTTTGGAGTGTAAACTTGGGGCTTTCCATAATATGGCTTTGGTAGAATTATTAAATATATACATTATCAACAATTTTTTATGGGTTTGAAGCTTTACTATATGCTACCCATGTGAAAGATTCTCTTAATTCTAAACAATGGAGTTTAAGATTACATTTAGTGTGAAGTTTGAATGTTAAAATATTTACACATGTAGTCAATCTTGAGGGTGATTTTTTGAGCAAGCAAAAATAACGTACTCTCCTTTATATAAAAATTTAATATTAATTCATAATTAATATTGTAGTCAAAGAACATGTTTATCTGTTAAAAATTAGGATATTAGGTTACTCATAATCACAAATAAATGTAAAGTAATAAAATTAGAATCACAAGATACACAAATTAAACCATTACACAATATATATGCATGTGAAAACCCTTTTGGATTGAGAACCCCATAAAGGGCATCATTCCATTATAAAACACTTATAGAACAATATATTAAAACATAGATGGAACTTTGGGAACCACTTCTTCTTACAACCACATGACCAACAATACTTCTTGTGCATAGTGATAGAATTAACTATTAATCTCTAAATTCCATGTCTCATCTCAATGAGAGGGAACCTCCTTATATATAGGAGAATGGGTAAAACATACCTAAAGGGGTATTAATTACACCTATTCAAAACTATTATTTATAAATAATCAATAATCTAATAGTTATTACAATATAATTATTTTAAATAGGACATGCTTAATAAAGCATATATATATATAATGTTTTATAACCTTATAGAATAAAAATATATAGATCTTGTAAGGGTATGACCTTTAATAACATTATGTTATAACACTCTCCCTTAATTTAATAGGAGGCATCACCTATCAATTTTTATTATAAAAAAATGAAGTAACCTAGTAACATAGGACTTCTTTGATAGTGATACATAGGGACAAATATTTCTCAAAATGAAGATCGTGTATTTTAGACTACATAAAATTCATCTTGTCCTACTTTATTTAAAATTTGATACTTTTGAGCTCTTATAAAAAAATATTGGAGCCTAAGACTCCTCGAACCAATCTCCCCCGAGGTCATTATAATGCTTTTATATGTGGAAGAATTACAAAGAGAAAGAATTTTATAATATGCTCGAAGGAATTATACATATAATGCCTAAAGGTCTTGTGTTATTCCTATTAGGTCATACATCTATGGTTTAGCCACTAAGAGGTGTCATTATGTCATGTCCCCTTTTCAACTAATTTATGTTTATGGAAAGAAAACCCATTTCATGTCTTCAACAAGCTAAAATTGATGCAATTTAGCCTCATATGACTTAGTGTTTTGAATGTGGAGGTTTTACTATCTAATTTCCAAAGGTAAATGCTTATGTCAAAGTTTTAAGGTCCCCCTTCTCAATATTCACTTTTGCGAAACTTTGATTTTTCTTTGTTTTCCATCAAATATTCAGACTTACATTGTCATGTCCCCTTTTTCTACAATTCATGTGATGGACCAAAATTCTCATTTTTTGACTCGATTAATTTTCCTAATCCCATTTTATGTGTATTTTCTATCCCTTTATCCCCCATACATCTACCTAAGACCACCAAAGTTTCTAAGTATGAATGCATACAAAATCTCCTAAGTCTTTGTAAGTTGTTGGAGTTGTAGAGTTCCCCTTTTTGACATGTATCTCCTCTTAAGTTTACTTTCTCTTCTATCTCCATTAGGGTATTAGAATCCCATATGCATTTATACCCTTCAATTGTTCCCCACCTTTGTTCCCCTTCTGTCAAAGCTTTAAATTTTCCCATACCACCTTGCCTCTCAACCAAACTTTGTTGCTTCGTAAACCTTTGTTGAGAAGCCAAACTTCCCCACATCGACACACCTCACTTTTGAACCTCGACACCCAAACTCTAATTCTCCCATATCTTTATATTGTTCATCCTCACCTACCTCATTACACATCTGGAGCTTCATTAATTCTCATAGTGATAACATGTCTTCTAAAAGGGCACCCACCAACATAGGCACATTATTGAAGTTTAATGATGTGGATCCCTATGTACCTCCAGTTGTGTGAAAAGGGAAGGAATATTTGATTTCCATCAATGTAGTAGCTATGGTTTCAAACCCTAAGGGGACCCTCACTACTATTTTTGAGGACTATTATAGCTCACACAAGACATTTCACCATGCCTCCTAAGTACATTCATGCACATGTACGTATAATCCTAAGTGCAATTTAAAGAAAAATGATGATGATAGGAATGATACATCCCCATCATTTACTAATGTTGACTAGGAATCCATTTATATATATTTTGATGTATTAAATATTTAGAGTTGTTATGGATTATATATTCTAAAAAACTTACAAAAAACCCATAACTAGAACTCATTGTCAACCCTCGTGTTCAAGTATCTAAATTTGAGGATGAAAAATTGCAAATCTATTAGAGGTTAGAGGATGAAACCTCAAAGATCTAATTTTCCAAAGGATAAAACCCCTCTTGGTTGAAGGAATAATCTCACCCTAAGATTGTATTAGATCTGTAATGGTAGTGGAATCCCTAGTTGTGCATCATCTATTTGAGTTGCAAGTGATCATATTGTAAGAATTATATTTGCAATTAATGGTGACTATTATGCAATATTTTGCAATGTATTATAAACCTACATAATATGAGAAATATTTTGCGATTCATGTTTTATTTTGTGAGTCTAATTGTAATATGGGTTTAGTGGATTAAAGTAAATACATTTAAATCTACAATATATCATCTTTCTGTGGACTTATCAATAATATTAGGGTTTGTTGTTATTTGTGTGACATAATGATAAATTCCTAGGTTTTCTAGAGTAGATGCAAAATCGAGTAGGGTTTCTCATTTAAGATAAAATAATGAAGTTTGAAGCATAAAATGAGTTTTTAAGGCTAGATTGTCTCTACATCAACATAGCTTAGGGTTTATAAGGCTTTGGTTTTAATTATTTAAGCCCAAGATTTCAATAACCAAAATATTTATATAAATAATTCTTCAATACATTATATTGGCATCAAAGTTAGTTTTTGTGCCAACCTATTAATCATAGGATTCCTAAAATCTTTAATGTATGGCAAAACAATCTCTTTAGGAACAAATAGTAATATGAACTTAAGAGATACTAAAAATTAGAGAATAGAAATATGGGTGGATCTATTGACAAACATCTCCAACCCACCTTCCTATGATTAGAAAAACATGTCCCTATTGTAGAGACTCAAACTTCAGTGAAGGAAGATATTATTGCTAGTTATGTAGAATATAAAAGATTTCTAGAAAAGATACAAAAATAAATGCCTTTCTTAGATTTCATGAAAATGAATGGAATCAAAATTACATTGGGACAAAGGAAATAAGATTTGCAACCATATAATGATAAGAAAAATCCCATTCCAACTAAGACATCATTGAAAGAGGAGATTGTCAAAATCTATGAGGAATACCAAGCTAAATTAGGATTTGCAATGGTTGTTGAAGAAGAGATCACTAAAAATGGGAAATAGAAAAGGTTCTTTGAGAAGGTAGAGCATTTAGGCCCAAAGTTGTAGCTAGCACCAAAATATAAATAATTTTTAAAAACACCATGTGAGAAACTCAAAGGAAGACTCATACAAGAAGGGGTATCATACACACCCTCAAAGGATCACATCATTAGTGGTTACAAAGAAGATAGATGACAACAATAAAAATGAGCTAAGAAGAAAAAATTCTCTTTTTTTTGCAAGGAACCATGGACTCCTATTGGGAAAGTATGGCTCAACTTTCTGGTCTTTCCTCTTGAAGACTTAGGCGATTTCTTCATGTTTATGGCCTTTACTGCCTTACTGCTGCATGTTTTCCTTGGTGGCGTGGTTGTGCGATTTACCGCTTTACCACGTGCCACTCTATTTGGCGGTTGAGCGGTGTCACCGCTCTACCGCAGTGGACTTCTTTATGCTTGGCGGTGGCGCGGTGAGCGACGGTTGTAGGCATAAAGGCTTATCGCCTTACCGCAGGGTGCTTCTCCTAGTGGCGCGATAGTGCGGTGAATGACGCAGGGGTGGCGAGCTGATAGAAGAAGCGGTTACTGCCCTACTATGGAGGCTTATCCTTAAGCCACAGTGGGCGCGGTAAACCACTGACGGTTGAAGGGTGGCGGTCTGGTGCCGGTTACCACCCTATCGTGGTCGGTGCTTGAAGTGACTGCAGTGGCCGCAGTAAGCCGCCTGTGGTGTGGCCTAGCAGTTACCGCCTCACAGCGAATGATGAATTGGCTCACCGCGATGGTCGCGGTGAGACCACTGGTGGTCTACCAGAGCGATCACTGCCCTACTGCGGGGTGGCCTGGTAGCCTCTGCGATATGATGATCGCTGATGGTCTACTTGATGGTTACCGCCATACCGCAATGGGCAAAGTCAAGCCCAATGGTAGCACGGTTGGAGGCCGAGGTTGGGTCAAATGGGCTCACCTCCATACCACAGTGGATGAATGAGTTCAGAGTGGTAGTGCAGGGAAGTCAAGGGTGAGCTCGGGCGAGCTCACCACCATATCGCAACTGGTGAAGACGAGCTCGGCGGTGACGTGGTAGAAGGTAGAGAGAGCTCAGAGCTCAATTGACCGAGCTTGATCGAGCTGGACCGAAATGGTCAGAACAATGAATGAATGGGAAAGTGACATGTGGCTCAGCGTTAGGATGTTGATTGGCTAGAAGCCAAAACAGTGTATGACAATTATTGCAGGCTGAGTTTTTAGCTGAAGACAGGACCCAATTGTGGCAAGGAATTGAATGCCTGGGTGACCCGATGCAAGAAGATCTGTCAGTGAATATCCTGATAATAGTTGATTGTTTGGACTGGAAAAATAGGTTGGCACACAGTAAGAGATTATATGTAATCTCGTGTGCAGTCAGATATGATTAATGAGTGTTTAGAGAGAGAGGCTGAGAGTGTTTGAGCGGTTTTCCATACTGCTATAATCGTGAACACTAAGACTCTCAAATCAGGAAAGATGTGAACCTGTGGAGGCCATGAGGTTGGCTAAGAGTGTCATATGAGGAGTTGAAGGGAATCTACATAGTATTTCGATTGAAGACATTGTAATTGTGTGAAGATTTGTGTTGTCTGCATTCTCCAGATGGACAAGATGTAATCTCCTGAAGAGCATTGCTATGATATTTGTATTGTAATTGTTTTGTTACTGAATAATACAAGTGAGCTGAGTGTTTTGGAGGGTGGGGTTTTTTAGCCGAAAGGGTTTTCCCCATGTAAATCTATGTGTCTAAATATTTGTCTTTCATGGTTGTCTGATTCTGTATTCTTGAATATATGCTTGTGTTGAATTTGTTATATGTTAAGCATTTACTTTTCTCAAAGGATCAATGGGGGATTTACTATGCCTGTTTCTGCTTTATGGCATAGTTGTTTGTGTCTTTGAAGTTGTAAAAATGAAAATCACTAAGGCACTGCTCTCTTAGACGTCCGTTCTATGATGATAGACCCATCCCGTATTACCAACAAGTGGTATCAAAGCTGGTTAAGGGAGGTCAAGGCTTGATGATAACAACAAGTGGTGTTAAAGCCTTCTCCTGGATACTGATGTTCTTGGTATTTCTTCTGTGATGATTTATTAGCCTGGCAAGCTTGAGGAAATCTGGAGAAATCGGTTGGTGTTTGATCCTTCGATGAGTGGAAGTTCTTGCTTCTTTGTTTCAACACGCAGCTTGAAAGATGCTGGAGTTATTGGAGTTGATCATATTGTGGAAGTATGGTCTAAGGCTCTTGGCTGGTAACAAATGTTCCTGATGCAAATGGTGTGAGATATGCTTATGGTTGTGTTGCAGTAGAGCATGGTTTCATACTAGGTGTCTATATGAGAGGCTCCCTGGCTGTATGGAGTTGCTTGTGTTGTTGTTCAGCCATGGAGCATTGTGCTTGTGATGGGTGTTCTGACTTAGCACTGAAGGCGTTTTCTATGTTGCTCTGATTGCATGAAGGCTATGAAGTTGATTTGGGTGGTCTATAACTTCTGTATAGCTTGGATCTCTCATATGCTTGTGCATGGTTGTGGTTTTGGAACTGGTTTGAAATGGACCTGTTGTTCCTGCTTGCCTGTATCTTGCACTCGCATGTTTCAGTTTCGTCTTTGGCTCTGAAGGTTTTTTGTAGATTTTCCTAAAAAGTCTATGATGCATATTCATGTTTTTCATTATTTTGGTTAACCATGCTAGTTATGTGCGGACTCTTAGGTCGTCTAGATGAGCAGTGAATATGGATGTGCATGGGTGTTTTATAAACACTATGGTTTTGCAGGTTTTGCACGGTCAAGGAAAACTTGTGTTTTGTGTGGAGCTATTGTTCTGCTGTTTTCTAGACCCTGGCTTTTGGGGTGTTACTGGATGAGATAGCTACAGTTCGACATGGTTTTGAGGAGTTGTGTTGTCTTCTCTGCATGGGAGTGTTGGGTATGTGTTTTACTCATTCAACATTCTTGTGGTGTGTTTGCTTACTAGTTGCTTGGACTATGGTGCTTGAGTTGTGGATGTGATTGGAAAATCGGATCTGGTCCTGATCTGGTGTTTGAGTCAAGTTGTCTACATGGGTTGTTCTCTTTGATGATCTCAGTTTTGAAGTTTCCAGCACGATGATAGATTTGCAGGTTTTTGAAGTGGATCTCTGAGTTGTGCAGCTGATGGATTAGCTACCCATTGGGTGCAGTGAAACAACTCAGAAGTGGACTGTCAATATCCATGAGATTGCTTCTGTGTTGTTGCAGATCTATTAATTGACCTTGTCTATGGTCACTTGTGCATTGGCATGGTTGTTTTGAGTACCTGAATAGTTAGTTATGGAGATCTATAGCATGAGAATCACGATGTCATGGAGAGCTTGTTACACTAGCTAGTGTAAGATTTTGACAGTGATGGTGTGGTTAGTCATGATGCTTGGAAAGCTCGGTGTCACGGTTCAGTGGGAGCTTTAGCAGTGACTATGGATTCATCACTTGGTGGTGAATGATCTTCTTTGGTGTTGCAGATGATTCTGGTGGGACTCTTAGATCCTGTTGCTGCAAAAGAGTTATTTTGCATCTGCATGGTCACTATTTGAAGGTGTGTAGCATCTTGGATCCATGGAGGACGTTGATAGTCTTTGGCTGAGATGTTGGTGGTGCTTGACAGGTGATGTTGGTTTAGAGTTTGTTTGCTTGATGTCATGTGTACTCTTGCTTGTGTATTAGAGTTTTGGCATGTTGCTTTTCTCTTGAGACCATGGATAGTTCACTTGAAGCATGGTATCTCTTTAAGGGGGATGTGTTAGATCATGGTGTCATGATAAGTTCCTGGTTCAGATGGTTTGGAGCTTTGACAGTGGTCTGGTTTCTCTATATTTTGAGTACTTTGGTCATATGCTGGAGGACTTCATGTTATGTGCAGTAATGCAGATTGGAATTAGCATGAGATGGCAGGTTGTTGGTGCTCATGGATACATGGAGAATAAGGTGAGGTTGGAATTATTTTAAGAATGTTGTTGTTTATAGTTAAAATTCTGAGTAGCCTACACCTTGGTTGAATGCAAGTTCAACAGAGACCAGTGAGGAGAATGCTCCTGGGTTAGTCATGGTAGCTTGAATATCTTGGAGGAGCATCTCTTTCCTCTTGGTCTACTTGGCAATGAAGTTTCTTTGAAAGGTATTTGCTCATTATAGCTTTCAGATATGTGTTATGCTTGCTTTCATGATATGAATCTTGAGCTGTTTTAAGATTTTGGAGGATTCATAATGAAAGGTGGACAACATAGTGGATCTCCCTGTACTTTTGAGGATTGATAGGAGATGGTTATATGGGTTAGTCTGATCTTCTTTGAGGTTCTTACATCCATGGAACTGTTGGGTGTTTTTATGGCTTTTCCCTTTGGGATGTGAAAAAGATCATTCTTGACACAGCTGGCATTTAGAAATGTATGTAGGAGGATGCTACATGTTTTGATTTGCAGTTTCTCTCTAATCTGGTCTTTTCTTCCTGTATGTTTGTTTTCATATGACTTTAGATGTGAGATGCCTTTGTGGAGCCAAGTTGGTCACAGTTTTTTGTCATGTGTTGTCACTTGGGTGATGACATGAAGGTTCATGTACCTCTTTCTTCAGTCAAATATGGAGGTTTTCTTGGAAGAGCTCTGGAAGATAGTTGAGAAATTTTTTTCTTGCAACAGGTGGTTGCAAGTGGTGCATATCAGTGTGACTATTCCTCAGAACTACATGGTTCCTCATTTCTTTGTGCAGGTGATTGGTGGACTTAGTATGCCTAGATAACTTGTGACGATTCTTTGTTTTCATTCATCTGGACAGTACCCTTGCAGTGGGAGTACCTAGACGTGTTTGGTCTTTTGACTGGTTGACACATGGTGCTTGCTTTTGCTACTGATGGGTGGTTATGTGATGGCGTGAGTTTATTGATGGTCATACCTTTGAGGTATGAGTGATTGGATGGTTTAGCACGAGTTGTGTGTGCTATTTTTTCACTCGTGTGGGTTTGATCAATTGGATGGAGGTAGTCAGTTCTTCTAGTTGTAGTTCTAGTTGATTGGTTTTTTCTTATTCTGGAGATTTTTTTTTGTTCTATGTTCACATTGTGCTTTGTTGTTGCTGTTGTGGTGCCCTTGCTGCCTGAAGGATCAGATGTTTGTGTTCCTGAGACTGGTGCATTTTTCACCTTGGCATGTTCCTGTGTTTGGAGTTGTTGCTTGAGATGGTGGACATTTTTGGATGTCGTTGTAGGTGTCTTTGTTGGAGCGTGAAGGCTTAGTTTGGTCCTTGTTCACGTTTTGGAGGAAGCCTGAAAGTCTTCGTCAAGTGGGAGATTGTTGGGAAAGTATGCCTCAACTTTCTGGTCTTTCCCCTTGAAGACTTAGGCGATTTCTTCATGTTTATGGCCTTTACTGCCTTATCATTGCATGTTTTCCTTGGTGGCACGGTTGTGCGGTTTACCATTTTATCGCGGACCACTCTGTTTGGCAGTTGAGTGGTGTCACCACTCTACCGCGGTGGTCTTCTTTATGCTTGGCGGTGGCACGGTGAGCAACGGTTGTGGGCGTAAAGGCTTACTGCCTTACTGCAGGGTGCTTCTCCTGGTGGCGCGGTAATGCAATGAACGGCGCAGGGGTGGCGAGTTGGCAGAAGAAGCGGTTATCGCCTTATCGCAGAGGCTTATCCTTAAGCTACGGTGGGCATGATAAACCGTTGATGGTTGAAGGGTGGCGGTTTGGTGCCGGTTACCACCCAACCGTGGTCAGTGCTTAGAGTGACCGTAGTAAGCCACTTGTGGTGTGGCCTGGTGGTTACTGCCTCACCGCGAACGGTGAACTGGCTCACCGCTGACGGTTTGCTAGAGCGGTCACCGCCCTACTGTGGGGTGGCCTGGTGGCCTCTCGCGATAGCGCGGAATGATCGTTGATGGTCTATCCGACTATTACCACCATACTGCGATGGGCAAAGTCAAGCCTAGCGGTAACACGATTGGAGGTCGAGGTTGGGTCGAATGGGATCACCGCCATACCGCGGTGGATGAATGAGTTCGGAATGGTAGCATAGGGAAGTCAAGGGTGAGCTTGGGTGAGCTCACCTCCATACCGTGACTAGTGAAGACAAGCTCGATGGTGACACGGTAGAAGGTAGAGAGAGCTCAAAGCTCGATTGACCGAGCTTGATCGAGCTGGAGCGAAATGGTCAGAATGATGAATGAATGGGAAAGCGACACATGGATCAACGTCAGGATGTTGATTGGATAGAAGCCAAAATAGTTTATGATAGTTATTGCAGGCTGAGTTTTCAGCTGAAGATAGGACCTGATTGTGGCAAGGAATTGAATGCTTGGGCGGCTCGATGCAAGAAGATTTGTCAGTGAATATCCTGATGACAATTGATTTTTTGGACTGGCAGAACAAGTTGGCACACGGTAAGAGATTATATGTAATCTCGTGTGCAATCAGATATGATTAATGAGCGTTTAGAGAGAGAGGTTGAGAGTGTTTGAGCGGTTTTATATACTGCTGTAATCATGAACACTAAGACTCTCAAATCAGGAAAGATGTGAACCTGTGGAGGCCATGAGGCTGGCTGAGAGTGTCAAATGAGTAACTGAAGGGAATCTACATAGTATATCGATTGAAGACATTGTAATTGTGTGAAGATTATGTATTTGTGTTGCCTGCATTCTCCAGATGGACAAGATGTAATCTCCTGAAGAGCATTGCTCTGATATTTGTATTGTAACTGCTTTGTGTTATGCCTTGCATAACCACCCCATCTTTTGCCTTGGTCAAAATGGGTCCCCCTTTGTTGTTTTCAAACAAAGTTTGGAGTCTTTTGTTTCCAACCCTTTGTTTAGTCTGTCGAAATCGAAACTGGAACCAAATTGGGTTCTGAAACTTCTTTCAAAACTCGTTTCGATCCCCATCCCGACAATATTTCTTTTTGACCTTTTGTTTTGTCTTTATCGAAATTGGAAACGGAGTGGATGTTAAGTTGGTATTTATTCAAAATTGCAAAATCAAAATCCATCCCTTCTCCGACTTTGATTTTTCAACTTTTGGTTTTAGTCTAAGTCCTTATGTTAAGTTTTATTATTTTGGTCTTTTTATTTTACTTTTGTTTTTGGTTTTGTTTTATGCTCGGTCAGCAGAACCGGACCCGAAACGAGAATGAAGTTGGGAAATTCCTTAAGTTTCTGAATTAGTTTCCATTCTGATTCCGCTCCCACAATTTCTTGGTCATTGACTTTTTACTGAAGTCGCACTGTAGTGAAGTGTTTGTTCTTCTCCAGTTTCAACTCCGCTTAACTGCATTTAATGCGTTAATGATAGCTGCCATGCGTAGGTAGAAACTCTGATTTTTACCTTCATTAGGGATTAAACTTGTTATTATTATCATTGTTAAGAAATCAAAGAGCGAAATAGAGCAGTTGTGGAGTTCATCTGAGTGAATCGATTGAAGGAGGAGGAGATAGTTGCTTGCGAATTTCTTCAGAAGCTTTGCCAGGTTTTTGCGTTCAAGGTAGGGTTCCTATTCTCGGTTTTCTTTTATTTGCTTTCGTGTTTTCTGTTTGTGTTAGTTTGATTTAGATCTTTGGGCAAGTTCGTCGTCTCAGTAGGAGGGTGTGTTTATTTTTCTTTGTTTGTTTGTTGTTCTTGGTTTCGTTTTGTGCTTGCGTTTCTGATTTTTAGTGAGACAGGGCATGGTCGTTTTCACATTTTGTCGTGATCGCGTCATGCTGTGTTAGGTTTTAAACGCGTAGATTTAATTAGGGTTTGCCAATAATGTAGATTAAATCATGTTTTACACTGAGTTAGGGTTTATAAGATCTTGTTTTTACTTAGGATTTTTATTTACGCATTTGTCTGGTTAAATTAGGAGGGGTTAAATCTGTGCCCTAGTTTTATATCGCGTTTTCTAGATTAGGGTTTTATGCATTTCTGTGATCACGTTTAAAATAATTAAATATGATGCCCTAAAAATACAGTCATCCCCACAGTCATATGGGCATGGTCCTTTCATGATATATTTTAAGCCTTATTTTGTTTAATATGACCTTAGTCTTTAATCATGAAGTTATGCGTTAAATTGTTAAAATCATTGATGACGTCATGGTCAACATAGCCGGAAGCGGGATCAAAATTTGTTGAGAGTTTTGGATATGTTTTATGATTTGTGTCAATTCCATTTTCCATCCCGTCTCTGACTCCGCTTGTAGTAAGAAGCTTCATTTCATGAAAATGTTAACCTAGTCAGAAGCGGAACTGAAACAGAATATGAAAACAGAAAATCTGAAGAAAATCGAATCAGTTTCCATTCCAGTTCCAGTTCCGATCACTATTTCACTTCCGACTCCGAGCCTGCTTCTTGTTAATAGAATGTCAATAACAGTTTTTGCTCCAAGCCCGACAGTATGTTAAAAGAGGATTGTTTAAGATGTTTGCTGCCTGGTTCCGCCTCCGATGTATGTTTGAAAGGTATGATTTTAAAGACACATTTTGAGATGTTTTATTCAAGGATCTAACTAGAGGTTTTCTTGCAGGAAAGCTAAGAGGATGTTGGGAACATCAGAAGAAGCCTCCCAAAGGAACTGGCCTGTAGGAACATCAAAGGCAACACCTAAACCAAAGAAGATCAAGCCAGAACAGTTACCTTATACCTTGAGGTATAATCACAGGAGTCTTGTTGTCAAAGTAAGCAAAGTAGAATCAAATTGGTCAGACATCACCGATACAAATTTGGGCCAATACAACTTTGAGGAGCTATATTCAGAAACCTTTGCTGAAGATATAACAGGGAGGACACAAAGAATTGTTGATTTCGGCTTGGCCCATATCACTTTATTTCCTTTATCAATCCAATTCCCGAAATTGATCTTGACAGCTGTAGGAGCTTATAATCCGGCTACTAGGCAATGCATGGATTCCCAAGATAATGTAATCATTGATCTTACTCCTCATATGTTTCAAAGTATATTTAATGTCCCGGATCCCAAGAACTTGGGGCAGTTGGATGAGACAGAGGCCTTAGAGAAATATAGAAAGTATAAGGAGTCCAACAAGTCCCACTTGAACAAAAAGTGGTTAAAAACAGAAAAGAAGTCTTTGACCAAGCTTGCAGACCAACCGAAGAGGACAAATTTCTACAAGGAGGTATCAGATTTAATAATGATGTTGTCTAGGGATTTTGGGAAGAGAGATTCCTTTCATTTCAAGGAGTGGATGTTTCCCTTCATCTAGATAATTTTAAATGGAACCCATTAGTTTGATTGGTCGATGATTGTATCAGATGCTATTCATGATCAATTGACCAGCATAAGGGAGACTAAATGATTTTTCATGACTTCTTACATTGTGTATGCAACAACAAGATTGGGTATCTTCTCAGGTTTGAATAGAGTGGGGATAATGGGAGTGTTAGACGGACAGAAGAAGGTGTGGGAGCATTATAACCAGTTGTCTCTACAAGTTGCTGAGACTCAATTCAGAAGGGTTAATGATGCATTCATATATGTTGTCATTAACCAACTCAATGGAGATGTAGGGTACAGGCTGAGTCAAGAGGCCATGGCATTTATTTCTGAATGGGGATGTTGGTACATTAATACCCCATGTTTAGAAATTTTAGGCTAGTTGGTTTTGAAGGCCATCCACATTTGCTGCCAAGGTGTTGCAATAACAGGATAGTGTTGATGGAATTTGTATATCAGGCTCTTGGAGTTAATGCTTGGTTTGGATTAAAACATAAGACAGGATGTCACAAGTTCCCCATGAAGTTGGGTGAGTATAACTATCAGCATTTGGTAGGAGCAAAGGCGGTCTACAGTGAGCTGATACAGTTAAAGCTAGGTTTATACACAACTCGTAAGTATTTTGATCCAAAGGGTAAGATGAATGCCTTGTTGCCTTCTGTGTTTGACAAGCATTTCAATTTATTATAAGATTTCTAGAGTGACTGACAAGATGAGTATGATTTGAGGAAGAAGAATTATGAAAGATTACCTATTGCACTCATGTCAGAATTTGGAGTCAAGAATGACATTCCTGACACATTGGTGGATGATGGAGTTGTATTGGATCCATCTTATGAAGCTTTAAACATAGGAACTAAAATTTTGGATCCAATTGACTGGGATAGTGAGGAAACTATTGATATTAAGCAGATAGGAAGAGAAATCTTGGATAAAAGCGTTCAATGGTTGGTTCTAAGAAGCAAAGCTCCTCAAGGACCAGCTCCTAAAAAGGGGAAAGGGTATAAAAGGCTCAAAAGAAAGACACCTCCCAAGGAGCCTTTGGAGTTCCTTCCTCTGTACATTGAAGAAATAGAGCTTGAAGCAGCAGTTGATGAAGTAGAAACACAAGAAGGAGATGCTCAAATGGGATCAGTTGTTTCAACACCTACATTAGGTGAATCTTCTACTCAAGTCCCACTTGCAAAGAAGCAAAGTGAAGAGATGCTCAAGGAAACTCTTTATGACATAGCTAAATCCATGAAGGGAAAAGGGGTAGAGATTCATGATGTTAGAACAGACTCGGATGAGACTGTGTCAGAGAAGGATGTGTAGGAGAATATGCCTCTAGATGAGGATACTGAACAGGTAATGACATAAGATGAGCAATGGGCATTGTTTGAAGAAGTTAAAAAGGATGTTGATGCGAAAGCTACTGCAATAGAGAAATAAAAGTTAAGGGATGCCAAGACACAAGCTGATGCCATACTCCAACAACAACAAATTGAAGCTAAGTCAAAAGCTGATGAAGTAGAGAGGCAACAAAGGCAACAGGAACATGAACTCAAGGTTAAAGAGGAAAATGACAAATTAGAATTGATACAAAAGATTCATGACCTTGAGGAAGAAAAGGCCAAACATCGAAGGGAGAAGGAAGTCCTTATGACTAAGTTGAAGCTTGCTGAAGGGGCTCAAAAGGAGAAAGAGGAAGCAAAACGGTTACAAAAGTAAAAGGACACCGAAGAGCTGGTTAGACAGCAACAAGAAGAAGAAGAAAAGGCAGAAAAGCTTAAAGCTTTAGAAATAGAAAGACTAGAGAAAGAAAAACTAGAGGCTCTAGAGAAAGAGAAACTGGAAAAAGAAGCTTTAGAGAAGGAGAGACTGGAAAAGGAAAGATTGGAGAAAGAAAAAGTAGAGAGAGAACGATTGGAGGAAGAGAGCTTGAAGAAAGAAGAAGGTAAGAAGATACAGGAACAAAAGGATAGGGAAGAGGCTGAAAAGTTTGTACAGATGCATGTAGTACAAGAACAACAAGAGGAACCAAGGGTTGATTCTCAACCCCAAGTAAATGTGCAACCACCCTCTATTACTACTATTGCTTCTTCTTCCACTATGATGACTACTGCTCCATGTGCTCCCACTTGGCTGAAATTGGACCTACAGAAAAGAACAATAACACCTTCACAACCTCTCAATTGGGAGGATATGATGAAGGAGATTGAACAAGAAAGGCCTAAAAAGAAGGCCAAGATCCTACACTCCACCAGGCTCACGACAAGGGAGAAATTGTTGTTGAGTGTGCCATACCGATGACAAAAAAGGAGGTAGGAGACATGCAGTTAACGGATTATCAATTAAGTACTGTTAACTTGGGAAGGCCTACCAGAGATCAACAGATGAATCTAATTGATGTGGTAGCTTCGACAACCAAGTCAAGGATGTTAAAGGATAAGCAGAAGAAAGATGAGCTTAAGGCTTAGTTAGATCAATTGCATTCCTATTTGAAAAGTGTCTCTTCTCCAAGATCACAACAGGTAGCTACTATTGAGACTCCAATTTTGTTGAGCAAAAAGGAGGTAGATGATTTAGTACAAGTAGGGGGCAAAGCAGAGATGTTAGATAGGTGGGTTGACAAGTTAAATCAAGAAGTAGGTGAAATTTTGGTTGAGATTTTTGAGGTTCACAAAGGGACAAAAGAGTTGATAGGGGAAATGCATCAATATATTGAAGCATTGGAGAAGCAGGAAGAGGAATATAAAGAATATAGTCAGAAATTGAAGGAGGTTAGTACATTGCCTTTGACTACTCTTCTTGAACAGTCAATACTCGAGGAGGATAATAAAGATTTTGTGGAAAAGACCTCTCGTATACTTCGATTCAGAACAGATTTCTTGTGCAAACATAGAAATGAAGTCCAAGATGTTGTTAAAGATCTAACTGAACAATTTGAGGAGTTAGAGGATGTCATCGCTATCATAGTAAATGTTAATATACTAACAAAGGAAGGCCTACCTTTGAGCTAGATAAAAGAGAAATGGGGCGAAAGGTTTAAAGGACTCATGCAAAAAGGAGATGATGGTGAAGATCTGCTGATAGATCAACTGATGGACATGAAAGAAGAGATAAAGGCCGCTAAAAGAGAATTGATGAAGTTGAAGGATATGAGAGGGTTTACTGCAACAG
Organism: Sequoiadendron giganteum; assembly: GCA_007115665.2. NCBI lineage: Eukaryota > Viridiplantae > Streptophyta > Pinopsida > Cupressales > Cupressaceae > Sequoiadendron > Sequoiadendron giganteum. The sequence goes on along the minus strand of CM021107.1, from coordinate 535,806,525 downwards.
AGTTGGAAAGAATTAAGTTCAAAGACAGTTGTGTTGATGGGCCAAAATTAGATGTATTACAACAAGTCTTCGCTAGTTATGATGAGTTTATTGCAGAACCAACTTCACATGCATAAATTTCCTGCATGTATGGCTTTCTTCTTCTTCTTTGCATGTTGCATGCAGCACTGGCAATTCTTGAAGTGCATGACTTCCTTTTTCTCTTCTATTTTATGTTCTCTAGTTTAACTATGTAAGACCCCTCCGTTTTGCTCTTTTGATGGATGGTATTCTATTATGGTGTATCATTATGACATGCTTTATATTAGCATTGTGAATATTTGAAATAATGATGTTTTATGTTTGGATAATATTATTGATGTTAGATTCGTCAGTTGGTAATATTGTATTGGTGAAAGGGACAGGATTGCATCACTCACTTGCGAGCGCCCTACGATTCCGTGACTTCCTCTTCACAGTGTGTTTTCTATGATGCAAATATACATGTGCGATATTCTATTGTTCGTAGGTTAACAGGTACAAAACATCGACTCCACTTGATTTCACGGGGTTGAGCGTGTCCATTGCCAACGACATTTGATTGGGAGATAGTAGCTAGGTTTCTCGTGTCAAGCCATCACCCTAGTCTTGAGTGTGTCGTCGATTTTAGTCTGGTTCAGTTGTTTTAATATTGTTTTATCTGCCTTGATTTTACTTAATTGCAAGTTGAAAAAGGTAATTAAATTGCTTTAAGTATTTAAGTGGTTGATTAAGTTGATCTAGTTATAATGTGAGAAATGTTATTTTATTTAAAGATTAATTTAATTAAATCTTGGATTAGATTTATTTTATTAATTAATTAAATTAATTATGTTGAAATGAAGTTAATTATGCATTTTGGAGATTATAGATATTTTTGAATTGAAATTAAGTTGGAAAATTTTTAAAAAATGTTTAAATTTCATTTTTGAAAATTAGGAAATGCAAAATTGGAAAATAGAGATTTTTGGAGATATTTTCAAAAGTTTGACTTTGGGGTTAAATAGATATTTTTTTCATTTTTTGGGGATGATGGGATTTTGGATAATTTTGGAAGAGGATGAAAAATTGAAGATGGAGAAGGAAGAAATGTCTGTTTTGTGGGTTTTGAATTTGCTTGGAGGAACTGGAATCTGAAGAAGAATCCTTGCACCCTTTTTGATCTTCTCAAATTTTGGAACTAGGTTTTTTTTTGGTAAAATTTGTTTCATTTTGAAGAAATTCACAAATTTGTTTTCCTGATTAAAAATATTCAACTCTGTTTGATTTACCAAAAAAGAACCCAGGTTAGATCTTGTTTCAAACTTGAAACCTAATTTTTTTTGAAATGATCTCTTCAAAATAATTTTTGCAATTATAGATATAATTGTTTCATTTCTAAATTTATTTGCTCAATTTAATTGTGATTGTGAATCTGAGATTATATATATACATCCTTTTATTTTATTGGTGCATGTGTTATGCTGGGAAATTTTCCTTACAAAAAAAAAAAAAAAGAACCCTTGGTAAACAAATTGTTTTTCTGATTTAAAAAAAGAAAAGAAAATCATGTTAATAAAGGTGGTTCTGGTTTTAAAAAAATGAAAAAAATAAAATAAAAAAAAATAGGGAAGGGTTTGGGGGAGTCGTTGGGGGCTCACCCCACCGTGCCCCCATGTGGGAGGCATGTGGGGGAGCCGCGCTACCCTCCCCCTTACCGCCGACCACTTCCCTTGCTAGGGGTTCGGCTGTGCATAACACAATCGACCCTTGCCAAATCCGCAACCGCCCTCTCTGTTAGTCGACACCCATGCATCACAGAAAACACAGTCGTCGCCGGCGTAGAAAACGCGTCCGCCGCCTCCCCTGCCCTAATTCGTGCGCGCAACCCGAGGAGGTAATGCGCCCTATTTTGGGTGTTGACTTTTTTTTATATATAATAAAATTTATTTCAATGTTTTTTTTTAATATTATATTTTTATAATATTAAGTATTAATATATATAAAATGGTAAAATATATATATTAATATTTAATATTTTATGATATAATATTATATATAAATTTGCATCAAAATTAAATGATTAAATATGTATTACTTATATACATATAGTTTAATTATCAAAATGTAGATTAAATGATGGTACAATTTAAATGCAATTGGGGAATTTTAAATTAATGTACTATAGTTAAATCGAGAGATTTATTTTAAAATAATATATTGGAAAGGGCAATTATTGGAATTAAGAGTAATATATTTTTATATCGAGATTAAATGTTTTTAAAATGATTTATTTCTCAAAGGAGTTGTAGACACTTTAAAATGATATATTTTATATCGAAGGGGTAAAAGTTTATTTTACTATTATGATTTGCAATCAATTAAGGATTAAATATTTGAGTCTAAAATAATAGACGAATTAATGGATTTTTAAGTAATATATATATTGGAAAAGAGGGAATAGTCATTCATTTTGAAATGAAATGTTCTGAAGGATTGAAATAAATGTCTATTTTATATTAAATTAGAAGCAATTAGAAAATGAAATATTTGGTGTATGTTTCATCTTTTGTTTGATAGAGACGTTGTTCAACCCCGTTTTATTAAATGCAATAAGGTATCGAAGGTTAATCAAGAAGTGGATTCAGGAAATCCGAAGTAGATTCAAGTCTGATTAAATTGTTTGTTTAAATGTAATTCCTTCTGTCATCGCTTGGGGGAAATTAATTAGAAGGGTGTTAAATCTTTCAAAGAGGGTTTTAAAGATGTGGGTTGTCGTATCATGTTGTCAACCTGCTTGGAATGGTTGAAGTAAATGTTGATTTTATTATTATTGAAAAAGGCGATTAGGGAATTAAATATTTGGGTTAAATGTCTTCCTTTGTCTGAAAGAGGTGTTATTTAATTAGTTTCATTGTGACATTAAACTACTGAGTTATATTAAGGAAGGGGATTTAAGGTATCCAAAGTTAGTTTATTCCTTGCAAATGCTTGTGTGATTGATTTCTCTATGTTTATGTTTGAGGAAGTGGGTTAAGTGTCGTTAATTGTAAGTCTTCCAGTGGACCCTAGAGTTTGGGGGTTGTCGCTTTGTGAGGTCAACCGTTTTTTAATCCATTGGTTAGTGCTTGAAGTTATGTCAACACTACTACCGGTTTCCATGAACGGGGATGCTTGTGCCTCCTGTGAAAGGAGTGGATTATGTGATTTGTGGCTCCTTGTAAGGAGTGGTGTTGATATCATTGTTACCTCCCGAGTTGGAGTGAGTTTGTTTTATGTTTCCTCCTAGTGTTGGAGTGATCGTCTTATCTATTTGTATGCACTTGGGCTCCCTTGGTATTGGTTTGAATGTGTGTTGTAAAGTGAAGAGTGACTTCCATTAGGGGCCAGAGCTGTGAGAGGTAAACTGGGTAACCTTTGGAAGGAGTTTATTCGAGTGATATCCAAAGCAATGTGATCCATGTCAATGATGTTATGGTGTACCTGTAGTTGGTCTTGATTGTTTTGTGTGTATGATTTTCTTAACATACCTGATCTGTTATTTCTGGAAGCAATGTAACCATGTTAGAGTTATACTCGAGTGGTACTTGTGATGTAATTGAGTTGTACATACATTGATATTGAGTTGTACGTACATTGATCTTGAGTTGTACTTGTGTGGTTCATGTGATTGGTTGTGTCAGTTTTGATTCAATTTTGATTCAGCCCATGTCTAGAGGTAGTTGGTCTTGACTAGGAATCCGAGTTACTATCTCCTAGCATGGGGGGTGGGCCTTTGGGTTCCACTTGGTTGGGTGGCATGCACCTTACTCCATTGGGATTCCTTCGTGTTCGTGTTGACGAGGTTTCCAATTGGAGAGCTCGTGGGATCCAATTATCTTTTATGCTTTATTCATTTCAGTTAATTTTGTAATTTATTACCCCTCTTTGTAATCGAGGTGGAAGTTGTAATATGTAATCATGCTTTCGGTTTTACCTCATTCGGGGAATGAGAGTTGTAATCTATTGTAAATGAGACCTTATGGTGTCTTTATTTTCTTTGATGAATTTATCTTGTATGGAATGTATGTGTTCTTAATTTCATAAGTAATTAAATGTTGTGGTTCCAATTCTTTAATGTTGTTTGTGGGTTAATAAGTAATCTTAGTCTCGTAACCTTAGAGGTTGTTGCAATGTGTAGTGAACTTGCATATTAAATTATTCTCATAAAAAAAAAATTAGTTCATTTGTGTAGTTAATTGCAACTTCCTCTAGGTTTGCGTGACGGGGCGTTACAAACTTAATGTTTAATGTAAGAACTCAAGATCAAATTGATCTGAGTTTCCAAGAGATTTTTAGTTCCTAAAAAGGCGGATCAGCTTAAAATAGAAGTAAAGTTTAAATTTTGTATATCTATAAATACCCTTTGGGTATCATATTGTAAGGGTCGGCTGATAGAGAATAGAATTGGCCACCTGATATTAGGAGATATAATTTTTCGTAGTGATTACAGAGATACATTGTTACTTGATTTTTACAGTTAAATAAAATTACAGGTTTATGCAATATGGTGTTAGAATTAAGTTTTAACTGATAAGGTTGATAAGTTATAATCTATCTATATGCTAGTGATTGTGCTGAAGCATGATTGTTTCTTATGTGATGAAAGTCATTAGAAGAAATCGGATTTAAGGATTATCTTGTTAGATTATCATTAACTTAAATTTATTGAAGTTTGTTGATCTATGATCTTGGTAATGAATGAATGTGTGTTCTTTTTGAATCTTTGAAATAGTTGTGATAGGTGAATTAAAAATAAGCACCTTAGATGCATACAATGGTATAAATTATTTTGTGAATTGTATCATGCTTTGGTTTTATTAATCTGTTGGAAAAACATTCATTGTTGAAGATATATGTCCGGATGTTAGATGAGTTTGTTCATGTTTACTGGTTTACCCTTTGATCTATCTTTTTTCTTTTGTTTGAAACCCCTTGATTTACTAAAAAAAAAAAAAAACTAGTTCGGTAAAATGAGTCATTGCTTGCATTCTTTGTTACTAGCACAGGCCCCTTGAATATTACAGTTGCATGGACCAATTGGGTGACACCAGACAGTTGAGAACCAACTACCAGGACCTTGGGAGTTAGGCTACTATATGTTGTCTTTCTTTTTTAGGAGAAATAGAGTAGAAATATTTTGTTTTAACGTTGTTTGTGTCATTTTTACCATCAACACTTTGCTACTGAATAATACAAGTGAGCTGAGTGCTTTGGAGGGTGGGTTTTTTTACCCGAAAGGGTTTTCCCCACGTAAATCTATGTGTCTACATATTTGTCTTTCATGGTTGTCTAATTCTGTATTCTTGAATCTATGCTTGTGTTGAATTTGTTATATGTTAAGCATTTACTTTTCTCAGAGGATCAATGGGGGATTTACTCTGCCTATTTCCGCTTTATGGCATAGTTGTTTGTGTCTTTGAAGTGATAAAAATGAAAATCACTAAGGCACTGTTGTCTTAGACATTCGTTCTATGATGACAAACCCATCTCTTATCCCCAAAAACTCTGAGTCATGGATGTCTTGATGTCTTAGTAAGGAACAAGTGCAATTCATTGAGGTAGTGTTGGATAAATACATACCCAAATGTACCCAAAAGGAAAGTGTGAATGCAAAAGGTCAAGTATTTGTTGATGAACTAGAAAGATAGATCATGGAACTACATAAAGTGACAAGTACAAGCAAGCCAAAGCTAAAAGGAAGGGAGAAGAAAGAGACCATGGAGGAGTATGGAAAGGAGAACAAAATTGCAAGAAATTAGTTATCACTATCAACAATGAATACATAAATATCTTGTATGAGGATACTATAACTCTTATCCAAGAAGCAAAAAGGTTAAGGGACTTCACCCTCTATAAAGAATATGTAAATTCTTTATACGAATCATAAATTATGATGGTTGATCATGAAGAAGAGGAGTTAGAGAATGTGATTAAAAAATGTAGAAGAGAATGTGCATATAAAATCCAATCCAATCTTGAATAGTCAATAAGCCTTTTAAGTGCTCGAAAAACTCGCTTTATGAAAAATCAATGTATTTGGAAAAGGTTTAAATTATTTTCACATGCTTTAGTGGAAAACTCCTTGATCAACCCCTAATCTTGTAAAAGAGGAAATAAATTTAAATTTTTATTAGTAAAACATTTCACCATGAAGTTTTTTCACAATCACAAAGACACCATTACGACCAAAACCCAAAAAAAAATTCCAGTATGAGTAAAAAGAACTTTTAATTTAATAAATTTTGGAATTTGGCCGATAAAACCAAAGCATTAAATTCCCTTAAATTGGGAAGTGATTTGATCTAAAAATTGGCCATATTATCAATAGTAATATCAGGAACCTCCCTACCAAACCATTTTTTCCCAACTACTATGAAACTCCAAATTTAATTATTTTTGCAAATAGCCTGCCGAAGAATTGAAGTTTTAAAATATCTCAAACTAGAAGACGTTTTGATCTAAAAACTTGCCCCATAAGGTAAATGAAGTCATAAACACCTCTATAAAATTATTTGTACTAGATCATACAAATTTTAAATTTAATTGTTTCTATGATTTGCTGCACTATGTGATTGCTCTTAGGAATTCAGTTGAAATGGAAGATGGGTTTTCTTCAAATTGCCAAACCTTTGCACATGAATTAAATCAAATATGATACTCCAAAGATGGAAAAAGACAATGAATAACATATGAAATATGTGGTACTATCAATTTGTAATTGGAATCGGCTCGAGAAAGGTGTTTGATGCATGACAACACTTATCATTTTGACACAAAAGTTTAAATTTTATGGTGTCAAAATGAAGCTAACAGATGGAAAATCAAGGCACTACACAACCCCCCATTACACTTTATAATTTCATGTAAGTACAAAAATCCCTCCGTAAGTAACATATTTAATTGTTGTGGCACTTTATATGGGTGCATTTACAAATTTATTTGTTATTTTTAGTTCTTACAAGTTTATTTCATGAGGTGGATAATGAAGACATATGTTAAGTATGCCTTTCAAACCTCTAGAAAATGACAAAAACAAAAAATAAAAACCTCCATTATTCAAAGCATGACCCCCTTGAAATGATACAATGCTATGACACTTTATTTTATTGCATTATAGATTCCACAAAGTGGATTTGATGTAAAAAACCTCAAAAGAAACATACTCAAAATTTAAAATTCTATAATATAGTCATGAAAAATTAACATCACCACTGCGTAGATCTCAAAAAATTATGCAATTTCAAAAAAAGGGACCCAAAAAAGAGTTTGTATGAGCCCAAACGAGCCCTCTGAAGTTCCAAAATAGGAACTATACAATGTGTCCTTTGAGAATCTAGTTTTTTGAAAACATCCATACATCATATTACAAAACAATCATGCCATTTCATAGAGCTCAAAAACTCATGCAGGTTTAAAAAAAGGGACCCAAAAAGGAGTCCGTATGAGCCCAAACGAGCCCTCTGAAGTTCCAAAATGAGAACTATACAAGGTGTCCTTTGAGAATCTAAATTTTTGAAAACATCCATACATCATACTACAAAAAAATCATACCATTGGATAAAAAACAAAAAAATACGCAAAATGAAAAAAAAATCACTCTAAAAGATGTTTGTATGTCTGAGAACAAGGCTTCTAAATTTGAGATAAAAATCAAAACAAGCCAACGGTGAAGAGGTAAACTTGGGAATGAATAAATGATGACATCATGCTAATGTCAATTGACATAATATTATCAGAACTAATAGAATATTTCCTAATGTCTATAATTGTACCATCAACCAAAAATTTAGTAAATTTTAATGATTAAAAAATAACAAAAAAATACTTAAAAAATTGTTGCATAGAGGCTGAAGCAACACACAAATCAAGTGACTGATGTTGATTGGTACGTTGATGCAAGAAAGTACATTGGACAGTATGAGTTTATAAATCCATATAGATTGTATGGATTTTTCGTATAACACTCCATGATTGGGCCCAAAAAGCTCAATTTTTTTTTGAGTACCTGAGTGTTATATATCAAAAGTTGTCTCTCGACCCTCCTAAGTGCAATTGTGATGTCAATTTTGTTTCGGAATGCACCATTTGAAACTTTATTCCCATGACCCTCACAAATTCAAAAGAGAAAGGGATTGGATTTGCAAGCTTTCTCTAACACCATGTCAAAGCAACATCATAGAGATGTGATTTTGACATTTACAACAAATGCTAATCATTTAAATGCAAACCATTAACCATATAATGTCTATAATAAATGCTAATAGTTCTAAACCTATTGACCATGTAAATTGCCCGATTCAAATGGCATTGGGGCTAAGTGTTAGATCCTTGGACTAGTGGAGGAGTTGGAGTTGTGGTGTTTGACCACTACTTGAGGGTGGTTTTAGCTGCATGGAGGATATGTTGAGCTTACGTGGATAGGAAATCAACTCTTCATGAGCATCTCACAAGTGTGAGATATGTTGAGTGTGCAAAGGCCTCCAAGTGGAAATATTAATGAAAATTTATTGCTCAAGCACACAAAGACAATTATGTCACAACTCTCTAATGCATTTAGTTTATAAATTTCAACATTGCTCTCTATTGTCACCATGATATTCTCCATTTGTGCACATGCAACTTGCAAGGGTGTGAGAGTGGACAATAAACCTGGGAAAATTTCATAGGTTGATGTGGGCCGTAATAAATCTCCCAAACTCAAAATGAGAATATGTTGGGAGCATTGAATCAATGAATACTAAATAAGGCACCTAGAATGAAGAGGTGTGTGGGAGATTGGAGGTGGTCTTCCAATAGAATCTACAACTCTATACTCACAAAGATGTTGACTTGGTCAACTTTGACAAAATAGTTGCAATAGAGGTTTCTTGTGGGGCTACAATAGTGTGCGAGGAGTTGGAGATATAAGTCCAAAATGCCACACGTTAATTTGCAGATTGTTAGCAAGATCAAAGAATTTATAAATTTTAAATTTATACAAAAATGCAAATGTGAAATGAACCCTTCAAAATAAATATGGAGGTCATTGTGGGCCTTCAAAAACTTAGAGTATGTCGACCACAAAGAAGACCAAAATAAATCTACATAAATAAATCCACACTTATGCTAAAATTTCTTGCCATATAAGCTCCAAACAAACAATTAAAACATGGTTTCTTTGAATTGAACCACTACTAAATGTGGTTCAAATTTTTCCATTACTCTCACAAAGGAGCAAGACAAACTAATTCAACTAGGTACCATACATCCTTTAAAGCCACAAGCTCTTGTTACAACTAAACAAAAGGACAAAGAAATAAAGAATGGTGAATCACAACAAAAAGTGAAGTGTGCTTTCTATAAGAAATTTGAGCATAATGAAGATAAATGTATGAAGAAAATGATACATCATCTTACACATCTACTTGAGCAACAAGGGGTTCCTACATCCATCAAAGAATATTAATCTAGCTCAAAATCTTCCAAAGTAAAGGATATATCTAAAGGAAAAGTACTTATGGCAACTATAGGTTTGGAGTTTGATAAATGGGTTCTTGATTTAGGAGAATCACATCATATGGACCTCCTTATCCAAAAGTGTCCATGTCCTTTTATCCTTCTAATGTAAGCAAAGAGGAGATAAAATATGTGTTAAACAACACAATTTTCATATCATCTTGATGCTAAAGTCTCCAAAATGAAAAGAGCTTTATGTCGACTATTCACAATTGAAACAACACCCCAACGATTCCCAAATAAGTAGTCAATTTCATTCATACACCTTTCACAATTGTACCCTCCACCATTGGTGGCATATTAGTTGTGCCTTTTTTGAGAGTTTTATTTTTGTTCTATGTTTCCAAGGACCACGTGTAAACATAGAGTTAACTGGATTGAGTCAAACCCTCTAGCACAAGAAGACCCCTTCTTTGCCATTATTTGTTTGACCACCAACTACACATACGTTTGTTGTTAACTTTAAAATTTATTTTACAAGAATTTTTTTAACAACTATTATAACTAGCGGTTAATATAATCATTGGATGTAAGATTAAAATTCTTGTGGTCATGTCAAACCAAGCAATTCATATAAGTGCTTAAAGGGGGCCTTTTTTTTCATTTTTGAATAACTTCTAAATAGTGGATCGAAATTAGGTGCCCATGTACAATACAATCTCTTATAAAGCAAAGTAAATGAGAAAACCTAATGGGAACAAAAATCCTCACCAAAACGAGATGATACAAGGAAGAGAGACTATGTAGCCCCCCATAAGATGATGATGACTTATCTACATATCTCAATAGTATATTTATTTCTTTAGACCTTCTCTCTTTTCTCTCCTATGGGGGGAAAATTCATTGTGCTAAAAGTATTCCTGGGGCGATCATCATGAGTCCTTATATCTTCTTCACTTGTACATTTTATTTCATTGCATCATTTCTCTTTTGGAGAAGGGTTTTTTTATTTTCCACTAGGTTTTTCTCCTTTACTCCACTTTATGAGAAATTTGTACATGAGTACCTAACATGACCTAGTAGTCAAGACTCATTATTAGTGCATAAATTACTCCTTAAGTTACACTCAAGAGGGTGCTAGTGTAAATAGAGTCATTATCTACCTAGTTAGCTAATCACCTTTCTAGGATTGATCTTTTCACTCATAGCTTAAGTTTACTTAGGTTTATTTTACTTTTGTCCCACTTCATTTGGTTGATAAGTGTGTCCTCATCACTTGAGACACCTATTGACACTTTCTCACACACTTATCAGGTGAGCTCATAAGTGTCCCATCTTTGGAGGGTTAGTCAATAGTTAAATCCTACCTTCCTACCTCATCTACATTGCATATATATGCAAGGATTTCTCATTTTATTATACGTGTTCTTCATTTATGTATTGATAAATATATTGTTGTGCTTATTTTTTCACTTGTGAAAGTTTGTTTCATGCACTTGATCTTGGCATTCTCTAACGTCTTTGGTAGCTAACTCTCCAAAGATGTGACACTTGTGAGCTCACTTGACAAAAGTGTGTGAAAGTGTCAATAAATGTCTCAAGTGATGATGACACATGTCTCAACAATATGAAGTGAGATAAAAGTAAAAGAAACCTAAGTAAACTTAAGTTATGAGTGTGAAAAAGTCAATCCTAGAAAGGTTATTAGCTAACTAGGTAAATAATGAATCTATTTACATTAACACCCCCCTTTAAGTGCTAGGGAGTAATGTATGCACTAATGATGAGTCTCGGCTACTAGGCCATTGTTAGGTACTCGTACAAATTTCTCATAAAGTTGAGTAAAGGAGAAAAATCCAATGGAAAATAAAAACCTCTCCAAAAGAGAAATGATCCAATGAAATAAAGTGTACATGTGAAGAATATAGAAGGAATCATGATGACCCCCCAAGGACTAATTCTATCACAATGTACAATTAATGTTCCCCCCATAGGAGAGAAAAGAAAGAAGGTTTATGTGACCCCCACAAAAAAATGTGAATTAATGAACTCTATGTGAGGAAACTCTTCCTCCCAAAACTAATAAGAGAAGAGAAACCATGCAACCTCCCCTCAAAATGATGCATGTATTGTTGGTAGATGCTCGACACTGGATGTTGAAGATGATCAATGATCGTTGAACAACATTTCTCGCCTTGCGAAGAAACAACACTACAAATTTTTGCAAGAAGACTTCCCATTTTGGATATGACTATGCAAGAAGTAAGATGAAAGTCTCTAAATTTTGTACATGATATAAAGACTGAAATGATGCCAATGATGCCTTTGCAATATGCTCAATAATATTCAAGCCAATGTTGACGTGTAACAAATGCTTGTAAGATGGATCAAGTATCATATAAGATTCAAGAGTAAGGACCATGGATGTATGGTGACAGTTAGACCAATTAGAATCTAGTACTATTGTAAATGAAGTCAACATAGATTATGACAGAGTTAGATAGGTCAAATCATGAATGTTTGCATAATTTGTCATGATATAAGTTGATTTAGGCACTTGGCAAGAGCAATATCCAAAGATGGAAATGATGATGCAACTTCATCAAAGATAACATCATAGAGAAGACAAATGTCCTCAATACTATCATCCAAATTGGTAAGGTGGGATTCTACAAACAAAGATGATATGTTCAAGGTAGATATGCATCCCAATATGGTGGATTTGGAGTGACAATAATAATGTTATGATATAAAGAATCACTAGAACTTATGAATGAGTCAACATTTTGATTTAGATGTAGCAATAGGTGATGTGGGAGGTGAAAGTTAATATTTCCAAGATTTTTGTTTGAATGTTGGCATCATTGAGTCATGCAAGTCAAGCAAGCACATACTCAATCTATGAGATTGAAAAATAATAGTGCAATACAAGAGTTGAATGATTAGAATTGGATGATATCCTCGACAAGGAAGATGTACATATAACATAATGAGTTTGAGTCATTGTAGGAGTGCTCAAATCAAGGTGGCGAGAATGCTCCACCAAGTGGAAAATAAGAAGTGCCACATGTCTTTGAAGAGTTCAACTAGCTCTCCAAATGACACACCACCTAAGGTGGCTTAATACATAAAGTAGAATAAAATAATAAAATAATAATTCTACTCTAATACCCCCTTTAAGCTTAGCTTAGGTTTGTACAAAGATGGATGGGTCCCGAAAACTAGGCCTGATGAGGTACCCATGTACAATGAATCTCCCATAAAATGGATAAAGGTAGAAAATCATATGGGAAAAAACTACCCTCCAAAATGAAGATGATAACAAGAAATTACATTGAAGAGAGACTGTGAAGCCCTCCCAAAAGATGAAGCTCAATTAATCCTCATGTTCTTCTACTAGAAAGAACCTCTAGATGCTCTTGGTGAAATGCCTCTGAATTCTCATGGAACAAGAGATAGTGGAGGAGATTAACTATCCATACTAGAAGTGGAAGAATGAATATGCAAGTATGAATCTAATGGAGCAAAGTGGAAAAATGTGTAAACATGAGAGATATGATCAATCTCACCCGTTGTAAAAATTTCTCTCCTCTATGAATCTCAAATTTCCACTAAAGTGGATGTGAACTCAACTATCTTCCCATAATTTGTAAGTTGATAAATAGAAAGAATGTTGTTTCTCAATCTAGGAACAAACAAGACATTAGGGATCTACTTTGATTGCATATCTCAACAATACCTTGTCCAAAAACACATATGAAAGTGATATTAGCTACTTATACATTATTTACATTAGAAGGATAAAATGAAATGCACACTTTTGGATGAGGAGGCATATGATGTACCATGATATTGTTGAATCAAGAACCCATTAATCAATCTTCAAACTTGCAGTTGTTATAAGTACTTTTCCTTTAGATACATTCTTTACTTTGGAAGATTTTGAACTAGATGAAGAACTTTTGATGGTGTAGGAACCCCTTGTTTCTTAAGTAGATGCATAAGATGGTGTATCCTTTTCTTCATTCTTACAGAAAGAATACTTTGCTTTTTGTTGTGATTTACCATTCTTTATTTCCTTATCCTTCTATTTTGTTGCAACAAGAACTTATGGCTTTGAAGGTTGCATGATACATACTTGAATTAGTTTGTCTCGCTCCTTTGTGAGAGAAACAACAAAATTTGAAAGAAATGGCATAGTGTAGAATGCACCAAAAGCATTCTTTGTTGCTTGAAAAGTAGAAACAAACACTGAATATTGAGGACCCAACTTTGATAAGACACTTAGGACCAATTTTTCATCTTGTTTTTCTATTCCACATTGCTTGAGATGAAACCTTAACAAATTCAATTTACTAAAGAACTCTTGAATTGTGTTAAAGTCTTGTGAATTAAGACTTATTAGTTCATTCTCTAGTTGATGTCCCCTATTATATCTTTCTTACCAAATAGATTTCCTAATGTTGTCCATACGTCGTTGGTTGTTGTGGTAGAATTAATGTGAAAGAGAAGGTCAAAAGAAATAAATGTACATAATGTTCCATAGGCTTCATCATTTCAATTATTTCATTTTTGTTTTTCAACTGCTTTTGTAGGTTCAGGTTCCAAACCCATAGTGACATGATGTAAACCTAGTTTATTGAGCTTTATCTCCATTGATTGCTTCCATTCCTAGAATTTAAATGGAGTTGATTATGTCCATTTGTAAAATAACACACAATACAACCCCCCTTGATTATGATTTTGATCCCCCCTTAATTTTGGCACTTTATATGTTTTAGTGCATATAACAATTTCAATGTAACAAATAATGACACTTGATAATTGAGAGCGATATTGTTTCCAATAAAATGGGCAAGTGATTATTCACTTTCACAAAAGCAATACTGAATTTGAGTAGCTAATGAAAAGATACTTTAATCATATGTGCCTAATTTTATGCTTAGAAAATTAAAGTTTTCCCAGTAAAAGAGGAGGCAAAATATGTGTTAAACAACATAATTTTCACATTGTTTTAATGCTAAAGTCTCCAAAACATAATTTTTTTTTCTTTAACTATTCACAATCGAAAATATGACTTATAGTTTGCAAGTTATGACAAAATGGAAAAAGACTCCCCCTTACAAACACTGGTGGTCAAATTAATTGCTAACATAAAAAAGATAACAATTAGCACAAACTGCTAGAGGTAGCAGAAAAAAAAGACCGCAATTGCAGTAGTTGTTAATCATTACATTAACAAATACAACCATTATAATGACATAAACCACAAACTGTCTAAACTATCGATATAGTGCTTGGAGACTACCACAAAAGTCTGAGACTTGAGGATTTTTAACCATATAAAGGTGGTGAGGTGGCTTATTTATTCCTCTAATCCTTTCAACACCCCTCTAATTGTGGAGGCTACGATTGATAAAATTGTTCAAAACCAAAACAAACTATTATGAGGAGAATGAAGGCCACATGGAGTACTTGAAGTCTTGAGTTCAACTGCCAATGGATGGACTTGACCGTTGAGAGGGTTGCGTGGCTATTGGAAGGGCCAACAAACAAATCGCTTTTCCAAAGAAGATCGTGGCCCTGTGATGAATCTACAATATTGAAGTGTATAAACAACTTATCATGTGCTAGAATGACCTCCTATGACTTGTAAAAATAACAGTAGGGGAATGAAGATGATCTATCAATGTGCTTTTCGCATGAAGGGGTTAGTGTGACCATGTGGTGCAAGTTTACAAACAGTAGAGGTCGATTGAAGGAGATGTATGGCAAGTTGATTGACTGCAACAATTGGTGTTGGATTTTTTGAGGTGTCGATTACATTCCCATGCACCAGCTATGGTCATATGCCTTAAATTTGGAGCCAACATGTATTGAAATTGTTGAGGCCATCTATAAGATCGATTTTCAAACAATGCTATTGACTCCTCTGGATGGTAAGTAGGAGGTATTTTCCACAGTGTGTCAAATTGTGATATTGTTACCAGGATTCAACCGTGTAGTTTTACGAGTCAAACTTATTGATTCATGTTGTGATTTTCCTCTCAATGGTTTTCACGTCACCTTCTTTATCTAATATCGGCTGGTACAAAGATGATCAGTCAACTCAAACGCTTGTATGTTGGCTTCCTACGCTTGATCATTGTTTTATGGCTTATTGGTTTCTTAACATATGAGTTCGATCCTTAACACAAGCCTCTCTTGAATGCAAAAAAACAAAAGCCAAAATGTTATGGAAATCTCGTCAAATAGATATAAAAAGGTAGTTTTAGTTCACCTTTCAATACATGATATTTGATCTTGAAACCACACACACAACTAATTAATTTGCATGCAAACTATGATTTTTAAGAATAAAACTCATAGGTCAACTGAACCAACATTCAAATCGTAGAATTGTTTTGATACCATGTTTTGATTTTCAAGATCATAAATCAAAAACCAAAAACTTCCACAAAATACATGAACACAAATAAGCCTGATTGATATTACCAAATAATTGATACAAGAGATGATTTGAATTTACATAGAAACCTTGCATATATAGACAAGTTGGTGAAGATAGGCAAGTCGAACATAATGACTGACTACCCCTCCAATGATGGAACACTTGTTAACTCACATGCCAAGTGTTTTGTGAGTGGAAAGTGTGCATGCAAGAGGTGTCTCACAAGTGAAAACACATGTCTCAACCACATGAGGTGAGAAAAAACTATAGAAGTCCCTAAGTGGAGACTTAAGCAATGTGAATATAGCTCTCTTAGGTAGGTTAATAACTAACTAATTTGATAAAGTCACGATTTACACCAACACCCCCCCTTAAGTGTAACTTAGGGAGTAATGTATGCAAGATAATGATGGGTCCCAATTACTAGCAATGTTAGGTACCCATATACAATACAATCTCTTATAAAGTGGAGTAATAGAGAAAACCTAGTGGAAACAAAACTCCTCTCCAAAAAGAGATGATACAAGGAAGAGAGACTATGTAGCCCTCCCATAAGATGATGATTTCTCTGTATGTTGCTCAAATATTCCATGCAAAGACTGATGTATAACATGTACCAAATAAGTGATGTGAAGTCTTACTGTAAAGAATCTCTAGATGCTCTTGGTGAAGTGCCTCTAAATTTTGATGCAACAAATGATATCTTGCTAGAAATAATCTTTGCATGCTCTTTGTGAAGAATTTTTAGAATCTCATGTAGAAATATATGATGGAGGATGAATTGATCATCCTTCTTTTCAATCAATCGTACATTCTTTGAGTTGCAATCTTAGCGATTTAATTTTTTGTAAAAAAACCCTCTATAGTTTTATAATTTCTTGGACTTATACTTAAAATAGATCATTTTCTAGCTCGTGGCTTCGTTGTTCTTTGACCTTCCCAAAATCTTCATTAGGAGTTTTCAAGGCCTCAATATGAATAGAAGCTTTGGAGATATATAAATGCATAGAAACTTGAAGGCTTGATCACACTTCTTATATCACTTTTCCTTATCTTTTGTTTGCAAGCTTAGAATCATAAAAGAAATTTAAGAGAATATAAAGTGCTCAAGGCACAATGACAATGGAAACCCTCGTGATTATGTTGATCTGCCCCTGAATTGACACTTTATATATTTTAGTGCATATAACAATTTCAATGGAACAAACAATGACACTTTATAATTGAGTGTGATATCGCTTCCAATGAGATAGGCAAGTGATACTCACATTCAAAAAAGCGATACTCAATTTGAGTAACTAATCAAAATTTACAAAAATCCTATTGCCTAATTTGCACTTAGAAAAAGTTTTCATGTTAAATGAGGAGAAAAAATATGTGTTAAACATCATAATTTTTAGATATTCTCAACACTAAAGTCTCTAGAACAAAAAGAGCTTTCCATCGACCATTCACAATCAAAATTTTGACTTTCCATTTGAAAGTTATGACAAAATGAAAAAAAACCCCCCCTTTTATAAACAATTGAGAAGATTTAATAGTTCAAATCTAACCACTAGTGGTTGGCATAAAACATTTAAGGTTTAAACACTATTACAATTAACATTTAATATTGGAGTGAAAATAAATTATATGGTTAAATTAGCATAAAAATCTAATTGTGAAGATGTTATTTTGATATTTACAACAAATGCTAACCATTTAAATGCAAACCATTAACCATATAATGTCTATAAGAAATGCTAACAGTTCTAAACCTATTGACCATGTAAACCGCCCAAGTCAAAGGGCATAGGGAGCCAAGTGTTAGATCCTTGGACTAGTGGAGGAGATGGAGTTGTGGTGTTTGATTTCTTATTGAGGGTGGTTTTAGCCATGTGGAGGATATGTTGAGCTTGCATGGACATGGGCAATCAAATCTCCACGAGCATCTCACAAGTGCGAGATATGCTAAGTGTGCAAAGGCATCCAAGTGGAAATATTGATGCAAATATATTGCTCAAGCACACAAAGACAACTATGGACACATCTCTTTAATGCATCCAATTAAAAAGTTTCAACACTCCTTTTTATTGTTCGATACTAGGATATGGTAGAGAGTTAATTCATTCCATCTATTTCAATGGTCCTTTAGTTACTTGGCCAAGTAAATGTCATGCATGACAAATAATAGTAGTTTTGGAAAAGCAAAACTACGCTCTCTAATAACCCATATTCGGCACACGTCTCAGAAGGTAACTTTCCAAACACATGTCATGCACATTCATTTATCAAGCATGCATGGTTCCATTCAAAATTAAAAATGATCTTTCACAAACATCTTAACTGCAATCTTGTTTCAAGCAAAATGGTTTAAATGCAGTATTTTCATCGTTTTAAATCATAAATAACATTAAATTAATATTTAAATCAAATAATAAAATAACAAAAAGAAGGTGTATCTCAAGTATGTAATCTAAGTACATATTTAAACGGCAATAAATGAGCACACATTCTTTCAGTTCGTTTACTCATATAGTTTATTTTCACTTCAAAATACTCCTATTCTAATTCGTTTTGTTCCAAGTAATTTATATTTTTAATTTACTTGATTTATTTTCTGTTGTTCAAAAACATGTTTAACACTCATTTTTACTTCTGTTTTGTAGTAATTTTAGTTTCATTCTATAAAATCTAAGATTTTATCTCTTATTTTTTTTAAACACATTTAATATACAAAAAGTATTTTTATTAAAATCATTATCTTTTTTGTTTCATTTGTTTTGAAATTTAAATCTATTTGACAATTTTGGGTTTTTCTGAGGCTTTTCCAAATCTATATAGATCTAAAAATATACTGTTTTCTATTTGCATCTTTACAATTTACTAATCAAAATCTTAAAAAAAAAACTAAATAAATCTACAGTCTTTTTATAATTTTTTGTTTAAGTTGTTTAATGGTTTTCTGATAAAAACAGTTTGGTGTTTGATCTTTTTCCTAAATTTGATAAAAACAGAGATTTTCTTTTCTGTTCAAAACTAAAGTACAAGAATACTAGAAAGGAATTTAACTCAGTATTGAATTAATTGTGAATTTGTTTTCATTATATCTACCTACCAATTTCCTGAATTTGAAAATGATTATTATTTTCCTCAATTCTTTCTTGTTTGTCCTTCCTTTCTCTCTTCCTGAGCACTTCCCTTCTGTTGTTCTTTCCTTTTTGTTTGAGTTCTCTCTTTCCTATATACTACGCGTATCTAAGAGATATCAAAATGCAAGCAAGAGCAATACTGTTCTTGCTCTTAGTGCCACGCATGGGAGGTTAGAAGTATTTTCTTTATACAAACCTCTCCCTCTCTCTTGAGCTGTGCCTTCTATTTTGGTGGTTGTGTGGGATGAAGGGAGAAATTTAACTTAAGTCAAAATAAATAACAAACTCTCCCTCTTTTTTGCGCATAAGGTAAGGAGAGTCCAATAATTGAACAAAATACTCTCTGCTATTTTTGACTCTCCCTTGGCCGCCCCTTCAATGTCCTCTATTTCATTTTGTGAATACAAGAACTCTCCATTTCCTCTTGGCCGTGCGCTTTACTTCTCCTTGTTGGCTCCCTCCTATCTTCCCTCTATATTGGTTGCCCTTCTCCTTCCTCATGCGCGTGTGGTGAATAGGGGGGTATGCACTGTAATCATATCAACACCCTGCTGTTCTGCCCGCATGGGGTTTAGGAGGTAATGGTTATCAACATAAACAATTCAATCAAAATCAAATCTCCTTCCTTTGTTTTTGCTACGCATGGGGAAGTAATGAATATCATGCAATTAATCTCCATAAAAAATCTCTTTCTCTCCTGGCCGCATGGAAAATAAGATGAATCATCACTCTATTTTCTACCCGTGCTCTCAAAAATGGATTTCCACTCCCTGTCAATCTCATGCAAACGGTGGAGTTCTCCATTGAATTCGATCCACAACTTAAGTTTTGATCTCAGCCAAATGGTGGACAAACTCCCAGTTTCAATTTTGATTGCATTCACATTAATTGAAAGATATTTTCTTCAATTTGTTAACTATTGTTTTGAGTTCCATTTCAAATTTGAATGTATTTTGTTTTTTAATTTGTTTTCAAAAACTTGTTTTGATATATTTAATTATCTAAACATTTATATTTCCTTTCTTATTTATCAAATGAGAAAAATAACAAGTACATCAATAACATTATTTTACATTTTTATACATTTTCACAATTAAAAATCTATTCCATTAATTTAGAATAAAAGCATCATCATTTTTAAATAATAATAAAATATTGACACAAGGAATTTAATTATTTAAATAAAATCAATTTTCTCACAAAATAATCAAATCGTCATTTAAAGCAAATATATTCGGTTTCACATATATTTGAGTAATCGAAATAAACTTAATTAAAATTTGCAAGTATAATCAACACAAAAATACATTAAAATAATAACTAAGTGGTGTGTGAGATTCCATCATCCTCATAAACATCTAATGGCTAAAACGACTCTACCTGATCAATGTTCTCGCCTTCATTCTCATTCACCTGTTCTTGCGTTCACTTGCACTTGAATTTTCATCAGCAATGACAAACCCCAAATTTCATAAAAATGCTTTTCAAATCATTACATTTGCATTTAATTTCAATTTAAATAATCATCTAATCATTAACATTAATAATCTCATGATTAATAATTGCATTTAAATAAATGACAAAAATCAATACGCAACACTCTATACTCGCAAAGATGTTGACCTAGTTGAATTTTGCAATCCATAAATGAGCATATACAAAATGAGAAAATATCATAAACATGCAATGTGTTTAAAATGTACAAAGGAGCCTTGCTTATAAAGACAAGAATGAAGAGGTGAGAAGGTAGGAGTCAAACTTTGACAACCCCTCCAAGTATGAAACAAGTGTAGGACTCTATGGACAAGTGTTGAGGCACTTGGCGAGTCTACATGAGGTGAGCCAAAAGTTTAGACAACCTCTAAGTGAGCTTAAGTGTAGTGTGAATAGGACTCTACTAAGTAGGTTAAAAGTTGTTAGAGTAATTGGGTATTTACTTTATTAATTAAACAATATTTGTTTAATTACGTAAAGTTCCCTTTTACCTCTTTTCACTTATGCTAACATTAGGTGCATAATAATTAATTACTTTATTAATTATTATTGTGCAAGCCTAGGGTTTTCCTTTTTAGGGTTTTCATCTATATGTAGTTGAAAACTATCTTTTGTATCATTATTCTTTTTACATTTTCAGGTGAATACATTGCTCCACATTCTTGAGCATTTCTTTTGTTGCTTCTCTTTGTTTCTCCTTGTAACAGGTTATTTGCTTGCAAAGATCTTTTGGACTTCTGTGGTGTTGTATCTTCTCAACTCCAACAAAAGCTAACCAATTTGATAATACCTCTTTTCACACTAACAAAACCTACTTGTGGGGTCAACTATGGGAAGAGATATGAAGTGGAAATGGCTCCAAGAATTCCAAGTTTTGAATCATCAAACTCAAAATAAATAAAAAACTAGGATTAAGAACAAAATTGCTTTTCAATTTATAAAGTTTCTTGTGACATATTTACATTATCTTTAAACTAATAGTTGGCCCTACATTCTAATCTACATAACTCATTTGGTGATCACTCTACATAAAAGATTGAAGACATTTTTTTATGGTAAGACAATGGTAGAGTAATATCACTTATCACAAATCAATTGTAATAACTAGACTTTTCTAAACCAAGTGTCTTAAGAATCGTCCCCATTCAATGCAAAAAAAACCTTGGGAACTATCTCTAATTATCAATGTCAGTCTTCCAACACATATATAGAAGGGCACAAAGCCATATAGTGGGGCTTGGTGAGATCTTCCATTTAGTTCTTATCAATGGTTTTTCTTCAAAGGTGAAAATAAATAAATAAAACATGGTAGAATAAGCTAAAAAGGATGAAGAGGCAATGGCTTGTTAGGTTTCAACTAGTCATTGTGAGAGTTTAAAACACAAATAAAACCATTACACAATATTCTATAATTATATTCTAATATTTTCCCATTATTTTTAATTAATGACGATTCTAAATATTATCATATCTTGATTTCATAGTCAATTCCTCATCCCTAATTGTACCATTTATAGCCAAATGATGTATTTATGATATTGAAAATTGCCCTAATTAATATTATCAATTTGTCAATTATTTATATCCTATTATTATTATGCTAATAAAAGTAACTACAATGGTAACAGGGAGGGGTTGCAATAGGATAAGTAGGTTAGAAAAATCCCTCAATACAAATTTGACAATCATTCACATGTCAAACATTCATTATGCATAATCTTGCATACGTCTATATATAAACCTAATAAACTAACATATATATCTTAAATACATCTATTTAAAAGATATCAAAATATCAATCTTCAATTACGTAACCTATGACATAGATCCAACATAAGTATTTAAAAAATGATATCTCTTTTAAAATCTTTGAAATATATTATATTTAAGATATTATATTATAAATAACTATAATCTTAATAAAATCTTTCTCATTTATTAAATATATTTAGAAAAGGAAAAGTAAAAAATAAAAAAGTTAAAAACGTAAAAAGTGAAATCAATTAAAAAATATATTTTTATTTGATATTCCAAAATAAATCCCACGCAAACATTGAACTCTCTGATAATTTGTCGAGTATCCAGAAATAACGATGG
Organism: Sequoiadendron giganteum; assembly: GCA_007115665.2. NCBI lineage: Eukaryota > Viridiplantae > Streptophyta > Pinopsida > Cupressales > Cupressaceae > Sequoiadendron > Sequoiadendron giganteum. The sequence continues at coordinate 535,783,878 of CM021107.1, read as the reverse complement.
AGCAAATTGCAGGCGGCGAAGGAAGCAGGGGTTCCTCCACGCTTACGTTGGGCGAAACGCCTTCATCTTCACAGCCTACTCAGCAGGTTCTGACACTCCGCTTGGCCCCTCGCCGCCGAAAGAAGGTCACATGGAAGGAAGGCACCGTCGACAATGAGTTCATGAACAAGAAAAGCTCTAAAAAATGCTGTATTTTTCACAAGGAAAAGCCCTTCGATGAAGACGACAGCGATGACGACTGTGACGAAAAACGAAGAAAAGAGAGGGACAATTCTATGACATGTGACCGTGGCCAAAGCAGTGGCGGGAATTCCTGTTCACACCAGCATTAGGGCATGCTAAATTTTGTAAGTTTTAACTACACCTTAATTTTGCGGAGCAATTGTAAGGCTTTCGCGGGGGTGTAAATCTGTCCGATCATTTTAGGGTTTTCGTAGTAATGATGAATTATTACTGGCGGAGGTTTTTAATAATTTAGCGAGTTTTTTGTAAGGTGTAATAATAATTTTTATTTTTTAATATTTTTTTTCTCAATAGAGGGCTTTGATTGTGCAAAACGCCTGCGGAGTTTTATTTTCTATGAGAGGGTTTTAATTCTTATTTGTTTATTTGTATTTGTAATTATTACGGGCGGTTTTATGATGGTTTAGAAGATTTCAGCGCTAGGGTTTCAGATCATGATTATTTTTCAGGATATGTTTTTCCTAGTATACCTTTATTACGACCGATCGGGCGATTTTCTCTTGAAAGGGCTTTGATTTTTGTGTTCAGTTTCAATTTTCAGAGCAAGAGGTTTCCAATTGAATCTAGTTTTTCGGTTTTCAGGGCATACGATAGTTTTCTTTGTAAGGTTTTTAATGATCAAACACTCGATGTCTGAAGAGCGTTATGCAAAGCAGAAATGGAAATACTCATTGGAGCTCTTGATATGGTTACATGTTATTTCTGTGTGCAGGATATTTTCAAACAAATGTGCACTTACGTGTTATTATACTATCAATGGACTGGTTGGAATGTTATGTAAGTTATCTTTTTGATAAATTAAAATATTTCTCGTCATAGAACGAGGGCTAATAATTGTAAAGTAGATGGAATAACCCATTAAAACAACAAATTCCGACTATAAGGGTTATTTAGAGGGCTATGGTATGAAAATCAAGCTGAATAGGCCACGGGGCAATAAAACATATTTTGCAGCCGTTGAATCAATGTTTACAAAGTTTTATCCGAATAAGAGTTATGAAGTGAGTGAGGATTCGTGACTTCTTTTTATGTGATTGTTATTTATGGAATGTTTTATCATGGCAAAGATAGGCCAAGATAAATGACTTATGTCCCAAAATTACAGGAAGTAAAAAGTATGAAATTGAGATCTATGATATCTGATTAAGAAAACCATGAACTGAGGATTCATATATAGTGCTTAAAGTTTAATTGCAATGTCCACTATAAAAATCAAACGAAGCTGTTTTTTGTTTTTGTGATCTATTTGGATGCCAATTTGGCGTGTTGGACATTCTCTGGGGAATGTTCACTAGGTTTTTTGTTTTCAATTTCCACTATATTCCTAAAGTTCTGTACTCTTGGGTTCTGACCTAATAACTAAAGCTTGGGAAGAAACTAAACCTTTACAAAATACATTGAGTACATCTGAGACAGAATAGCAAACTATTATTTTGGTTCCATGTTCCATGTTCTTGCAGGCAGGTCAGATAAGAGATGGGAGGGTTTGAGCTCCAAGAGTGAACAATACCTCTGTAAAGCTTTACTGTCAGTTTGATTAATAGAGGCATCCTTTATTGCTGACGTTTTTCCCAAATTGGATTTTCTCCAGTCTAATTTTGGTATCTTGTTAATGTGTTTCTAACTTTTGTAGTTACGTATTTCCTCATTTCAAATGTTTTATTTCCTTTGTTGTGTGCTTTTATTATTTACGGAGCATCTTTAATGAGTCATATAATTTTTTTTGCCTAATATCTGTTTTGGTTAATTACCAACTAGAATATCCAATTTGATTACATATTGATATTATATTGATATCACAGCCAATAGATTCCTTGGCTTGCTGATTGAATTTTCAGTTTTCAATTTTCCTTGGCTTTCTGGTTGAATTTTCAAGTTGTTAACCCAATAAAAGAAAGGACGGAAGGATGGAGTAGTGAATCCAATCCTGAAATGGGGACAAGGAAATCAAACACACAGGTTAAAACTTAAAACCAATTGCCGATTCCAACAATTTATTGCAAGGCAACATGTAATGACTAACAAACACAACAAGCATAGCATAATAATAGAACAAGACTTTTCTAGACTAATGATATAAAAAAAAAAGTATATTAGAAGCTAAGTTACCGATTCGTTTTTTGGGTTCGGGTACGGGTACAAGAATCCGGTACGGGATTCATTCAATTTTTTTTTTGGGGTTGGGTATGTTTTGGGTACGTTAATACAAAAACATATAAAAATCAGAAATATATACATATTTGCAGTTGTAATTAAGTTCAAAATACACTACCATATTAATAGTCAAATAACATAGCAAAAATACACCATCACTTTCATAGTTAAATATTAAAATATTTGTGATACTCAAATGTTATTATATAAAATTATAAATTAAAGTTCAAACATAAAAATGTCAAGTGTTTACAATCAGCCATTATTGATCATTGATCAATCTGAATCATATGGGTCATCAAAAAGAGCATCATCAGCATCATTAGATGCTACATTTTGTGTAGAACCACAAATAGCATCAGTGGCACTCGCACAAGCACTGCCACTAGCACTAACACCACCACTCTCATGCTCAGCAGCTGCTTCAGGCTCATAGTCTATTCAAGCTTGTGCAAGCAAGAGAACAAATTCAGCAATGGAGGCAAAAAAACTTGTTTTTCATTCACAAATTGTTAAATGAGTATGTTTTTACCTATTTGATGTGTTAGGAGGCAAAGATTAGGGATGGAGACAATATTTTATTATGTAGAAGTCAACCAAAAGTCAAAAAAATAATTAAAAAATGTCAAAAACGTTGAATATTCTGCAGCCTGGGCGTTCAAACAGTTGGATTCTGTCAGGGTACGTACCAGGTACGAAATTTTTGTACCCACAGGGTGGGTTTCATGCCCTGCTCGTATCCACAGTCCTAAACTCGTATCCTGCCCGAATTTGAATCGAATCGAATCTCGAATCTGAATCGAATCGAATTGTATACGAGACCTTTTCTGGGCGAGTCGGTAACTTAGATTAGAAGTATTATAATTAAATAGTAGCATAGCAATCCAAGGCAGAATAGGTAACAGTCGTATGACCCTATATAATCTAACAGACTAATACTGTCCAGCCTTTTTAATTTCTCTAAATAGTAAATACCGGCACATCTCAGGGACACATCCCTGGGTCTGGCAGGCATCCCAGATGTCTGAAACAACCTAGGGGGGGTGGGAGACAGTCAAAATGGACACTTGGCATCCCTCCCCCAAGTCTGTCAAAATTTGGGGATGTCTCAAAGCTACTGGATGACTCAGTATCCCACTGTTAGTGCCAAGGATGTCCAGATCACTCCAGATGTCTGTCAATCATCTCAGAGATGCCCAGAAGTCACCGGATGGACTCATGGAAATGTTTCCTATTAGTAATGCTGCAGGAACTCATGTTACTGAAGTGAGATTAAACATTGATGTCAACAGAAATCTGAAATATGTATCATGATTCATCTTCTTATTACTGAACTTGAAAATTTCTTTAAGGTTTCTGTAATAAAGGGTGTTATCTTTAATTATATTAATGTATTGAATTTGCCTTGCACTGAAAAACAATCTAATCCTGTTGACTATTCTATGTCTGCATCATGAAATGGCTCATCTGCATGCTTTAGTGACTTCCCACTTGAAGTATCGTATCCATAGCCTGAACTGTTAACACAACCAAAAAAGACTAGTTTCTGAGCTAAGAACAAAAGAAAGGAGCAGCAAGTAATCAAAAAGAATGTTAGATCACCAGATAGTTTAATAAACACAAGCTCCTGCTTCCTTTACTCCAAGCCAATATATGCATGCCTCTGCTTTCTCCATACACCTTTGTCAGTTGACCTGCTTACCTGAGTTATTTATACTAGTTGATGGACTGCTTTATATCATATTTATATGTATATATAAAAAATATCTATCTATCTATATATATATAGTCTTATAGACACAAAAAAAGAAAGGAGCAGCAAGTAATAAAAAAGGATGTAAGATCACCAGATAGTTTAATAAACACAAGCTCCTACTTCCTTTACTTCAAGCCAATATATTCATGCCTCTGCTTTCTCCATACACCTTTGTCAGTTGACCTGCTTAACTGAGTTATTTATACTAGTTGATGGACTGCTTTATATCATATTTATATGTATATATAAAAAATATATATCTATCTATATATATATAGTCTGGTAGACACACAAATTGTTAAGTAAATAAAAGCAGTGCATAGATTATCCAGGTTTATGTACTGCAAAATATAGATTCTTGGCACCTGAAAATTAAGTTTCAACTGGAAACTTCATCATAAAAAGGGAACACGAGGGGCCAAACTATCAATTTTCGCAAGCTTGAATCCCAATTGGAAAAGATCAACAAGTTTGATGCCAATCTCCATTTCAAATACAACAGAAAAAGGGAATGAAAAAGAATCACATACATTGTTAAGCTTATAAACAATGCAGATTTCAAATCCTTAGACAAAAATATATAATAATTGAATATAACAACCGATTGACCATGTTTTGTAGATTTGAATGGGAGAGTCATAGCCTCAAAGACAATGATACTGATTTTCCCCTATTTAGGGCGTATTTTAATATATATAATAATGGGCAACAGATTGTGTTTATCATAAAATCTTCAATACCACTACAAGTCATGCTATAAAAAAAATAGTTAGAATCACCATATTTCAAAAACTTGGATTGCAAAAACTCGGCAATCCAAAGGCAAATAATTTTTTTTTATATAAATGCATAAAATAAATTTATATAATGCATGAGATATATATAAAATTGGATATGATTAGGCAAACTAAAAAAGAAATGAAATTCAATTACTTGAGATTTAATTGGGAAACTATTGAAAAATTCATAAAATTAAGGGAAAGTAAAGGAAAAATTATGTTTTCTATCTGGAACAGCCCAAAGCAATCTTTATATTATGCTTTTAAACTAGAGTGAATGTCTATGGTGGCAGCCCCCAGCAGAGTCAGAGGGTCTGCGGGCAACACCCAAGCAAGTTGTCTATTCCCGTATAAGGTGAGGTTGAAAGGTGGAATCCTCCGCACAGGTCCAAATAAGGCCTTTGAGGCTATAAAGATCTTCATGGTACACGCCCTTTTTTATAATTTTATTGCTTTTAAATTTTAAAAAACCATCTATTAATAAATCCATTCAATCACTCAATAAATTCACACAACTGAGAACCTAATCCCTGAGGACAAAAATGACAAGAGAAAAAGACATAAAAGTGAGATACATTTGTAAAGACCTGTGGCACTTCTCTTTCCATCAAGCAAATCTACAAAAACTTGCCAAGTCTGTGCTGTAAATTTAGTGAGTCTCACCAAAAAACTCACAAGTTCTTGCTAGATTTACAAGTTTGTAAATTTTGGGAATCATAAATCGTACCAATGAGAAATATACATAGAATGTAGATGATAATGCTTTTATTGCATAAGCAGTGTTTAGTACAATGCTAGCTGGTACAGAGAGGACCTGTCACAAAATCAGCACTCTCACCCCGACCATGGAATGCTATTTGTAGGACTGACAGCTATCATTTAAGACAAAATCATCAGTCTAACCATTCATAACTACTATTTGAAGTACACTGCCTAAGATGACAATTACAAAAAACATAACAAAGTTGGCACAAAACATTTATAAATGTAGTATGTGGCCTACAGATTGTGTGTTAATAATATTTATTTTAGAGTTTCCTCTCATTTTTTTGCTACATCCCAAAAACCTTAGAGGTTCTGCATGGGCATAAAAAAGAGAGTAGAAATTTATTTCATTTCAATTTAGTGATAGTTGTCTGATTTATGATTTTGGGTACCTGTCACTTCACTATTCCAAAAATCTAGGAATATTTTTGCCATCCCCAAAAATACTTCATACCAGTAAACACATCATCATGGACTCCTCTATAAGCTTGATGTGGCACATCCAGTAGGTGAGCGCTTTTAGTAGATATCCCCAAATGCATTTGGCCCCTATTCAAGTCCATACATGCGAAAACTTTTCCTTGGAAAGAAATATAGATCAGCACCAGGTTTTCCACTATGCTTAAAACACTTGATAATGAGCTCACCTCTACCAGCTTTTGCTGTTGTTCACTAGATTTCTCTACTTCTTCATCGTACTTTTTTTCCCATTCAGCTGCTTCATCCAGTGCTTCACTCTGCCTATTCAAACACAATCCTGCAGGTTTTCTGATGCAGGAGCATCCGTGGTGGACAAGCTATCCAGCATCAACCAAAAATAATTTTATATAATTTTTGTCTTTTGTTTGCTTTTTAATGTTGTTGGTGAATAAATTAAAAAATGCAAGCCGACATTTAATGAATGGTTTGGTCATAGCTGGCTGGCTAGTTGGTTATGCAATTTATTATTTGATTTTTGGCTTTTCAAGGCACATTCCAGCAGATGCTTTCTTGGGTGTTGGAATTGGAGGTTGGAGATAGAACATACACATCTAAAATTGTCATTTTCCATTTCTAATTCTCTTCTTCCAATCTTGGGCTTTGGGAATTGAGGAGTCTTTTGTAACCATTCTTGGTGAATGTAGTAGCTGGAAGGTTATGGCGTGGGATTTTGGGATTGGTTTTCTACCTATGGTTTGTAAATTCCAGAGGTTTAGATACAGCAGTAAGGGTCTTTGAATGCTGAGTTGAGAATTGGAGAGGGAATTTGTAATGTCCCCTCCAAAGTGAGACATCTGTATTCAGTAGATTAGCCTACCATTATGACCCTCGTAGGCTAATGAAGGTGATTAGAGGGTCTTCTGAGGATTGTATCACCTCCAGTGTTCAGTGATGATCAGCTTTGGCTTTCGTTTGAGGCTTCCGGGACTCAGTATGCTCAACTTACTATTTATAGTAAGTCAGATATGGACAGAGTGGGACCCTTACTATTTTTAGTAAGGCATGTGATCGTATGGAGAATCATTTGATGAGTCCCCAAGTCAGATGGCGTGATGAGAAATGATGAATTTAAGGAGTTATTAATGTTATTTGGCTTAAATGACATTAATTAATTAAAAGGTGGTATTTTAATGTTATAACTTGAGGGTCAAAACGTCATTAAAAGGGGGTCAAATTGATGAATTAATTATTGGGCGCCAACTCCTAAGTTTTAATGAAATATTAAATGATGCAAATTAATTACATTTTAATGTTATTAAATGCCTTTTTGGAGAAGTTCGACTTTCTCATGAAGGCATATATATTTCATTTTGGAGTTATTTGGAGGGCATTCGTTCGAGCATTGTTGTTGATGAATTTGTGTTTGAGAAGTGAAAGCCAAGGGTTTTCAATCCTCGAGCCATTGGAGAACGTTCCTTCTTCAGTGATTGCAGCCGTTTGAAGCAATGAAATATCTGTTGAATTTGGCATTCGGGAGCTTCATCCAGAAGTTCTATTTTGCGCTTAAAGGTGAAGATTTCATCTAGGGTTTAAAGATTATTGAAGGACTATCAAGTGCAGATCTGAAGATTCATCATTGGCAGCCATTAAAGAGCAGATTGCAAGCTTTCATACGCGTGAATAGTACCCGCTTGAACAGTACCCGCTTGAACAGTACCCGCTACAGTGTTCAAGGGGGTGATCTTGGTTAAGAGGGGCTCAAAAAATCAATAAAAATCATAAAGGGGTGCGCCCAGGAGTGGAAGAGCCAGCCACAATAAATTTATGAGAAAAGAGTGCAGCCTTGAAGAGAATCAAACCACTTTATGAGCTGCTTTTTGGGTCTGCAATATACTGGCAGCCATGGTTATTTGCTTATTATTTCCGGGTATGCCTGTAATCTGATTTTCATGCAACTATTCAATAAAACCAGCTATTTGGGGGGTGTTGCTATTTAGCTCTAGATTATTATTATTGCTTTCTTTTATTTCCAGCATTGTGTTTTTATATGCAAAAATACAAAAAAAGTAGAAAACCCTCACAAAACACAAAAAAATTTATAAAGCAAAAGAAGTCTCAAAAACTAGGGCACAAAGTATTGTTACAGAATTTTGGCAGAGTTCAATTTGCAGACAAGATTGTAGTGAGGAAGGCCAATGTTGTGGTGATGGTTTTGGCATAGCTCTTTCTTGTTATAGTTTGCTATTTTAAATCTGAAATAGATCAGATTTGTAGTGGATTTGCATCAGCCCATAAAGCTGTATACCTTTGTAATTCCAAATTGCTTTGTAATTTGCAAGTTGCAGGAGAGTTTGAATACAAATTGTGAAGTCCAGTTTTCTTGAAATTCCTGCAGTTCAAGCTTTGTGTTTGATTTTTAATTAATTACTAAGTTTGAAAGAAAGGACTTGCTGGTCCTTTGCATCATTTTCACACGTTCAATTTCTCTCAACACTATTAACAATAAAAATTACCCTATATGAAATCAAAGTGCTGAAATTGACTCATTGAAAGAAAACAAAAGACAACCATGACAAATCCAGTAACCAATTCCGTGAGCTGATTAGTGTCTAAATTTTGTGAGTGCCAATGATCGATTTACTTGCATTCAGTAGGTGATGTCCGGTTGTTATATAGAATTCATGCTCCATCAGCCTAAACTTTCCTTACTCTAATACATTGAAATGATATAATTGCACAGCCTCCACAGAAGCAGTTACAGACATTGTATATTGCTTCTTCTAATCTTGACATAATCCAATTATTTTCCCTAGAAATTCAAAATATCCACTTGTCCAGACCAACAACAAATCACACAAATACAGAGAACAACGTCTTTTCCTTTGAAACTTGCCCAGTTATTTCAAATATATTGTCTGCTTATTCTTTATGCCAAACTGAATCAAACACATGAATATAATGTAGCATAGACGCCAAAAAATTGTTTGTTTCCAACTTTGCAGAGGAAAAGAGGCAGTTCAATGTGTGCTTGCCGGTAGATAAATCTTCACAAGCTGTTTGACAGTGGCTTTTGCCTTTCTGATAATGATCATTCATATCCGTATACAAAATTTTCTATAAATATGATTATTCAAAATTTTCCATTTTTCCAAACCCACAAATAAATACCCACACATACAAAGAATACACCTTTTCCCTAAAGGAGCCTAATTATTTCAGAGATATTCCAAGGTTGATTTTCTACCACAAAACCAACGAAACATAAAACTATAATGTAGTATAGCAGGAAATTGATATGATTGGTTCCAAAAAGAAAAGACTCGAGTGGAAGTCTAATGTGCTTGCACTAAAATAGATTGTCTCAAGGTGATTGATACTGGATTCTGAAATTCAGATAACTGATAATATGAAAATATTCAAAATCCATTTTTAGACCAAGAAACACCAACAAACGAATATATGGAAAACAATGTCTTTTCCTCTAAAACTAGCCCAGCCCAGTTATCTTAGAGATCTCCTTTACTCCCGACTTAATAAAACATATGAATATAACGTAGTATCTAAGCCAAATTAATTTGTTTGGTCAGCAAGGAAAAGAAGACATGTTGTGCGCTTATGATAAGAATAAGATCAATCAGCCACAGCTGTTTGAGGGTAGGTCAATGTCAGGGCCTAGACACCCGTTCTAGACATCTAGGTTGTTCAGGGCACCGGGGGACAAAAACTAGATGTACGCCTATTAGCTGTGCCCTGCCACCCTTTTCACTCCCCCATTTCTAGAATATTGGGCATCCCTAGCATGTCTAGTATCCCATGGGCGTCCCCTTTTTTGTGTTGAAATCAGGGACACTCTAGCGTCACAGGGACATGAAGGCATCCTTCCTTGTCTGTGCCTTTTAAACCCCAAAGTAAAACGTGAAAGGCTTTCCATAAGTTTGTTGTAATTGAAAGCAAGCCTTCTTAGGCACAGTAGAAAGGAGAGTGAAGAATCCAAGTAGCCTACCGGATTTAGCAAAGAATTTGTCACATGTGATTCTAATCCATTCGTGCACAGGAACTTGGAAGACTCCTTCATTAGAAAAGCTCTAGTTGAACCAAAAATGCATTCACAAACAAAATGATAAGTATCAACTCCTTGACATCCATTTTGCCATATAAAAGCCATAACGTGGAGAGGAAGTCATCCCTTGTCAAAAGTAAGTAATAAATTATAAAACACAAAGCCACAAAAGAAAGCTGGGGACCTATTGAATGGAAATTGGACAGCAAAAATGTTGTGATCAAGGATTTAAAGATTTATTCCAATGCAAGCTAATAGCCTTGTTTTATATAGAGGTTAACATTGAACTACTATAGCGTGGGAGCTGGCCCAGAAGAAAAGATCCATATACTATGTTTTCTTATCCTTTTTGGACGATTTAAATTAAACTGCTCAAGCGAAATTTATTTTTTAGTTAAACAATGTTTTCAATGTGTCTGTCTATGCTAAATTTAGCATAATGTTTCGATGTGTCTATGCTAAATTTTTTCTTTAGTTAGACAATGTTTTCAATGTGTCCGTGAGAGTTGATAGACTTGCACCAAGCGAGTTAAATTCACTAGCATCATTATTAAATCTGAATCAGATAGACATTAACCCACTTATACGGTCATTCCATTTCAAATGTAAATCTCAAGAGTTGTATACTTTATGTGGGTTCTTGTTTATTTTTTTGGTATATGTATTTAAATGTTCACATGTGTAAGTTTCAATTTCTCTTAGTTTAAGTTATTTTTAGGTTTATTTTTCCTTTTAAATTTAAAAATTCAAAAAATAATTTTGCTATATAATTTTAATAGCCAATCTCTGTTGTCCCCAAAATCTAGATTTTTTTGACCATCCCTAAAATTCAGAGAAATTTTAGAGAAATTTTACCATCCCCAAAACTTAGATAAACACTTTGCTAGGTTCTATGATTTCCCATAATAGATACATATATTCATTATATAAAATTTATCTCATATTTATATTTATGAATTTGTATACCTAATATAAAGGTAACATTTTTAGGTCCCATCTTATCCAACACACCTCTTGAACATATAGGACATCTTGTGGGTGAACAATGATATCTATTCACCTTACCTTTGTATATATTATTGATATCTTATAATTCAGAAATTTCCTAGTTTCCACACTAGAAAAAGGACATTTATATACATATATAGAGATTGAAATGGAATAAACCATTTTTTTCATTAAGTAGCTCAATTCAATTAGAGATATCATCGATGGTGTATGTACACACACACACAAAAGCAGCCTACATAAATAACCCTTTTACTTTGAAACTACTGTAGTCATTATAGAGATTGCTAAAAAAACATTTCTTCAAAAACTAGCTTGGTTAATTCAAAGATGTGGTTTACCCTAAATACAACTTAACACACACATACATACACTATGTGTGCACGTGTGCATGCAACACATACATGCATGCACGACACAACACAACACTACACTTGGTTAGACATACAACCCTTTTACTATGAAACTAGCCTAATTAATTTAGAGATGTCGTTGACCCTAAACTTAATAAAATACTTCCATGCACAACACAAAAAACGTGCATGTAGAACACAAGACATGTGCATGCAGAACACAACACAACACTTGGTGCACCCACAACCCTTCTACTTTGAAACAAGCCCAATTAATTTAGAGATATCACACTCTAAAAATAATAAAAAACTTGCATGCACAACACAACACACTTGTATGCACAAGACAACACAACTCTTGGTGTACACACACAACCCTTCTAATTTGAAACTAGTCTAATTCATTTACTGATGTGACTAACCCTAAACATAATAAAACACTCAGAATATAATGTTATTTGCATACACAAAGATTATCTTAGAGGTTTCCATTTTTCCACACCCAAAAAATACACTCACATACTTATATATAGATTGCTCTAGAACAAACCCTTTTCCTTTGAAACTAGCCCAATTTATTCAAAGATGTCATTCACCCTAAACACTAAAATTAATTTGGTTGGATTCAAAATTAATTCGTTAAAGATCATAATTACAAGAAAGGAGTGAATGGGTTGGAACAAATTTTTGGAGAAGAAGGATTGACTTTGTCTCAGATTTCCATTTTTCCACACCCAAAAAAGACCCCCACATACATATACAAAGATTGCAAACAAATCTCTTTCCTCCAAAACTACCCCAATTTATGCAAAGATGTCATTCACCTTAAACATAATAGAGCACATGAATATAATTTGATATTTATAGATCAAAGTAATTTGGATGGATTTTCAAAATCAATTCATTGAAGGCATAGTGAACAACAAAGTAGTGAATGGGTTGGAATGAACTTTTGCAGAAGAAGGATTGAGTCAAATGGAGAAGGGTTGGAGATTACAAAGGAAAGTAGAGGGAATGGCATGTTTTTTAGTTATGGTACTCCAACTTTTCTCGCTTAGCAAGAAATTTTAGTCATATGTTATAGGCATGAATCAAGTGGTGCTAATCTTCAAAAGATTCAATTTGCTTCCAAGGTATGTCTTTTGCCACAAGGTTTTCATATGGTTACCTACAATTTGAAAAAAAGTGAGAGAAAGCTTTCAATGGAGGTTTGTGGTTCACGAGAAGGGAAAGTTTGATTATCCAACCTTGGGGAAAAGGTTTTGACCAAAAAAGAGAAAAATGCTGAAATTTCTAGATTGATTAAGAATATATGGTTTTCCAACCAAATTTTGAAAGGAAATCTTGAAACCAATTGGAAATGAGCTAGGGGGAGTTTGTATAGAAATTAAAGTCCACTTAAATAGAGCTTTTGTCTATACATGCAAGAATTTGTGCAAATTTCAAAATAGATCATCCCAAAATCTAAATAAAGGGAATTTCTTCAAGAGATATATAATGAAAATACCCCCTTTAGATGGAGGATGTATCAAGCTCATGGAATTTCACACAAGTGCCCTAATTTAAAGAAAACCCCATGTGAGGAAATGGAACTTAAGGTTCCAAGGGACAAAGGGCAAATAAAGCAAATTGGGAAACCAAAGGTGAACACATAGAATGGTTTTGAAAGTTTGGAAAAAGAAAGCAGATCAAGAGCCAATGGAAGATTTTTCTAAGTTCCAAAAATAATACTAGTAGCCCTCTTAGTAGTCTTATTAATACCTTATTTATATTAAATACACCACATATTGATTTTGTTTTAAAGATATTCAACTAAATGCATATACAACTAATGTATATCTAGAAACTAGAGATTTCTTGATGTAAGAGATATCTAGAAACTATCTACAAATAATAAAGATAGTTTGGACACAAATTATTTTTGAGTGTTATATTAACTTTCAAAAGGAATACATAAAAAAGTATTACAAACTCATATAGTATCTTTAATAGGATGTTTCATTGTTCATCTATTGGAAGGACAATTTATTGTAACTCATAGTAATCAACTTGTAGATTTGTTAACATATCATGACTGAGAGTAGATATTTTTTTGAATGTATAATCTAAAGTTAGTTTTAAGGTTATCAATGGTTTGATGAAAGCCAAAAAGATTCTCTTCTCAAAGCCAAAAATATTCTCTTATCATGGTTTTTAGGAAATTGATCCTTATCCCACTTCATTATGTAATGGAGTGAATTTGCACCCCCTTGCAAATTCCCCATTTGCAGCCCCTCACCTTAGAAAAATCAAATCCGACAATGCATTTCCACTTCATCCACTCGCTCTCCACCCACTTGGCGGCTGTTTGTAGTGTCGATGGGGGAATTTTTATTGAGGACGCTAGTGCAACACAGATGTTTGCGTGGTGCACTGTCGTCCTAATAGGATTCTCGCCTTTGAAATTTGCAGAGGTGTTACACTTTTCCATTAGCAACAAAGTGTAATACCCCTGCACCCTTAACTGACCTCAAATGACTCTTTTGGGCTGCTATTCACTTCAAAACAATTCATTCTTCATTCAATCCATCCTCTACACACTCTTCTTGATCTCCTACACTCTACTTGTTGCCACACACTATTTTTCTCACCATTGTTGAAGCTCTAAATCATTACTTTGTTGGATTTCACTTTCGTTGTAGTGACGATTACATCTTCAAGCTTGCGAGCTCGCATCTCCCTTCACGTGCTCGAGGGCACCTTGCTTGGGAGGTGATATCCATTCATTTTAACATTGTCATTTGATTTATGTAGCATAGTGTTGCTGCCATTGCTTAGCATTTCTTCCATTGCTTTCTTTATTGTATTTTCTATCTCGTGGTTATTTTGGTTGCCCGTGGAGGTGGGAACACCGAAAGGGGGTTTGACTGCGGCAAGCCTCGAAACAACCCCAACATTTTTTCCTATTTTGTTGTAAGTTTTGCGTTCGTGTGGAGCTTGTGAGAGGTTGGACCATTCATAAGTTGTGTTTCCATCACCTTTCACTCTTGTCAAATTCTAGTTAGGACTTTAAAGCATATCTCTCGTTATTCTGTCATTTTGTCATTTTCTACTTTTGTTCACATTAAAATTGTACTAGTTAAGTAGTTAGCTCGTTTCCCGAGGTTTCACACTAAATCGTGCACTTTTTGTCCGTACGGACACCAACGCACCTGTGAGACACCAACGCGCTGCGTTGTTGTCCCTGTTTTGTGCTGTTGTCCTCTGGTAGAGAGTTGTCCAAGGTACAATATGGGATCCAAAAACTTGCTTTTTTAACCCCTTGAAACTCTTGGGTTAGTAGAAAGATAGCGGTACTAAGAGTGCTCTTCTTTATCTACCTTAAACGTCTTACAACTTCCCCTAAATATTCCATCCAGCTTGAGGTAGATCAGGGTAGTTGATCGTTCTAGGCCCTCTTGTGACCTGAGGTCCTGAGTGTTTAGTCCCCCTCTACATTTTGGTGAACCTGAAGTGAACCTTGTGATATCCGTTTCTTTGTGTTGAGGTTCTCTTCCTTGTGTTTGCGTAGGTTGTGAGCTTGCACGTTGTGAAGCTTTATAAGCTTCACAACTCAGTCTACAACCTCTGGGTACGTAGTTAGAAGAAATGTGCGACATCGACACTTGGGAATGGACTTTATGAGGGTCACCTTGGCTCTCGCCTCTCAGGAGATGGTGTCGGCAGCAGAGGTGAGTTACTTTGATGAAAGCACTCGTGCCCCTACACCTCTTGCTTCCCCTTCGCCTCAGCCTCTGGACGAAGGCGAAGCTCTCCCTACTCCTATAAGGCATCTCATGGCTCTAGATAGGGGGCTATTGAATCTTCCAAATCACTTAGAGAAAGATAAAAGCATGGCTAGGCCCGCAAGGGTTGTGAATGAGATCAAGTATATGTTAGGCAAAGATTGGACAAACATTTAATTTCTTTGTGGCTTAACCGATTTAGTACAAGCTTACGTCCACTCTTACAACCCTCAGTCAGACATTACTTGAGGTCACGAGCATGACACCTATGAAAGACAAATTAGTGTCTCAATGCCCATGACGTCAGTATGCATGGCTAAAACAAGCCCTTCCATTAACATCTCCGCTCCTGATCCACCCCCTACGGTCAAAGCAAGTAGGATGCCTCTAGGATTTTAATTTCTTCCTCTTGGGGGCAACCCTGCTTTTGGCAGTAGAATTTTTGGTGGAATGGGGAATGGTGGTTCTAGCGGTGGCTCCAGTGGTGGTCACGATGGTGGTTCTGGCGATGGCTACGATGGTGGCTCCAACGAAGGCCCATGTTGGTGGCCCTGGTGGTGGTTCCAACAAAGGTCACGACGGTGGCTCCAAAGGTGGTTTTGGAGGCGGTTTTGGTGGAGGTTCCACTGGTCCTTTGTCATCTTTTGACCCTATTTTGAATGCTCTCCTGTAGAATATGGGTCAAATGCAAAACTAGTTGGAAAATCTGTCTCAGGCCTCTGCCCAACCCATCTTTCAACACTTCTTTTGACATAGCCCTTTGTTAGTGACGATTTTGAACACTTCATTCTCCCAAGGGATGGAAATTCTCGAGTTTGAAAAGTATGGTGGTAAAGGAGATCGCTAGACACATGTGTCAGCTTTTAACGCAATGTGTACAAATTTATTTTACGATGATGCTCTGATGGAAAAAATCTTCCCTCAATCTCTCAAGGATACAACACTTGAATGGTATTGTTCCTTGCTTGACAATTCTATATTTTTATTTGATCAACTTGTCAATCAATTTTTCTGACAATTTCAGGTTAACATCGGTCTGAAGATGACCTTCTCAAATCTCGTCTGATGTAAGTAGGGAGAGCATGGGAAGATCATTGATTTCATTACGTGATACCAAACGCTCTTTTCACAAATCTCTTACCTGCTACCTGATTTAGATGTACATAAGGTGTTCATAGGCAGCCTGTAGCGATCTTGGCAAGAGAAACTCGCTTTGATAAAATATCCTTGTTTGGCACATCTGTGTGTTGCATTGCGGGAGTACCAACATATAGTTGTTCAATTTGGGGGATCCTCCTCGCACTTCTGTTCCGAAGGAAGATCTATAGTATCAATCTCAGGAAAGGGAAAATTTATTGCAAATGTAGTCACCGCGACTAATGATCGAGGCCTCAAGTGCAATATAAAGTTTACTAAACTATCTGAATCTTATTCTTCTATTCTGCAGAAGTTGAAGGATAAGATTATAACATTATAAGATCCTCGACCTCTAAGAGAGCCTTATCTTGTCTGGTATGATGGAAACACATTCTGGGAGTACCATCGTGTAGGCGGGCATGATACTGAACGTTGTATGTGCCAACATCATGAGATACATGATCACATCGACAACGGTACCATCCGTCTCGATGGAAAAAAACAAAATGTGTATAAATTAGTGGGAAAGATGAATGGTAAGTTACAGATTTATACAGACTCGTTTGTCTCTCTTTGCGAACTTAATTATTGATCCCTCTAATGCTTTTGGGTGCTACCACAATACTGGTTTACACTGTTTTGGACATCCTGATTTTTGCTGAAATCACACATTTTTAGAAAATATAATCATTTAAGCCTTAAAAAGTTCAATTTAAAGGATTCCAATTGAAGAGGGTTTGATGAAACCACCTTAGATCAAACCCCCTTGGATAGAACCCCGCTAGTTTTAAACCATACTTATAACAGAGTCCCTTTTACACCTATCATAGTGCGGATAAAAAACCACTTTTGATTTATCTTTTGGGAGATCAAATGAATTCATTTAAAATTTATTTTTTGTAAGTATGTAGTCCTTATTATAAGCTTCCCAAAAAGTATAATTTTAAATATATTTAATTTGATTATTATATTTATCTTTTATTTCTTGTGAATATAGGGTTTTCATTGAAAATCAAGCTCTTTGTTTTGCAAATGTGGAAAAACAGTAAATTACCAAAAAAAATCTTAAAATTATGTCCATGCTAGGTATTGATATCCTTGATCCTGCAAAAAAAATATTAAATTTCGATACATACAAAAAATGTTATGTTGTATACAATCTGCCTATGTCTACATTGTAATTGGTTTGACTTTAAAATTTAATTAAGAAAAAAATATTCAATAAAACACTATACAACCAAATGAATGTGCTAGATATCATAGTTAAAAATCTAAATTCAAGAAAAAATAGAATTTTATCCTTCAAAAAAATGTTATGTTGTTTACGGTGAACATAACTCTTTAAAATTGGTGTTTAGTGTTAAAAAATAGTTTTTGAAGGAGATGGAAAAAAAATGCAATTTGATTCCAATTTTTTTATAAAAATATATTTAGAATCTACAGACAAAATGTCACAAATCACTAGTTTGCATCATTTTCAAATTCCTCATGGTTTAGCAGCTATAGGTTCCTGGAAGTGAAGATTTAGTTAAAAAAATTCAATTTAATGTCCAGTTTGGCCAAAAATTGTAAACCAGTATTGTGGGATCACCCTTCTCCTAAGGCCTCAGTATACGTAAATGTGATTTTGTTTACTCCTAGTCCTCCCCCTCAACCTGCGACTGGCTCGCCAGATGTGGCTTTCACCTCGCAAGACTTACCCATGAATAACAAAGCCTCTCCCTTATATATTCCTGCTCGCCTCAATGGAAACATTGTGAAAGGAGTCTTAGTGGACCCCGCGAGTCAAGTGAATGTTATTACGAAGGAGACTTTGTGGTTGAATTCATTGCAGAGGGAGGAATATGAGAAGATGAAAACTACTATACATACTCATGATAGCCTCTCTCTTGCTCCGTATGATTCAATAACTCTTTCCATCCTAGTGGGACCTAGGGTTGTGGATACTACTTTCGATGTCATCCCGGAATTTGATTTGTTTAGGGTGAAGCTAGGCATCCCTTGGCTAGCTTCCATGAACAAGATTGCTTCCATAATTCATAAGTGCCTGAAGTTCTCTCACGAAGGTGTCGTACATGTTGTGCACAACATTGGATATCAACCATTAGTATCCTATGGGGGTTATTCCTTGGATCGTTTTTGGCTTGCCTCGGTTGGTCTGCTCTCTCCAAGAACGAACCTACTTTATCGAAATTACGTTAAATATAAGGTCAAGAGCAAGGTGTAGCCGAAAATGACTCACCTTGTGGCATAGCAGTATGCTGCCTCTTCCTCCTGAAAGGAGAAGAGGAAACTTGCCTGCGCCCAAGGCTCCTCTTCTTCTTCTTCTTCTTCCACTGTTCTACCTGTTGCTTCCTCTCGCCTTGCTGCAGCGCCATTGACTTCCGCTCCTATGCATTTGCTAGTGAGTCCGATGGTGCCCACTTGGCGGAAGCCCAAGCATTCGACATTTGAACTTCCTGTATTACTCACGGTGCCTTGACCCTTTTTGTATGGTAACGGGAAGGGTCCCTGTGGAGCGTCTTCTATGTCTCGACCTCTGTGGCCTCCTACTGCTCCTACCTCTAAGGTAGTGAATAGGAAGACCTGTCATTGAGGCGCTCATGCCTGATCCCCCCACTGTTGTTCCATCATCCACTCCATCTCTTCCTTCTGTTCCCATCCAGGAGTCCCTCCCTTCGTTAGAAATGACCATGATGGATACTTTGATGGCTAAACATGAGTCTTTGTCCCTTCTCAGGCTGCAGTCTCTAGCTCCCAGAGCCATAGAAACCACCTTGCACCTGAGCACAAACATTGGAGGAAGGCTCTGACCACTGATTAGGCTGCCTTGTAGAAGAAGGAAGAGGGGCCAGTAGCTCCCGCTTCGACATCTTCTGTTGTGTCCTCCTCTTCTGCTCTTTTTGCTTCAGTTCTCTCTGCCTCAGTCTTGCTTCCAACTCCCCCTGTGAGCATGAATGATCCTCACTCGAAGAGGGTGTAGGTGTTCATTGATCCCTCGACTAAGCCTCCACTTCTGATGTCCCTTCTGGACATCCCACCCTTCTCAAAACTCTTGGACATGTTGAATACCTCGGTTATGTTTGCCACAATTTTCTCCTCTTTCTCCTCTCCCTTTGCTTCATTTTTGAAGATCCCGCATCCCTCGATGAAGCGAAAGATGGAGGAAGACCCCACATGCAATGGGGGTCAGAAGAAGGGTTCACCTTCTTTGGAGGGTGGTTCTACATTGGCTTGTGTCGTCCTAGTGATGGAAGAAGCCTCGACGTCCTCAAAGTTCGTCACTGCTCCCAAATCTTTCAGTGAGGCTAGTAGTGGATTTCGGGTGCCGCTTCCATTGCCTGCTGAGTTGACACATGACACTCCTGTAAAGTGAATGTTCAACTTCATAGAGATGTCCCATCCCTATCGACATTTTTTGTGAGATCGTTGATGTTCACCTCACAGGAACTGAGTGGAGAAGACCTTGAGGGGCCTTCTTCCTTGGCTCTTGTTGCAAGAGGGTTGGAGGGTACCCCCTTTGATATTCCATCCTTGTAGGCTCATCCACCCTCCCCTTATGATGATCTAGGTTGGGAGAACGATGACCTCTTGGTTGATGAGGACTACGGGGTGCCTCTTCTTTACCTGTAGATTAGATTGTGTGTGTGTATTGTGCTCCCCCATGCTTATTTTATATGTTCCTAGATGACCCTTGTCACCCTCGTAGGTGCTTGGATATATGAGTGTCTATGTGTCAGAAAACATCTATTTGTCAATTATTCTTATCTTTGTTGTGTATTGATTTTCGACAATTGGGTATGATGCAAAGTGTTGGGGGCATTTAAGCCTCCCTTCCATGTTGACCCATTTTTTTTTCACATACCTTCTTCACATGGTCTAATATAGTAGGGGGTTGATGATAGTTCATTTATATACTATTATATCTATTTATCTATATTTATGAGTAGCTCTGACCCTGAAATATTAGATCCCCCTATATCTAGTTCGTTACATCCTTGTTTCTTCTTTCTTTTTATCTTTCTTTCTTCTTTTCTTGCTTTTTGATGTTGTGGTGCTTATGTGTTGTCCCTTGCGTGTGTGACAACATTACCAAGGTTAAGGGTTACATCTCATTATGTTATGTGGGCCACATCACCTCCATTATTTCTTTTCTCTCCTTAGGATGTCACATGCCTTTGTGTTTGGCACACACCATCCTAAGGGGTGGCTATCATATTGCTTCAATGTTCAAAAGGTGTATTCAGTGGCCATCAAATCTCTTCTTGAAAATATTTGTATTTTTCAAACATTGCATTCTTCAACATGGATCTCTAGTTGAATTTTTCTTTCATCTCTGACTCATAATATAGAATCTGGACTTGCCCTTGTGAGGGAACATTCTTTCTTTCAAATTCCTTGATGAAATGAATCTTTCAGAAGGAATCCTTGATGCTTGAATCATTGGTGAAAAACTCTCTTTTCAAAAATGCTATTTCGCTTTCAAACCGAGTGTCCCTTGAGTGGACCATCTCTCTTTTGAAGGGTTCTCGATGGACCCCTTTGAAAGCTCTTCCTTTAATTGTTGAATGTCTATGTGACTGTCTGCTTGTTTTTTGCGTGGCTTCTTTTTGTTATCTAACATGTTTTGTTTGTGGATTAACATGTTGCTTTGTAGGTACACCTGTGAAGCTACTTTCGATCAGACTTTGCGGAGCCTCTTACATCTGGCTTCCTTCAGGATTGAACACCTAGGGGTGCCTCCATTGCAAGTCTGAGGACCTGCGAAGCGCCTAGATCTTGCGAGATCTCTTTGTTCAACTTTTTAGCTCCAAGGACCTACAAAGCCTTTTGTTCACCGTCTTTAGGTCTGCAGATCTACAATGCATGTTTGTTCAACTCTCCTTGGGTTCAAGGAACCTGTGGAGCTAGCTTCTCTTCTTGTGCTTTCGGGTGGGTCAGATTGCGGTCTACTTTCTTGACAGTTTAGGTATACATTTCTAAACTCTTCAATCTACTTTACCTCGCAACTGATAGCACATATGCTTGCTAAAGTGGGGGAAAAATGTAATGGAGTGAATTAGAATGCCCTTGCAAATTCCTCGTTTGCATCCACTCACCTTAGAAAAATTAAATCTGACAATGCATTTCCAGTTCATCCAATTGCTCTCCACCCACTTGGCGGCTGTCTGTAGTGTTGGTAGGGGAATTTTTGTCAGGGACGCTAGTGCGACATGCAGATGTCTGTGCGGCGTGTTGTCATCCTGACAGGATTATCGCCTCTGGAATCTGCAGAGGTGTTACACTTCTCCATTGGCAATGAAGAGTAATGCCCATGGACCCTTGACTAACCTTGAATGACTCTTTTACGTTGCTATTCACTTCAAAACAATTCATTCTTCATTCAATCCATCCTCTACACACTCTTCTTGATCTCCTACACTCTACTTGCTGCCACACACTCCATTTTTCTCACCATTGTTGAAGCTCTAAATTGTTAATCTACTAGATTTCTATCTTGTGGCTATTCTGGTTGTTCATGGAGGTGGGAACACCAAAACAGGGGTTTGACTGCGACAAGCCCCGAAGCAACCCCAACATTTTCCCCCGTTCTGTTGTGTAGGTTTCGCGTTCCTGTGGAGCTTGTGAGAGGTTGGACCATTCGAAAGTTGTGTTTCCATCACCTTTCACTCTTGTCAGAATCTAGTTAGGACTTTAAATCATATCTCTTGTTAGTCTGTCATTTTTTACTTTTATTCACATTAAAATCATACTAGTTAAGTAGTTAGCTCGTTTCTCAAGGTTTTGTATTGAATCTTGCACTTTCTATCTGTATGGAAACCAATACACCTGTGAGACGCCAACATGCCGCGTTGTTGTCCATGTTCTGTGTTGTTGTCCTCTGGCAGAGAGTTGTTTGAGGTACAGTCTGAGATCTAGAAACCTGGTCTCTTAAGCCCTTGAAACTCTCGGGTTAATAGAAAGATAATAGTATTGAGAGTGATCTTCTTTCTCTAACTTAAATGTTTTACAACTTCCCTAAATATTTCGTCCAGCTTGAGGTAGATTAGGGCAGCTAATCGTTCTAGGCCCTCCTATGACTCGGGGTCCTGAACGTTCGGTCCCCCTCCTCTACACATTATAGCCTTCATCTTATTTTTGAAATCATCCTTGTAATGTTATAGTTTGATTTGATAGCCATTTGCAAGCCAAACTATTTGAGGTCTTCTACCTTTTCAAGCACTTTCCATAACATTATTATATATTGATTTAAAAATTCTCGTGCTTCACCTAGCTTTATACACTTCCAAATGATTGATGATTCATTTATTGAGGCATCACTCTAGTTGTGAATTTGTTTGGATGCTAATTTATTATCACTAAATTTGTAGATCGTTTCCAAATTTCTCTTTGTTATATCCTCTCTTGAAGTCATCACTTTTCTACTTTCAATAATGTGTTGATTGAGTTTCTACATCTTTTCTTATAGACCATCCATGAATTTAAACATTTTATTCAAATAATTAATCTTTTGCATTATTTCCCCTCAAATAATATGTTTTATATGAATCATTATGTTTTTATAAATTTTAAATACTTTTCTTTAGGGGGGTTTTATTTCATTTTGTTCTTTCTTTAGCTCCATCCACAATTTTTCATTTTCCCCCCTTCCTTCATGTTATGTTACCAAATTTTTGCTTTTTCTTTCTCTTGCATCAATTGGCCTTGCCCTTTCTTTGCACATATATTGGATTCCCTTAGTGTTTCTTGTAGTTCTTTTGAATTGGGTCTTTCATTATTATATTTCACTATGCTTTCATCTAATGTTCACTTTAGTTCATTCAGTTCCATCTTTGTTTGTTCATTCACATTGCTTGTAGAGGTAGAGGCAAAGGCAAACATTTTAATTCTTTTATGTAGTTCATTGTTGCTCTTATTTGTTGCTTTCCTGTCTACTTTCTCATTTGTTAGATTTTCCTATAAGTTTTCTATTTGATTCTTCAACTCATTTCTTTCTATGTACCTTCAACAATGATGCGTATACCACATCATTATTCCTTTTTGATATATTTATTTTGTCACAAATTTTCATTCCATTTCAATTTAATGAAAGGGTGATTATTACATGGTCAAAGCAATGCATCTAATCCTTTGTTTGTAACTTTGGGAACAACATATATGTACTCTATTGTTTCTATATTTGGGTCATATATAGGCAATACCCTAGTTTTCACAAGCTCTAAAGTTATAGTAATAGTACTCTAACATTTGCTTCTTGTTTCTTTTATATTTTTTGATTTCAAGTTAAACTCAAATTTGTAATCAAAGCTTGGGACTATTGGTGCAATCCAATGCTTGAATAATGAAGGAGGAGTTGCAGTGTTGGGGGAAATTGTAATTGTTTGATGTTCAATATTGGTCATTCTTGTCTCACTCATAGTAACAACATGAGGGGCACCTATTGGAAATAATTCCTTTGAGATAGAACTGGAGATAGTTGTATATACCATAGTCTTTTGCTTCTTCTCATGACCTTGTTCATAAAGATACTCTAACTCTATACCATCTATTCTTATTAACCTCTTCTCAATATTATGTTGAATAGCTTGTTGACCACTACTACTTGTACCATTGCCACCAATAACACTAGATTATCCACCACCTCCTCTAGAAATTGAATCTAAAATATTTGAATACCTTTGTGGCTCTAGTTGTGTATGCATTTCATATTGTCAATTTGCAATTGGAACAAATTTAATTGTATTACATGTACTTGTATGCCTTTGGGCTTGCTTATTGGCTCCAATTCCTCAGACTCCATGAGGTTTTTTAAAATCAACTTGTGTTACCAATGAAGCATTGCCCTATCCTATGGGCCCCAAACTATCACCTTCATCACCCATTTTTGGGCTATGTCTACCCCTGTAATATATGTTTTTTTTGTGGTCTCACTTAAA
Organism: Sequoiadendron giganteum; assembly: GCA_007115665.2. Taxonomy (NCBI): domain Eukaryota; kingdom Viridiplantae; phylum Streptophyta; class Pinopsida; order Cupressales; family Cupressaceae; genus Sequoiadendron; species Sequoiadendron giganteum. Next base: position 535,759,502 of record CM021107.1, on the reverse strand, counting down.
CCACTAGGCTCACTACTAGGTGTGTGAATGATTTACATAGGCATTGAAGAACTGTTCTTGATTCTCATCATCAAATTTTGAATCAATCACTCTAGAGGGATGCATTTTCTTCCATTGTTCACTAAAATTTTCATCATTTGGAATATCATCAAAATCCAAAGAAGCTTTTGGATCACCTAAATCCTTTCTTATAGACCAAAAGGAAGTTATTTTTATTTTAACTTAGCATCTACACAATCTTCTTTTAGAGATGACAATTTTTTATAACTAAATGTATTAGTAACTTTTGTATAAAAAATATTGTATATCTTGATTGACATCTCTACCACTATTTGTGGATGTAATCCCATTATTTCTATTGACGATTGTTGACAATTTATATCTTTCTCAATAGCAATTTCTTCCATAAATTTCTTGACCTCATCCCAAGATTCCTTTATTTATTTATTTATTTATATATGTATACATTTATTTATTTATATATTTATACATCATAATTATATGATATGTAGTGCTATAAATTCTACTCTTGACTTTAAGTTTTCAACTCATATAATCTTTTTTAGATTAATTAGCTAGGGGTATCTATTGGGACCCACACTCATGAAACATAAAATAAAATTATAAAATAAATAAAATATGTAAAATATGATTACAAATAAGGCCAATAATAACCAAAATATGACAAAAATATAGATCCACCACCAAAATAAATTAAGAGAAAAAATCACAAGTAACTACTTTCCATGTAGACATAACTATTAGCTTCAATAAAAACCCCAATATCCACTCCATAAATCTTTACACCTCCCCATCTAGCCATTTCCTCCATATACATCATATTCTAACATTGGGAAAATTTATGTTTGCTTTGAGTGTTAGGATTTGAAGATGAAATACAAATTGTTAGTTCCCAAAAATGCAGGTTGGAAACCCTAAAAGGATGCCAAGCTCTATGGTCAAGATTACAACATTTTTGGCTAACGAACGAAGTTAACCAATATGGTTTAGAACTCCCTGCACTTCAGGCTCTGCTAAACCTAGGTAGGTGAACCTTAATAATGAAGCAAATTTAAAGATTGTGTGAGTTCTTTAACTTTGGCAATCTATCCATGACAACATGGAAGAGTGAAATAGATGCAAGACTAACAACTAATCCTACTATAAGTTTTTTGAGAGTTGAATGTGTGAACAAGTTTTATATAATGTATTATTTTGAAATGAATGTGACTAGTGCCTAATCCTATTAGGTAAATGGAGTCAATATGTATAAGATATGTGGATCCTTTTCTTGGCTTAACTCTAACTGCTCGACACTTTTGGATGTCTATACCTTGTATAAATGTGCAATTCTGTCAATTATTTGGGCTCTTCTTAAAAATCCTAGTGATATCTCTCTAAGTCATTGTGATTCTTGAAAGGACTTTTAATTCTAATGTGAAGGAAACCAGTTAAGATAATCAATTTAAAAGGACTTTAATTATGGACAAAAACCAATCAAGGAAATCACACAAGTGCAACAAATGTGTCTTGACAAGTTAAATATATGTTGATATAAATAATTTGAATAACAGAGAAAGACCACTCTAGAGATAACCAAATAACATGTATGAATTATAATTAACAAAACAATTGAACACCAAAAATTAGGCCACCAATTCAAATTTTCTCCTCCATTATATTGCTTCAAAAAAAATACAATTCATACTGGAAGTCTTTTATGCTTACTGTACTAAGACTAGATGTTAATAACTATATCCTATCAAAACTTGGCCTTGGTTTCCCTTATATACGAGAAGCAACAAGCTTCAGGCCATTACATCAAAAGTGGTTTTGTTTCATTTATGTTTTGCTAAAACCCTAACAAATGTAATTAGCAATTAAGGAAGTCCACAATAATTCATGACAGACCATAATTTGTGAATCTTCATCAGGTACCCATGACCATTGAAGATCTGTTCAAGGTCCATGCTCCATGATAATGTATTCATTGCTACGTAACTTCAATGGCTTTTTTTCCTTAGGTTGCCCGAACAATAAAAAAATTCAAACTGGAAATATGCTCGATATATCATTCATTGATGTATGTATCTACGTTGGTAATTATATCTTACATTACATATTCCATGTGAAGCATTCCTTCAAGTTGCGTATGGGCACTGTCCACTAATGTCAATTCATCATTTATCAAATTGAAGGCTTGCGGAAGTATCTGAGCCAACTCATCTTTCCATTCACTCTGGTGTTTAAGATCGCCTGTATCATCAAAGAAGGATGGGAATGAGATAGCCATTGACTGGTCAAAATCATTAAGCTCCTCTGTGATTGCAGTTTGAAAATTATTATGTTCGTTTATTAGCTTATCCAGATTCTTAAGTACTTGGTCATTTACATTTTCTTTGGCCATCAAATCCTCTTTTTTCTCCATTATTCGGTGCAACAATCTCTTGTGCTCTTGAAAATAATCATATGTCTTAGTGTGAATTGTCCAAAATTGATCAACATGTCCTATAACTTTCTGAAATCTCCTTTTGATTAGTTCTGTGGCCATCTCAAACTTGGTGATCTTCATCTTCCTTTCCAATTCATCATATTTCTTTTGAGCTATTTCATTTTTACATTTCCAGTATATGGTTTTTGACATAGCTTCTAGTACCTTATTCTCACATTCCACCAATGGAGAGTATGTGCCTCAAGAAGAAGGTAGCTTATCCTTGTACTTGATTACTTCCTACTGTAACCTCTCATTCTCATAAATGTACCTTTTGTTATCTTTCACTAATTTTTCAATTTGTGCCTTGGTAAATTTTGCAACATTAATATTCAAGTTAGCAGTTTCCATGGGATTAGTGTCTCCTGCTTTTTGTACAAGAAGATGGCCGAATACTTGACCTGGGTCACTAATAATAGTGGGCCTTTTCTTTGGGGGAAACAAGGCCCAAATTAGAAGAGTGGAATTATCAGGGTTGTATCCATAACCAATATAGATATTGTCACTTGATTTAGTAGTCAATTGCAAAGATTTGCCTTGCCTTTTCGTGAAACTATCAAATACAATGGCAGAGCTGATATCCCATCTTGGTATGAGCATAAATCCAAACTCCTATAACAACTCTCGCCTCGTTTCTGGAGTAATGTTCTCCATCTCTTGATCCACTTCTTTTTGTAACTCATCTAGGACCTCAACTTCTTTGTCAGAAGGGATTTATTTTACTCTTTCTCTTATTATCTTACTCGTGTATTTATAAACAAATGCCTTGAGATCAGAAGACTTGACAAAGGCATCATCTGAAGTGAAATTTTGACTTGCATTGTGCTTGATATCATCAGAAAGATGATTTGATGCCTCAAACACAACGACACTCCTTTTAGGCAAAGGTTCATATTTCTCAATAATAGGTTCGTTTGTTTGTACAAATTCAACTTCATCTTCAACATCTTCCTCACTTGCCATATGTGTATCAACATAAAAAATGATGTCTAGAGTGGGTTGTGGTGATATGTGACAAAAAGGTGTCACATCCTCAGCTTGTGTTACTGCAACATCTTCTCTTCTCTTAAATATCGAAGAAGGTACATCTTTGGTTAGTTCATTTTCATGTTGAAGCATCATGTCAATTCTTTCCACATAATTTCATAAAAGGCCCCAACGTTTAGTGGATTGTGACTCCTTTTCCATACTTTGACCATCATTATCCTATTATACATATCCCTTCTCCTTGACCCATGACATTCATCAGTGTTCCTGATTAAATCATCATCTACAAAGAGCTCATGTTTATACCCTTTTAGTTTATGTGTCAACTTAGCATTGTTGATGAAATGCTTAGGGTCAAACCATTTCCTTTCATTCCCTTGGGTAGATTTTAATGATCCAATTTATCATCAATATCTTCATATTTTTTCTCATAAACAATAGTAAAGTCACTAAAACAAAGAGTACTTGGCATAAGGTATTGTTTACTATAACTTTTCAAATGTAGGAAATCTAAATAAGCCAGTTGTCTGACTATTTCTAGGTGTGCTAATCTATTTGGAACTATCCTTGGTAAGAGGAATGGCGCTCCTTCAAAATCATAAACCCTAATCTTGGTACAGTCCTCATAAACATACCAGTCTCCCCAATTTTGGTTTACTTTTCCACCTTGATCTCTCTCTTTAGGTCATAAAAACCTTTGTATTTTTGATAGATTATAATCACAAGGGTGACCCATAACCCTGTAGAGTGGCTTCACAAAATATTCTTCAAAATAGAGGTAATGTGATCTAGTACATCTGCTATCCCATATCGAAGTCCACATTGTCCATGTCCCTTATTCATAAATGATCACTCCATAATCCAATAGATTGTCCTTCATATAAGATTAGAAGCATGAGTAATGAATACTGTAGACACCTAAATTTGGACACTTGCATTTGTCCAAATTTATCCCTTTTCATCTAATATCCTCTTATTTGCATTAATTAAGTAATATCGCTATTATTTAATTAATACCCTTAATTCTTCTAAATCTCTGAGGTATTTAAGTAATAATTAAATACCTTACCCTTTATTCTCCTTTTCACCAAATGAATTAAATAAATAAATTTTTTTCCACATGTCACATCCTTTCACTTAATCTTAATCAACCTCTTAATCTCTTCATTAGGGATGTGCATATGCCTAATCCTTGATTAGGATGTGTCACATCCTCCAAATTTTGCAAGTTGGCTTCTAATATTTATTAACCACTAATCATCTTTTAATCACCGATTAGTTAAGCCTAATTAGTACCTTGGTCAACTCTCCCCATCCCCCAAAAAATTTTTAATTCTTTTTTATTCATCCAAGACTCCTCTCTTCCCCATGTGAATTTTTAATTCATAATTATCCTTCCAAGACTTTCCTCTTTCCCATGCAAATTATAGAACCTTTGACTTGTCACATCACTCACATGTGCCAAGGTCTTCTAGAACCTTTGACTTGTCACAACACTCACATGTGTCAAAATCCTACCTTTTTAAGGATCTTGTTTTATCCAAGGTACTTTCCACCTCTCTTTTTGGAACTTTGTCTTATCCACAAGATTTTCCAATCATTGTGAATTTTAAATTCATTTTTATTTTTCCAAGATTCTCCTCTCCCCCATGTGATCATTGAGAGGTCACATCATCCCTTTTCCAAGGTATTTGTCCTTCCTCCACATCATGTACCTTCCTTCCACCTCACTTCCCATCATCTCATCTTAGGCCATATCACATTCCACATGTCAAGATGTGAGGGCTTGTGAGTCCTCAACTCACCATATCTCTCCATTTTGGCCTTGTTGGTTTAATCTCAACTATTTAATTCTCTAGAGAATTCAAATTCTTCTATAAATACCCCCTATTTTCTCTCATTTAGGGACCTCATACATTTGATACCAAACTCTTTCTATTTTTTCATTTAACACTTAGTCATTTGCACCCTTATGCTACCAAATTGCTCACTCAATTTGCAAGCATCATATTAGCCATTTAACCAAGCCATTTAGCCATTAACACTTGCATTTATCAAATTTCTTATCTTGCATAAACCATTTCCATAGCCATCCAAGGAGCACACAAGCTTTCAAACATCAAGGGCCAATCAAGGGATTCAACAACACAAAGGTATACTCGTTTATAATCATTATTTTGCTATCTTTCATTGTGTTATTATTCCTTAGGCTAATCTTGAGGTTTATCTTTTGTGTTCTTCCATTAGTGCATAATAGTTGTTTTGCATCTTTAGAATAGGATAAACATTTAGGGATCACAAATACTATTTGCAATAGATGTTGTTGTTATTCTTAATGGAAGTCAGTGCATCATTAAGGGCTTTTTCCAAATATTCCGCATAATCAAAAGGTTTAGCATCCTGATATTGTATGTCTATTTCTAAAACCATTGGGGCTATGGAAATTAGGGTGTGTACATCTATTCTTAAGACCTGATCAACAGAGTAGTATGTGTATCGAAAATACTCTTCAAATAATTCAGCTAAAAATGGGGGGTGTTCACTTTCTGAAAACCTTCTTAGTCTATTCCCTTCATCTCGAGGTATGTGCAAGGGTAATATCCACCTTTTATAGGTAACATCCATATTGTGGTATTCATCTAGAAGGTCTCTTATTCTAAACTTCATGGTCATGCTCAAATCCAGTTGAAAAACCATAGAAATGTAATATCGTGTAATGGGTACAAAAGATGACCCATCTATCGAGTAGATCATATGAGTCTGAGGGTTATACATTTTTTCTAGTGCCCTCATCAATTCCACATTGATAAACATGTTAGGTACTACTAGTTTTCCCAAATCAAGCCTCCATGGGTTAGATACTGGCCTGTGTCTGTACATTTTCTTGTAATGGTATATGAACAGGTCATAACCCCTTTTTTCAATCCTCACATCTCCTAACCCTTTCTATTTATCCTCTAACTTTTCAGCTCCTGGGTTTAATTGGACATTTCTTTTGGACCTCGGTCCAGAACTAGGACATTGGTCAATTAAATCTTTATTTAAATGCTTGGTGTCTAATTTTTTCCTTTTAACTTTAGATGTTTCTAATGTACTTTCCATTTGTTTATAGAACGATACAATCCTTACTTTATGCTTATTCTTCAACTGGTCTGAATAGAATGAATTCAATTCAGGCTTGGTTACTTACTTGAGCTAGTCGTGTTCCTTCTGGTTCTCTGCGTCCACAATCACCACTGGATTCCCAATCTCTTTTCTCCTCAGGTGCAATAGAATTCCTCAAACTAGAGCGAAGTAGATTGTCTATCTGTAACTTGCTCGGCTCAGGTTCATAAATGCTGAATGATGCCAACTTTCATGTCACTCCTGCTATCTTTGAATGTCAATCGTTGATTTTCTTTCCATCGCCGCCAATTTATTTCTTCGAGATATCATTTATCTTATCACCTTAAGTGAGTTTAATGCTTTCACTGATCAAAATGACTAATTTCATACCCCTGTTGATATTCATCTCTTTCCTTGATAAATGCCAGGTTGTTCAGTCTTTCGGGACTTTGAAGGGACCTCTTATGGCTTCATACTGATATCATCATGTCTTCTCGAAACCCTCTTTGTAAGTGGTTTCTTCAATATTCTTTTATGTTCACAAATTTACGGGGGCAATAAATGTCATCGCTTTATCAGGAAGACTGATATCCTTATTCCTTTGAAATGCATCCTTCGCTTTGATGGAATTTTTGGTTCAGTTGTTCACTTCTTGCTTTTAGGGTTATCGAAGGGATTGCTCTTTGACTTTTATCAATATAAATCCCTCTCATTGATATTTCTCTTGGTTGATATGTTGTTTTTGGTTTTTGAGGAGATTAGGAACCAATTGCTCTGATTTTTCAGAACCCTTTCATTTCCTTTCCAACTTTCTTCGGTTCTCTTTCATAATGAAGGCTATTTCTTTATTGAAGACACAACTTTCCTTGTCTTGTCGATATACATAGTTCTTCTCGATAAATTCTTCCCCTTTCACTAACCAAAGGGACTCATGAATTACTTACTTCAACAAGCCAAAGTCTCTTCGATTGTCAGGTCCATGTACTGTTCTTTTGATATTTCATTTTCATCTCGATATACTGCTGAATAATGTCTAAGCCGGTATGCTGAAGTGTAATTACAAATTGAAACATTTCATTCTTTGATAATCAATGTATCGGGTTGTCGAAGAGACCTAAAATATTATCCCTTGATGTATCAAAGTGCCTCCGATAAAATTTTGATCGGATTGTCAGGGGGACACAAAAATAGGGTTCCTTGACATGATATACTCTCTTCGAAAATGTTTACATTTTTTCAATTCATCCCTACTTCGAAGAGACCCCGAAGTGAGCCCCATTGATGTGATGTAGTCTCAGTGACATAACTTATCTCTTGTACAGGTATGATGATGAATGTAAATTTATTAAAATGATGACTAGGGGGCGGGTAAGTGGAATATTCTAAATGATAAATTTTAAAAAGATGGCGGGTTGGGTGATGGGGAATTTTGGTAAAAAAATGAAATTTTGTGGAAAAAGGGATGGATTTTTATATTCATAACACAAATGACACAAATAACCTCCAACCTCCACTTCAATCTATGCACTTTGTCCTCGCAAAATAGAAGAATGATATGGTCACTAGTGACCTTCAAATGTCTTATTTAGTGGGTTAACCATAATCCAAACTAACTTTGTCTATATTTGACAGTAAGCCATAGGAACCTACACCTCCCTTCAAAAAAAAAAAATTGGTCTTCACTAATCTCAAAACTACCATGGATGAATATATTCATCTTATTGGTTCCCAAAACCATTGCTTAACCTTAATCTATGTAAGAATTTATAAGTATGAACCTTCAAGAAACCACTAAGTGGTAATGTTCATGATCTTATAATGTAACTATATCTATTGGTATTTTAAATGAGATCAATTCCTAAACCATACAAAGACATCAACAATGAGAGGTCTTGTAAACAAGGAAACCAAACATCCAAGATGACCTATAAGACTAAATAATATCCTCTATATCATTTCAGTCACATCTACTTTTGATTTTTAGTGAAAATTTAATAAAACCTAAGTACATAATACATCAAATGGTGATGCATGAGAAATAATACATCAACATTTGCTCAAGGATTTAAAGAATGAATCATATACTAGTTAATAAAAACCAGGAATACACATAGTTGTAGAAAATGAAAGATAGTAACATTAATAAGATTGGGCAAGGTAAGATAGGATATGTCATAACCATAACATTCATTTACATAAGAATATTGTACATTTATATGTTGTAAAAGACCAAAAAATATTGTCACATGCATTAATTCAAACCTAAAGGTTACAAGTGTTTAAGTAGATAAAAATAAATGACAAACATCTTGAATAAGATTGGATTTCGACACAACTCTCCCTCTTGCTTGAAGATCTCTACTATTTATAAAAAGGAGAGAAGGGGGAAAATAAGACATTTTTTCCTCCCTTTTCTTTCACTTGATTTTTCTTTATTCTCACTTTAGGGCTAAATTTAACATTTATAATGTTAGGAAAAGAGGCCACAAGCCCCTTAGTAATTAAATCTAATATAAATTTTAATAACTAAAAATTTAGGTATTTCTACATCAACCCTTTGAGGATAATATTATATAAATCAATATGTATATATAGATTTTAACATTTTGACATGTAAGAATCACTTAGGGAAGAATAAGAAAGAGAGAAGAAGAATAAAAGAAATCACAAGAATACAAGAGACATACATATACCTCAAGAAAACCTTTTTGGAAAAAACCTAGCCTTTGAAGCATTAGATAACTTAATGTATTACTAAATGAATCATGGTTACAATACACTCAGAAAGATTCTTCATACAACATTTCATTGAGATCAACATTCCTACTCCTCTAGTAAAAAAATGACTATATAACCTTGAAAAATGTATTCCATGAATCCTCCATCCTATGTTTCTAAAAGTTGGCCCAATAACCACCAAATGATAATACCATGATCCCAAAAAAGGTCCCAAAATACTATGGTAAGAATTCTCATTTCATATATATGGAGCCATCCAAAAATAGAAAATAACATACGTAGGAATATTTTAGCTCCACCACTCAAGTTGGCATATATAACTCCCAAGCACTCCCCCACAAACCCACTATGCAACCCTCATTAATGAATCCTTACAATAACATTTCCAAGTCCCCAGAGAATAATAAAATATTTACACATGTTCCTATCCTCACATGGGCATCCTATTTTTCCTTTTCCATGATTCTTGAAAATATATACATAATTAACTATCTATAAATAATTACAATATAATAGACCTTAGGATATGCGAGGTGAATAACACACCTAATCCTAATCTCCTACTTTATATTAAATGTAAAAACATAAGGGGCTAAAAAACAATTAACTAATGACCAAGGATATAACCATTTTGCACTAGTTAACTCCTTTGTGCTTAGGGATCAACAACACATATGCAACATCTACTAGCCAACCTCCATCTAAACCACAACACTCCCATCCTCCATCATACATAACAATAATAGACTCTAAATTTCATGCTTCAACCTAAACATATACAATGAATTTCATCTCCTCTAGAACATGATCGAGTATGTACCATATACTCAACACAAATGTTAGAATAGTGACAACAAACTTTCACTAAGACATCCAACTAACCATAGTTGAAACAATGGTACACACATCATAAGTAGACCTTGTGCTATTAACGTATGCATCTCAATCCATAATCATAAGTCCATATATATTCACTATACCATACAAGGTCTATCCTGATTGATAATGAACACATAAACATGTAAAAAAACTAAGGAAATTTTGTATCATAGTCCAATAAAACATATACCTCCCTAAGACTTCTATTTCATTGGAAATGTCAAATTTGAAATTGAACAAAGCATCCAAAAGTCCACTAATAACACTCACATAGAGAAGTGGATAAATCCTCTATCACATTGGCAAATAAAAAACACAAATTTTGTAACAACCCAATTTATGCACCTCAAATGTTACCACAATTTAAAAATCATTTTATCAAATTTTGAGTGTTCATTCATCTATACACTTAGGAATTTATCCATACAAGCTAGGCATCCATTCATACTGGACAAACATCTATCCATATAAGATATGCATTTATCAATAAGGAAGAAACATTCATCTATCCATACCTTTTAGGGATATATCTAAATGGGATAAACATCTATCCATATAGAATAGTTACATGCTCTAGCAAGAGACCTAGACTCATCAGGACCATTTGGGTCTCGAGTCACTCACTCTAGACTACACTTCCTTATTGTAAGTGCATTAAGGTTGCTATCTATTAGGAGTATACAAATATAAAAAAGTAAATGGTTCGAGTCCTACCTCATAATTTAGCCTAAAGAGTTAGTATAAAAAGTAATAACCTCATTGATTAATTAATTAACTAGTTATAAATTAACTACTAGATCCCCTTTTATTTTGGCATACTTAAGCTATAATTAGGTCATGTGTTTTTTTGTCTCGAGTCATAGGATGAAAACACATGTCATGATCTAATTTTATCCTTACCTATAGTTTCATCTAGAGTTTCTTTATCCTTTTTTATAAAAAATCATCATTATATATTATATTATTCATCCTTTTTGGATCAATAGAATTCTTAGGCTTATATTACAAATATTTTTTTTCTCTTTTGTGATAGGTGTTTTAGTTGCTAGTGATTTTTGGGAGTTGTGGGTTTCAAGCATCAAATTCAACATGGTATTAGAACACTAGATCTATGATTGATTGTCCTTTTTTTGAGATATTTTTCCTTGATCACTCAAATGGGGCATCTTAGAGTAAAATAGACCTCACTGTTATGTCCAAAATATCTAAAAAACTTAAGATCATTTGTCCAAATGCTAGAATTAGAGTATAAAAATAAGGGCTATTTTTTGGGGTTTTGAAAAAGTGGTATGAATGTATGGATTTGTATAGTTATATAGTATATACAATCATCATACATCATTCCCATTAACTCCTTTAATGTCCAAGCATTGCATAGGAAAATGGGTTGTCAATTTTTGTATGAAATGATTTTTTCCAACAACATATCCAACCCGCAATTTGTAATCACAAGCTCATTGTATAAAGCCTATCAATGAAATACACACATATCTAAGAAATCCAATTGCATGGTAATGTCAAACCTGAAAAAGATCAAGGCATACAATCTACCAATCAAAACTCATACCAAGGTATGTTTAATAATCAAAACCATATAGTACAATGAAAAATCACCATGATCGAAACATGCAACAAAAATAGATGCATTGTCCATCAAAACTATTCTCCATACCTCTCCCAAGTTCTACAAAATTCAACAAATGGTCCCCATGTTGTTAGTAAAAAATAATGAAATGGAATAACAACACATGACCACAAATATAGTGACCACAATGGCTCCATGATAACCTGGATTCTTATGTCAAGTGAACGCGAGCCTATAGGAAGAAACAAAAGATTGAAGAGAAAACCTAAAAATAATATCACATACCATGTCCTTCTACCAACACCTCAAAGTATAAATTTGTGCCAAGTAAGATCTCCTTCACAAAACCCAAACTGAAAAGATTTAATAACACATAACCATTTACTCTCATAGATCAAACACAATATTTTTATCTCATATAACCAACATGGATGTAAGGCTCTCTAAAACCTAGGAAGATCAAAATCAAATCTATTCTCATAAATTTCATCATAAATATAAATAATATGCATAATGAGATAACCATGCAAAACACTCCTCAAATGAACCTTTTAAAACTAACAAGCATAGCTCAAACTCTATATCCATGAGAAGAAAAAATATAAAATATAATGCATCGAAAAACAAAGTGGGAAATGCCTATCAGACAATAATCCATTGAGTAGACCAAGATTGGGGAATGAGATTGCTCCTCCAAGGTACACCAATCCACCATGATTCTCTCCAAGAATAATCTCATCAACATGTCCATCATGAACTTATCTTCAGATCCAAGTGAAGGCTCCTTGATCTTCCTACTTAAACCTCCAAATCGTATTCAATTCAATAAAATTATCTAATGCCCAAGAGAACTCAACCTCACCTTAGTCTCTAATTATTCACAAAAACATACAACTAATTAATCCATGTTAAAATTCAAATATAAAACTCACTATCATGGAGTTCCTTAGCAAATAATCAATATAATAAATGTGAAGAGAACTAGATAGATCACTATTAAAGCTCCAATTGCATGTATATAAAATCTAGGAACACATCATTATCAAAGCTTCCTTGTGCACATAAATAAAATCTAGGAACACATCATAACACCATGATCTAATATCTCCTCCTAGGATATCACATGATCTAACATATGATACTCCTTTGAGCTCTTGTATCATGCCAAATATCCAATGCATAATCAAGAGTACACCAGGGCACAACACCAAACTATCCTCTCAACCAAGGATCACCTATCAAAACTAACAATTTAGAAAAGGATAACTCACCCAAAGACTCCAAGAGTCCTCTATGGCTTAACCAGTATGTCAACATATCCAATCACATGAAGGTATCGATCTCCTATCAATGAAACTCAAGATGTGAAAGTACTATAACTATATATAAGAACGACAATCCAATAGTTTTTCCATGACACCCACAATCATTGCAGAAGATAATCTATCATTAAATGATGAATCCACATCACTATTAAATATCCCAATGAACCATGATATTGATCTATCCACGGTATCATTATAACCATATCCTAAATGAAGACCAAACATGGTATAAGCATACTCAATTGCAATATTAATATGCTTAAGCCAAGAAGATAAATCACATGCTATAAGTCCCAACAACCAACTATATAGAAACTAATCATCCATCCTCTCATCCCAACAAAATATACTAAAGCACAAATGACCACAAATAAAGACAAATAAATAAATCTACATCAACATTAAAATACTCATGGATGTAGATAGTCCACATCTGATTCATCCAACTACAATTGACCGTTATTCCAAGCCACACAACTACATAACTTGTAGATCCCAAACCAACACAACATGTAAAATTACCATCACATTGATAACTTGTAACTTGAGATAAAAAAACAAAGAAGATAACCTTTTTTTCAATGATTATCTTGGATAGAAAGGGATCTATGGACAATTAACCATTAATAATTCTAATTAATCTAGCATCTTGTGTGGTTGTTTTAACTATCTAGAGTTGGAAGTGTCTGGATAGGTATAGGGATGAAAGGAGTAAGTTGATGACTATTAGAAAGAGCAACAACAATAAAAGAGGTGGGATACTTGAAAGGTGGTTGGTGATTCTACTATTAAAGATGTGTGGTGAGAGGAATTATATTGAAATGATTATCCATAATGGGATTCAACACAAAAACAACATATGGAAGGTCCTCAAGGATAGGGGGCTTACCAATTATATGAAAAATATTAATGGGTGTGATCCTACGGCTGCCAATGTTGTGGCTAAATATTGGAAGGATAAAACCTTCATGTTGCTTGGGTGGGAGATGTCAATTAGGGAGGATGTAATAGCTTAGGTGATTAGGCCCTTCATGGAAGGGAGAAAGGTCTTTAAAGACATGAAAGATAGAGAGGAGGCCATGCAAATATTCTTCAAAGGTGATGAAAGGAAGCATTAGAATAAACTCCATAATGGGTGTGAGAGAACCATCCTCAAGCCTATTTAGGTAGCAATCACTAAAGTGATAATGAGGTATGTGACCCTTGAGGGTCACTTCAAAAGCATATATGGTTACCATTTTATCTTACTGAATCACTTTAGACACAAAGTGACAGTTTCCCTACCTTTTTCTCCTTATGTTGCTTGAGTCCTTTGTTTCTGAGCATTGTAGGAACTCAATTTTTCCCATAATTCACTAGGGTCTCATTTTTATCTTAGTTAATCATATGAAATATTCAAACCCTTGCAAGACTCTCCCTATCATTTCAATGAAAAAGCCTAAAAATTTGAAGATTGTTGTCTCCTCAAAAGAGGATTCCCTCTCTAGTTGGGTCTCAAAATTTATCAAGGATTGGGGGTAGGAAATAGATTCCCATTATGTGGAATTTTTAGGGAGGAGTCATCTCCCTCAAGAAAATGGAAGGTAAGGATACCCTTCTTCTAGGTCTAACAAGAAGGGGAAAACCTTGACTGAGATGGCTTGGCACCAACACAATAGGTAATAGATTGAAGAAGGTGAAGAAGGGGGGATGTGAGACTTGAGATTGCTAAAATAATTGAGAACCAAAAAGGTGCAAAGCCTCTGGTCAAGAGGAAAGGTAAGGAGGCTAGAGTAGATGTAGTGACATAAAATGTATCCCTTACATTTTCTCACTTGTTTGGGCCCTCCTAGTTGAATTGGACTTAATTTTCCCTTAATTTAGTGTTGTAAAATATATTTATTTACACTTTCACACTTATTTAGGGCTCCTTTAATTAATTGAGCTTATTTATTCCTTAATTGTCCCTTTAATTCATTTACCAAGCCTATTTAATTATATTTTATGAAGGGGAAACTCGACAATAATTAATGCCTAAATATAACACTTTACCTTGAGCAATGTGTGTCCTAGGCTTAGGAACCTAGGACCCATTCGCCCATGACCCATTCACTCATGGGAGAATGGGTCCTCCCTAGGACTTAGGACGTAAATTCAAATTATGTTTTTGGTAGTATTTTAACATATTCAAATCTATATTTGAATGTCAGCTTGTTATATTTGAATTTTGGGAAATTGAGGATACATATATATAAATATCAGGTTATTTCACTATGTTTCACCTAGAAATTTGAAGTGAGCATTCCTATAGAAAATTTGATGATCAAGAGAGCTTTCAAGAGCATTCAAAGGAATATTTATTGAAGATTTATTGCAACATTCAAGATCCAATTGTCATATCAAAGTCTTCTTGCATCATGCATGTTTTTGGAGCTAATATGGTGGTGTAGGTTTCATGATCCTATCAAGCATTCAAAGCACCATTTCAAGCAAAGATCCACATCCATTGAGGCCATTTCATGCAAGTTGCATACCTTCATTCAAGATCTATTCAAGGGTTTGTTGAGTGGTAAAAATTCTTTGTTCATTATTCATTCCCTCTTTCATGTTTTTATTCATTTCAAGGTTTGATTACCAAAATGGGGTTTGACCAAGACAAACCCCCATTTACCAAAAAAAAAATATTTTCCCCTTCATGTCACCAAAAATTGTATACCTTTGAAGAAAATGAATATTTTGTGCCCATTTTGGCCCTACTTTAGGTCCCCTTTCATCAATAATCACCCTAAAACAACATTTATAGGCCCCTAAGGTTCGTTATTTTTGACTTTGAGGCCTCTTTTACCTTAGGAATTATGCAAGCACCGAAAAACAACATAAAAAAAATTCAAATATCACTAATCCCACTTCAAAATCCCTTGGTGGGACTAGGTCGCCTAGGTTGGCATCCTAGTCCTTTTTGAGGATTTTTGCATTTTTAAATGGAAAAATGTCTATCTTGCTAAAAATTCCCGATGGGTGTCGGCCTCTTAGGTCAAAATTATTCACAATTAGGTATTTTTTCCTATAAATATATGTTTTTGGTCATTTTTCTCTCTCGGTCATTTTTCACAAGCAACTTCAAGAATCAAGTACAAAACATCTTCCCTAAGAAGTTTCTTCTCTCCTTCACAACAAAGTTGAAGCTTTTGGACAACAAACTAGGGTTTTTGCAGGTCTTCAAGCTAACTTCCCATTCAAGATCTCACATTGTCAAAGGTTGAACATGGATTTCTAAGGAGAATCATGGAGAAATCTAGGTTGAGGAGGTGTAACTAGCCACCAAATCGCACCTAAAGACTGTTTTCAAAGTGACTCCATCTTCCATTTTCAACCCATCTTCAGATTTGAGGTTTGCATCCCATTTGCAGTCCTTTCAAATTCATTTGTAATGTTGTATGGTTTCTTGGATTGAAGTCTTTCATCATACAAATCTCTTGCATGCATCTTATTCTAGCACAATAGAATAGGGTTTTGTCTTATTTCAGGTTTTCCTAGTTCTAGACACACTTAGGGCTAGGTTTTTATGCAGATTTTCTATCTCTTTGTAAATTTAAATACAAACTAGGGGTTTGACCAGGGAAAACCCCACATTAGAAACCCAAATATACTTTATTTTGCAGGTTTGAGTTCGGATTCCCGTGAAGAAGCAAAGTGCAGATCATAGGCCTTCGTGTCCACTTTCAGTTTTTCAGAAAAGTTGAAAGGGACTAGGTCACCAATAGTGGTGACCTAGTCCCACTGGAGGTTTCTGACAAAGATTGTTGCAGATTTGAGTACCCAGTTGGCCAAAATGGAGTTTGAAACAGTTTGCCAGAAAAGGGACTAGGTCGCCCAACTTGGCATAAGTGTCCCAGTGGGCTCAAAACTCAAAATTTTTAGATTTCCCGAGGCTTCCACAACTTCCTCTTTGGTCTACAACATTTTCCAGGTGCACTCATCTAATTTATTAGATTATATTGCTTTGAATAGTCCTTAATATTTCTTTGTTACATTACATCATGTGTTTTCCAGCAATATAGATTTCATTAGATTGCATGTAATAGTTAGCTTCATTTACAAGTTTACAAAGCTTAGTATAATTTATTATAAGCACATTTCAACCCTATTTCAATTCCTAGCAATTGAATGAATCACAAAATTTATGCTACCCACAAAGGGGATGCCCTCTTCCTTCTAGGTGGAAAACCCTGGAAAGTTGTAGGGGACTCGTTTCTTTATCATCTCAAAAGCATAAAATTTTTTGGTTCATTTTGGTGAACCTACATTTAGACACATATTACTTCTGATTTAGTCTGAATTTACATCTTAGTAACTTCTTCTTTTACCCTTGCATTGAATGTTGCATTGTTTAAAAAGGCATCCTAGGGTTTCACTTTCCCCTTAGTGAAAAAGACTCATTTTTTCATTCATTTCCTTGCATATTAGAGAAATTTTGCATATACCATAAAGTGCTGCATATTACAGTCCAAAACACTGCATTTTTCATCAAAATAACCAGAAAAAACTAGAAAATACCCATACTAGGACTAAGTCGCCACCTTGGGTGACCTAGTCCTAGTACACATTTTTCACCAGTAATTTCTAAATTTAGTTGCCAGTTTCTGCACTTTCTATTTGTTACAGTTGATGCTCTATTTCAGTTTAGTTACTTTTTGTTATTTGGTTGTCATTAGCTTATACATATTTGATTGTAATGGCATTTATGAGTAGCATTAGATCTTTACAAGTTTCATTTTCCACTTTAGTTCCTAGTTCTTTTAAAGAAAATTCAGTAGAACATGACAAAAAAAACATAAAAACATCACATGAAACGATGCACACACTTCTTCACTTTAGGAAAACTATATCATCTAAACCTTTTAGTAGTGATGATTTGGATAAGTTAGATGAAGCCCTTCAAGGCTTCCTCTCACTCATTTCATCCACTAGGGTTTGTGATGATAAAGTCAGTACCACCCCTCCCTTGCCTTCCAAACCTTTTAGTTGTGATGATATGGGTATGTTAGATGAAGTTCTTTAGGATTTCATCTCACCTAACCCATCCACTAGGTTTTGTGATGAAAAACCTCAAACAAAAGATGTCAATTTCATCCAACCTCAACTTGTTCTCTACCCACCTTCGCATAGACCTCCAACCCCATCCCAACCCAAGTTTACCATTTACCCTACCAAGCATGATACCGTTCCCCACACTCATTATACTAGAAATAACCCACATCCCCAACAAAAAAATCCCTCAACCTCCCTACCATTACCCAACCCCATCTAACCTGCCACACCTCGTTTAAACTCACAACTTAGGGAGTATGATCTGGTCGAACAACTTAAGAACACTCCTGCCAAGATATCCCTTTGGGATCTTCTTCAGAATTCCCCTAACTATCATTATATGCTTCAAACAAAATTGCAACAAATAGTGGTCCCTCCTAGTACAAATGCTAATGATGTGGCAACTCTCTTACAAGACATGAACACAACTAATGTGGACATTACTTTCTATCAGCATGAGCTCCCTCCATTAGAATTAAGAAAAAAAAATGAAGCCTTTATGATAATATCCCAATATGATCGGATAGGTATCAAAATGACCCTCGTTGACAATGGATTTTCCCTAAATGTGTGCAATGCGAAGCTTCTTGATAGGTTACATGTGGATAGATTGCAAATCCAATTTGATTCCTTATCCATTAGAGGATTTGGCAATGTTACAAAGCAACCCATTGGTGTCATTACCTTACCCATTATTGTCGGAATGGTTATGCTGCAAAATCCTATTCATGTCATGCCCTATGACCTTTCTTATAATCTCCTCTTGGGAAGACCATGGATACATTAGATGCATGTGGTACCCTCGGCTCTTCATTGCAAAATTAAATATGTCTATAATAACAAAATTTATCACATTGACATAAACCTTGAGCCTGAGAGTTGTTTACAACTTGAAAAGGGAACATCCAGTCCTCTTAATACCTTAATTCCCACCTCCAATATTGCCCCTTTTGAGAAGAATCAACCAGAAGATAAATCTAAGTTTTATTTCCTTGGTGACAATTGGGGATCTTTAGAATTCACCCCTTCCTTTATGGGTGAGTGTATTGTCACACAAAAAGAGGATGACCAACAAGAGCAATCCATTGTCCTCTCTACCCAACAGGAAGAACACCCTTCACACACATATACCTCAATTATTTTGGAAGAAAATGCAACATATACAACAAATTTTGATGAGATAGATTATCAACAACCCCCTAACCCACAAGAAATGGAAAGACTTCATGGATGTGGTTACGATCTTGTGAAACAATTAGGCTACAATGGTAAAGGATGTGGAAAACATGAGCAAGGCATTCATGTACCCATTGAACCTAATACACAAGGAACTAAGACCAGTCTAGGGTTTTCCTTTTCTAAAGCTACAAAAGCTAATCAATGACCCTCTCTCAACATCAAAACTATCACATGCACATCAAGAACCAACCTTATGTTTAAGCATCCTGAATTCCTTGATGTGGATTATCCCCTATTCACCTATGTTCATGACGATGATAATTTGAAACACTTGTTAGGTGCTTCAGATAGGTCTTCTCATTCCAAGAGCCATGCCTCTTGTGCTATGATAAGTTATAAGCTCAATGTTCATGATATTCATGACACACCCACATGCATGGAACCGTATGATCTTGAAGTTCCTAAGTCCAATGCACTCCCTTTAGGAGATACCCTTGACATACCCATGGAAGTAAATGATAAAGACAAAGTCATTGAAATTGGGAAGTGCCTGGACGATGAAGAACAAGAGGATCTTGCAACCTTGCTCCACGCTTTTCTTGAACTATTCACTTGGAAATATTCTGATATGCCTAGAATAGATCCGAAGATCATCACCCATAACATTGTCCTTGCTGAAAATGCTAAGCCCGTTCGCTAGAATATATGAAAGATGAACCTTAAGATAGCCTTACATGTTAAAGGAGAACTTGAAAAACTCTTGGACGCATGTTTCATTCACCCTATTGATTATTCTCCTTGGATATCAAACGTTGTCACGGTGGCCAAACCCAATAATCATGTTAGGATATGTACGGATTTTAGAGACTTGAATAAAGCCTCTTTAAAAGACGACTTTCCTCTTCCTAACATTGATATGATCGTGGACTCCACTGCTAGACATGATTTGTTATGATTTATGGATATAATCAAATCTTCATAAACCCACAAGATCAATACAAGACGACCTTTACATCCGCTTGGGGAACATTTTTTTGGGTTATGATGCCTTTTGGTTTAAAGAACGTTGGTGCTACCTATCAACATGCAATGACCTTAATCTTTCATGATTACATCCATAAAATCTTAGAAGATTATGTTGATGAAATTCTAGCTAAATCCTTAACACGCCAAGATAATGTGAATGTCCTTTGACAAATCTTCAAGCGCATGCATAAATATAACATGCACTTAAATCCCAAAAAGTGTGTTTGGAGTAGATAGTGGTAAAATTTTAGGGTTTATCATATCTCACAGAGGCATTGAGGTGGACACAAAGAAAATTGAAGCTATAATTAATATGCCACCTCCTCATAACATCTCCCAATTGCGTACATTACAAGGAAAGATCCAAGCCATCCGTCATTTTGTCGCAGCCTTAGCTGATCGTACATTTCCCTTTACACATCTCCTCAAAAAGGATGTAAATTTTGATTGGAATGAAAATTCTAAACAAGCCTTGGAGAGCTTGAAAGAATACCTTGCAACTCCACCTGTTTTACAACCCGCTATACCAAACCAATCTTTCATCCTTATATAGCCACTTCTTCCCATGTTCTTGCTGTATTGTTGGCTCAACAAGACACCAACGACAAAGAAAATCCTATTTATTATATCAGTAGAATGTTCCTCAATTATGAGATCCATTACTCAACAATAGGAAAACAATGTATGGCTCTTGTAGTTACTACTAATAAGTTTTGACATTACTTACTCAACGCATAAATACAAGTAATGACAAAGTTTGATCCTCTCAGATATCTTTTCAATAAAATGGATCTTTCAAGAGGTCTTTCTAAATGGGTCATGTTGTTAACCGAGTTTGACCTTAAGTTTGTTTCTCAAAAAGAAATCAAAGGCCAATCCTTAACCAACCATTTAGCCGATGCTCCTTCACCTTTAGCGTTACCTACCAATGACTCTTTCCCCGATGACAGTGTGTTTACCATAGACCTTCCTACATGGAAATTGTACTTTGATGGATCCAAGTGTTGAAAAGGCTCTGGTGCTGGAGTTATTTTAATTCCACCCATAGGTAAGCCTATTCCCTTATCTTAATGCCTCAATTTCCTATGTACAAATAACACAGGTGAGTATGAAGCGTTAATTGTTGGATTACATGCTGCTTTAGTCATGGGGTCAAAGATATAAAGATCTATGGTGATTTGTAATTAGTGATTAAACAAATTAACAGTCTCTATCAAACTAAACATGATAAACTATCACAATATAAGGATCTTGTCATAACTTTGTTAGAGGAGTTTGAATCATTCACCATTGATAACATCCCTCGAAAATACAATCGACATGCGGATGCAATGGCTAGTGCAACCTCTCTTATCTCTCTTGTAGATCCTTTTGAAAAAAATCATCTTTACCATCCACCCCATCATGAAACCCTCCATCAGCGATAAACCTGATGATGTCCTTCCCATTTTTCTAGATAATTCATGTGAATGGTATGATGCCATCTATAATTATTTAAAGGATGGTACTATTCCCGAACCTACAACCATAAATACTTGCATTCGCCTCAAAAAGTTAGCCACTAAGTATATAATCCTTTTTGATACATTGTAAAAAAGATCCTTTGATGAAATTATTCTACGATGCCTCAAGGATGCTGAAACTCATATTGCCCTTGAACAATCCCATTCTGGCACTTGTGTAGGACATTTTGGAGGAAAAACCTTAGTGCAAAAGCTCCTTTGCATGGGTTATTACTAGAAAAATATGGAGAAGTACTGCTATGCATATGTCAAGCGATGTCATCAATGCCAAGAACATAGCTATTTGATCCATGCTCTTGCTTCTGAGCTCTGTGCCGAAATCCCTATTTGGCCATTCTCTGTGTGGGGATTAGACCTAATTGGAAAAATCTCACCACCTTCTTCTATTGGACATACATTTATCATTATTGCTACTGACTATTTCACCAAATGGGTAGAAGCTATTCCCCTCCAATCTACATCTACTGATGCGATATGTTGTTTCTTATTGTAACACACCATTGCTCGCTTTGGCCTTCCTTCTGCGTTAGTCTCAGACAATGGTACACCATTTAAGAACAATGATGTGAAGAAGTTTCTTGAGACCTTCCATATTCAACATCGATTTTCCACACCTTACTACCCACAATCTAATGGTCAAGCTGAAAGCACTAATAAAATCCTAGAACAAATCCTTAAGAAGACTGTTAACCAAAACCAAAAAGATTGGAATACACAATTGCAATATGCGTTATGGGAATATCGCACAAGTGTTTGCTCTTCTACAGGTAATACACCTTCCAACCTTGTTTATTTAAGTTACCAAGGCTATCCTACCTTTAGAGTTAGAAATCCCCACGTTGTAGATTTGTCTCCAAGTTCTTGTCGATAATGACACCTATGTGAAACAACGATTACACCAACTTGAAATGCTTGATGAACAACGCATCAAAACTCTCTAGCATCTTCAAGCTTACGCTAAAAAATTTCAATGCAAACATGATATAGGTGTCATTCCTAAAAAATTTTACAAAGGTGATTTGGTTTTATATGAAAACCAATATAATACTACCACCGACTATGCTAACAAAGGCAAGTTCAGTCCTAATTGGTTAGGCCCCTATGTGGTCAATACAAATTATGGATTTGATGCTTATACCTTAATCGAACATGATGACACTCCTCTTAAAGACCCTATTAATGCTGCACACTTGCATTGGTATTATGTCTAATCCCTTTTTGGATGGTATGAATTATAGAGTAGCGTTGTTAGAGCTATGTGATTATATTCTATGGGATTTCTCATTGCTTCGTTCTTGAAAAATAATTAAGCATGTGTCCTGAACACTACAGTGATTATTTAATTCATTTTATAATTGCTTTAAATTTCATACTATTCAATTTTTCTTCTTGTGTGTTATGTTACTGAAAATAAGTGCATAACCTACTCACTCTTTATGTTGTATCTCATTAGAAACTATACTAAGTTTTTAATTAGATCACATTAATCTTCTTACAACATGTAGACATTAATTAAATAATCCTACTTAATTAATCACATTGATATTTAACATCCACACATTAAATCACAACATGTAACATCAAAATGCATATATATATATATAAAATTTTCTATACATATCATCATACTATACAATGTCATTGAGGATTGTGATTACTAGATCCCTCGAGATCTCGTACTCACGTTGCATTAGTAGTAGGACAACGAGAGAGGATCATGCATGATCATGATCACAATCCACCAAATCTGATCTTGAACTCCACCCCCTCCATCCACACGAGTGTCACCTGCTGCTCTCCTGCTATTGAATCCCTCTCTGCCTGCAACCGTGTCACCTCTCTCTAGTCTCTCCACCTCTACTGGAGTCTGTGATGATTGTGCAGCTTTGAATTAGTGGATCTATTTCCTCAGGCCCTCATATGTTTCCCGTAGTCTCATGAAGGGTCTCAACATCTTTGGATCTCATTCCATGATTGGTGGGGACACATAATCAAATTCCATCTCCTCTTTGTCAAAATATGTTAGCACTATCTATATGGCCACTTGACAATAGAGCTCTCACCAATCCTCTGAGGGCCCTACAAGATTGAAATAAAATTTAATTAGTACACATCATGATATATATGCATCAAATCATACATCAAAATATAACATACATATATCAAAATTAAATATCATCACCTATATCTCTAGTGGGATGAGAAATGTCCACCTCATCCTATGTAGGGGGTATGGATGATGTGCTAGCCTCTCCTCGACTATGAGTGTTGGTGCCTACCACTGTTGTTGTTTGGGATCTAGTCATATGGACGGGTGAGACCTCTCCCTACTCATATCAGTCCCTGGTTGCTGCCTCATCATCATCACTCAGGGGTGGCTCCTCAAATTTATCCTCCTCCTCCTCCTCTCCCTCCGGTCCATCATAATTCGGGTCTGTAACCTCATCATACTCCTCATCAATAATTTTAATAAATATATCTACAAACCTCTATTGTGTCTCCTCGGCTCTATCCTCCCTCTCATCTCCCTCATCTAGTACAGGTCCTACATCCCCCACTGGCACATCCATCAGAAACACCAGATCTGCTCGTGATGCTATCCACCACTCCTCATGATCCTACGTGGCACCAACATCATTTGTGTTGTCCATCGGTGGCTAATCATGATCAAAATAGTCAGAGTCACTTTGGATGAAATCATCTAGTGTGAACCGCATTGTATCACCTGGCCTTTGGGAAGTCCGAATGGATCTCCTAAATGATGGTCGTGCCTAGGGTGGTATCTACATCTGTCCAAATTGTCTCATCACCCGATCATAGTAGAAGGGTCGCACTATGTGATTGTGCTGCCCCACCAAAAATCTATCCATCTATAGTCTCCTCAACTATCTAATGTGATCTGGCCATTGTAGTACAAGCTGGTATGGTCTCCACAAGATTTTATCCTCCTCTAGCTAGTCGAATCTCACCCTCCAAAATTGTAGATCATCATATTGCCATAGTCATCGAAGTGGGTAACCAAATTCCTGTGGATAGCCTACTACTTTCAAACATGGGAAGACAGTCAACCTAGTACATGTGATATGCTCCAGACACCACACCTATAGAAGTGTACAATGTACCATGCTATCCAGCTCCTGAAAGACAAATCACCCGAGGTCATAATACAAATAAGCTAGGATGCACTGTCCCTAGGCATATACTATCCAATTCTTTTCCATCCCTCGTATCAGGTGCACTAGCCCGCCCTCGAGGTGTGCTTCTCATCCATCTGGTAGGAGGACTAACGCTACAGTGTGCATCATGATTCACCTCACTACTAGCACTTGTGAATAAAGTAGCATATCTAGATCGATTTGTCCTGCCACTCTTTCATCATGGATTGGTTCGTTAAGATAGTACTGCATGTCTGACCATTGTTCATGGAAAGACCGACCCATCTGGAAGCGCACTCACTCCCCCTGAAGAGGGACCTAGAGTATCCTATGTACATGCTCTAAGGTAATGGTCATCTGTCCTGTGGGTAGGTAGAAGGTACAAGTATCGACATTCTAGCGCTCACATAGTGCCATCAATATTGCATCATGATACCTCATGGGGGCATGAGGTATGCCCAATATATCCCTTCCTCCTATAGGTGCTCCATCTCTTTCATTGACAAAGCGGGAGCCAAGTCTCTAAGGAAACTCCATTGTATCCTGTTGAGACACTAATAAGATCGTGTAGGTACCTATCAAAATCACCAAAACATGTTATCTAAATCACCTAATCTCTTCAATTCTAATCTAATTCATCATGCAAGTGTGCTAATTTTGTTCTAGTGTGCTTTTCCTAAGGCCCTAGACACTTTAGAACCCTTTTGGGATACTTTGCAAAGAAACAAGACACTTTGCGAACAAAAGGGACACTTTGCGATAAAAAGGGACACTTTGTGAACTTTTTTTCCAAGATCCTAATCTAACATAAATATGCATTAAATTCATCCCATAACTGAAAAATCATAAAGAAAAGGCTATGGAATCAACTCACCTCATGTTGTTGCTCGTCGTTGGCTACTTGGTCATGCAACGCGTCCAATCTAGCAGGTGTGAATCCACGTGTGCTCAACATCCTCTCGTTCTCTCCTCGTCACTCCAACGCTACAAAAGGTAAATGAATAAGTAAGTGAAAAGTTACTCTATTTCCATTCCTTTTAACTCTATCTCATTTTACATATATGCACATTTGTACCGTTACCATGTTAGAAATTTTTAGTGTGCTTTTCATTCAAATCAACATACCGAGTGCTAGTGAGCTCCATTTTTGATGTTGTTTGTTGCATCAAAATCATGTCTCCACACCCTACATAATAAATCACCTATCATTATGTGGCATGGTACTTGGAAATTCCCTTTTATATGTGTGTCCTCATTCGATGTGGCTAGATTGCTACCTTGATTCCACCTCCGTAAAGCAAGCAGAATCAAGGGGGGGCATACATCTACCCTCAAATTTGATCCCTAGGAATTAGATAAGAGGATTTTTGGATTTCTAACGAATTTGTGTTACAGGATGCGGTTCCTAACATTGTGGTTTTGTAGATGACTACATTGGGGGCTTCATTCTCCCACCTTTAAATGAGTATCCTTTTACGAAAACAAAGTGCATTGATTGTTTAGAGTCCTTTAGCTTACATATGCACGCAGAGTCATATGGGTGCTAAAGTGGGGTCTAAATATGTCACCAAAAATTGTATACCTTTGAAGAAAAGGATAATTTTGTGCCCATTTTGGTCTTACTTTAGGTCCCCTTTCATCAATAATCACCCTAAAACAACATTTATAGGCCCCTAAGGTTCGTTATTTTTGACTTACCTAAGGAATTATGCAAGCACTGAAAAACAAAATAAAAAATATTCAAATATCACTAATCCCACTTCAAAATCCCTTGGTGGGACTAGGTCACCCAAGTTGGTGACCTAGTCCTTTTTGAGTATTTTTACATTTTTAAACAGAAAAATGTATATCTTGCTAAAAATTCCCGATGGGTGTTGGCCTCGTAGGTCAAAATTACTGAAAAATTAGGTATTTTTGCCTATAAATACATGTTTTTAGGTCATTTTTCTCTCTCTTGGTAATTTTTCAAAAGCAACTTCAAGAATCAAGTGCAAAACATCTTCCCCAATAAGTTTCTTCTCTCCTTCACAGGAAGGTTGAAGCTTTTGGAAAGAAAACTAAGGTTTTCGCAGGTCTTCAAGCTCACTTCCCATTCAAGATCTCACATTGTCAAAGGTTTAACATGGATGCCTATGGAGAATCATG
The DNA here is from genome assembly GCA_007115665.2 of Sequoiadendron giganteum. Classification (NCBI taxonomy): domain Eukaryota; kingdom Viridiplantae; phylum Streptophyta; class Pinopsida; order Cupressales; family Cupressaceae; genus Sequoiadendron; species Sequoiadendron giganteum. The sequence continues at coordinate 535,732,293 of CM021107.1, read as the reverse complement.
GAGAAATATAGGTTGAGGAGGTGCAACTAGCCACCAAATCGCACCTAAAGACTGTTTTCAAAGTGACTCCTTCCATTTTTAGCCCATCTTCAGATTTGAGGTTTGCATCCCATTTGCATTCCTTTCACATTCATTTGTAATGTTTTAGGGTTTCTTGGATTAAAGTCTTACATCATACAAATCTCTTGCATGCATCTTATTCTAGCACAATAGAATAGGGTTTTGTCTTATTTCAGGTTTTCCTAGTTCTAGACACACTTAGGGCTAGGTTTATGCAGATTTTCTATCTCTTTGTAAGTTTAAATAAAAACTAGGGGTTTGACCAAGGAAAACATCACATTAGAAACCCAAATATACTCTATTTTGTAGGTTATTTTGCAGGTCTGAGTCTGGATTCCCGTGAAGAAGCAAAGTGTAGATCATAGGCCTCTGTGTCCACTTTCAATTTTTCATAAAAGCTAAAAGGGACTAGGTCACAAAATAGTGGCGACCTAGTCCCACTAGAGGTTTTCGAAAAAGATTGTTACAAATTTGAGTACCAAGTTGGCCAAAATGGAGTTTGAAACAATTTTCCAGAAAAGGGAGTAGGTCACCCAGCTTGGCGTAAGTGTCACAGTGGGCTCAAAACTTAGATTTCCCGAGGCTTCCACAACTTCCTGTTTAGTCTACAATAGTTTCTAGGTGCACTCATCTAATTTATTAGGTTATATTGCTTCGAATGGTCCTTATTTTGTCTTTGTTACATTACATCATGTGTTTTCTGGCAATATAGATTTCATTAGATTGCATGTAATATAGTTAGCTTCATTTACAATACAACACTTAGTATAATTTATTATAAGCACATCTCAACCCTATTTCAATTCCTAGCAATTGAATGAATCAAAAAATTTATGCTACCCACAAAGGGGATGTCCTCTTCCTTCTAGGTGGAAAACCCTATAAAGTTGTAGGGGACCCATTCCTTTATCATCTCAAAAGCATAAAATTTTGTGGTTCACCCTCTTGATTTGTGATTACAGATTTAGGTGGAAGAAATCTTGAAGACCTTTTGATGATCAAACTTGGAGAACTTGTCAAAGTTGCAAAAGTTGTCAAAGTTGTTATCTTCTCACAAAAACTCATCTACAAAAATTATTTACGGATTTTCGAACTTGAAACTTGGGAAAATTGGAAGACTCGGATCTCTAGCAGAGGCTCTTGAAGGTTGTAGAAAAACCCTAATGTAGGACCCATTTTCCCTTGGGCAAATGAATTCTAGATCTGCTTCAAAAAATGACTTTTGGTGAAAGGTTGATTTAGATCTTCCCTTCTCTGATCTATAATTTGATTGTAGGTTATGTCAATATTGAGTTTAAAATTGTTGTTTCAAGTGTTAGATTTCATTTTGGTGTTAGTTTACTATTTTTAGTTTTTCTCCCCAAAGTGTTGTTTGAACTTGACCCCTATCCTGACACAAAAAGGAAATCTATAGATTCACATCTTGAATTGACTCACCTAAGGGTTGTAAGGAAATTATTTGTGTGGATCTCATTTCCTAATGAAAGTAGGAAGATAGGTCCATCATAACTCTGTGTTTCTATGTTTCTATTGGTGAACCTATTTTTCACCTTTCCAATAGAGAATGCAGGTGGTGAGTTGGGGGATGTGCTCTTACTGGTGATGGTGAGGTGGTGGTTGGGGGTGCTGACCTATGCTAACTACAAGTCTTCCTTCTCATGCCAACCCCAATCTTGGTTTTTCATAGGTTTTCTATCTTCCAATGTATAATGGTAGCTCTTTGAAAGAGGTCTTGAGATTTATCAAGATTGTTGCGAGATGTCCACAAAGAATCACCAAGCGGTTCTCTATGGAAATTAATAGTGGCAATTTGAAGATGAAAATTACTCAAGAGTAGTATGGTCATTCTAACATTCCCAACCCTGAGGAGGAAAAAATCTGGCGAAATTGGAAGGATTCTAGCAATGAGGGCTTGGTGACTAATAGGAAGGATGACACCATGGTGATGAAGGCTTGGAGGAAAAAGATGAGGGGAAGAATTGAAGCCATGTAAAATGATATGCAAACCATCAAGAATAAACTTGAAATGGTTATCAATATCAATCGTTGTTCTATCTAGAATAACAATGAAGGTATTCATATTCTATTTGAGAAGTTGAAGACTATTTGGGAAGATTAGGTCAAGGGTGTTGATGAGAAGAAAATGCAGTAGTCTAGCCCCAGTGCTTGAACCTAAGGTAGAAAAAATAACTTTGATGAAGAAAAAAAACTGGTTAGTTTTTCTAATCTCCATGAGCAATTCTACGAACATGAATTGAAGCTATTGAATCCTTGAAGGGCATTTAACTATATTGTTCTTATGTGTTTTTTTGTTGTTTCGGTGTTTCTTGTTGCTTGTCCCATAGGGATTGTTTTTTCTTCATGCTCCACAATGGGATTTTTGTTTTCTCTAGTAGTCTATGTGAACATATTTTGGTTAATTTTTTTTAAAGGGATTCTATTGGTGTAAATAGGTATTTTATACATCTGGTACACTTATAGGTCCTATTTGCATGCTAAGTTTACTTAGGTCCTAGGAATCTTTCTAGAAGTCTTAGGTGTCATGTGATCTTATCTTATCATGTCATTTAATACTGGTTTCCTAGGTCATTTAATATTTGATGAGTTAGTTGTCTCAATACATCGGATTAAGAAACTTAATCCTAAGTCTCAAGATGGGTTCACAAGTTGAAAATAACATATTCCTTCCACCTATCACTAATTTATTATAATTCACTCCAAATTGGGTGTTCCATTTTTGTTCTATTTTTCTTCAACCAAATACTCCTTATGATGTTTCATAACATGCATCACAAGTTGGTAAACAAGTGTAACCCCCCCTTATATATCTCTTTTATGTGTTCAACATGCTCTTACATTTCCTATGCAAAAATCTAGAGTCTATAAATTTTGATCTAGTGGACCAATTGGTATCATTTCTTTTTTAAATTAAAGATATTGAAGAGACACACACAACAAGCACACCCTCGACAGTGTAAAGAAATCAAGAATTATTTTTTCCCAAAAAATAATCTTATAACTTCAAAATTTGAGTGTTTCTATTTGATAACCTAAAATTTAGACTAGTAATCTTATAAATAGGAGCAAGATTGAGACACCTTTCGCAATACTATCACACTTTTTGAACTTTTTGGCACCTCATTTTTTATGTGGCTTATATTTTATTTGTTTTATTCCATAAGTTGTACATTTGAACCTACCCACCTTTTTAATAATTGATTTGAGAAATCTCCATTTGGTTCCCCTGTGTTGAATAATTATCTAAGATCGTATTTATTCAAATTGTGTTCATCAAATATCTTTAGTAAAAAAAATTAAAGGGTACTTTTATGGTTAATGCCTTGCAATTTAGCCTTTCTTCAAGTGACTTTGCAAAATTATGAGTTTGAGAGTTTCTCATCCTAGCATGCCTATCAAACTTGTCATCCCTATCATGCCTTTAATTCGAGTTTGACTTTCCATCTAAGACTCTTTTCCTTAAATTATAATGTAGACACCTAAAATTGACCACTTTTGTTTGGGAAATTTAACCCTAATTTGACCAATTTTGTATGCTTTATATTAATTAAATAATATCCTATTACTTAATTTATATCCCATCATCTCAAATTTCATCCTAATCTATTTCTTCTATTATCCCTAAATCCTAGACCATAGTATCTCATTCATCCATTAAATTGAATAAATACCCTTATTTATTTAATTTAATCCCTTATCACTTTCCTCAAAAATTAAATAAATAATTTATTTATTTAATTTACCCTCACCTCATGTCCCATCCTTAAAATCCTCCACTTGCACTAATTCTAATCCTAATTACCACCTAATCCACCCTTAAGTGGTTGCACACACTTAATCCATGATTAAGTGGGTTAACCCTTATCATCACATCAATCCCATGGCCCATGTACTTGTAACATGTCCTTGGTACCATGTCACATGGGTCTTGTATCCTCAAGGGTAAAATATCCCTCTCAAGCTCTCTCCTTGTGCCACTTGGTACAATCTTGTGGCTTGAGATATCCCAATCCTTTTCAACCCTTGATATCCATCAAGCAATCCTATCCCTTCATCCATTTTCCTTTTATCGTAAATATCCAACCCTTAATTGTTTTATCAAAAATATCACTCATTTTCCATTAGAACATCGTTATGCTACCAAAATTTCTAGTGAGAACACATCCATGGGAAAATATACTTAATGGGAGGCTCGTTATGTCGATTTGAGCTTTCATGCCTTATCTTGAGTGTTTGTTTGATTTTGTGTTTTTTTTGGTTTTAATTGCTTAAATCATTCACACTGAGCACATTTGCATGCACACATTTCTGGCACACCCAGTGGGACCCACGTTATAAATTTGATAACTAAATTTTGTAATTTTTCTTGGTTAGTTTCAGCTATAGGTTTATAAAAGAGGTGATTGTGCTCCCAATTGAGCAAATTCGCTTTGTAAACGAGTGATTTCACTCCTACAAAGGAAGTTGTGCTTTGGCTTCTCATCACTTAGACAAAATTCCCAGAGAATAGGTGAATTTTCCTTTATAGGGGTGATCTTTCTCTACATATGTGGATCCACTCTTGGGCAATCTTTCTCTATATAGGTGTACTCGCTCCTATTTGGACAAATCCACTCTCGGGTGATCCTGCTCTAAATAGGCAGATCCACTTGACGTAGTCCAAGGTAGGAGAATCCAATGAAGGACTGTCCAACCTTGCAGCTTATACTACAACCTCCATGATCACAATAGATATGCAATGGAAATTAACAACTAATCCATAGAAAGATAAAGACATTTGTAGAAGTTGAGCAAATACAACTTCATAGGAGCCCAACGATCTCTGCAAGCAAGAATACCTGTTATAGGGAGAAGCAAAGAGAAGCAAACAATGAAAGATACTCAAAGATGTGGAGCTCTATATTCACCAATATGTAAAATGAATAATGAAATATACAAAGGATCAATCCTTATAAAAGGATATCAAGCAACCCTAGAAGAAACCCTAAAAGGAGGACATCTAATAATTAATATAATTATTAAATGTCAAATTATGCAAACTAAAGTGAAATCTTAAGAGAGGAATAAAGGTAACTTAATTAACACAACTAAGTTAAAACCTTTACTCTAACACCCCCCTTAAGATGAGCAAGAGTGCAACTACAAACATGTGCAAAAAAAACAAAGGTAACTACAATGCAAGAAGGAAACATGGGTCCCAACAACTAGGCCTGATCAGGTACCCATTTACAAAAGCAATGCAAACTAAATGAAACAGGGTAAAGGAGAAAACCCAGTCGGAACAAAATTCCTCCCCAAAATAGAATGCAAAGAAGGAATGCAATGCACTAATGAAAGAAGGATAGGAGGTGGATTAAATGATACCCCCCATAGACAACTTCTATCATATAAGTACATATACAATGGTCTCCATAGGAGAGATAGAAAGAGAAAAGAAGGCCCCCCCACAATGAAGAAACTCCTGTCACAATGGTAGATGCCTGATGTAGAATCCAAAAAGAGATCCTGAAGTGGCAAATGATATTCCTCCCCTTGGGAAGAAACAGATCCAAAGGACGATGTCGAAGAAACCCTATGAAGAGTGATGAACAAATCTGTCTCAAGATGTGTGCCATGATAGGATGCTGAAGAATCTCTCTGTCTGAATTGAAACAAATGATGTCAAATCCAAACTGATGTGGAGAATCCTAAAATGCAACCTCTAAGTGCAGGGATAATGGTGGGTGTACAGTGATAACCTGACTGTCAAGGTAGAGGAAATAAATGTCCTCAAAATAATCCTCCAAATTTGCAATATAAGACTCAACAAACAAGAAAGATATGTCTGCAACATAAGAGTCAAAAGTAGCTATGTCTGGAAGATGTATGATTCCCTGCTGCACTGAATCAAGAACAATAGGAGATGCTGATGAAGTCTCAGTCTGAAGAGTAGGAACTTCGAGACAAACCTCTGATCCATCGGAACATGTAAGGGTGTCTAAATACTCAAGCTCCTCTAAAAAATCATGATCAAAGGGTGTATTCTCTCTCCAAGCAATGGGTAAGAGACAATCTAAAGCAGGATCCTCTGGGAATGGAGAGAGATTTGAGTCTCCATAGATCTCCCAAAGACGTGTCCAAAGTGGGTGAGGACAATCAATGTCCGATATAGCCAACACAGTGTCATGATCAACACTAGACAATATAAGTCCTACTATGTGATTTCTAATGATATCCCATGCTAATTTTCCCTCTGAAGTGGTTGGTTCAGGTATGAGATCATACAAATAAGGAAAAATATTAAGCCACGTACAATGTGTAAGTAAACCCTTTGCCCATGACTCATAATTACCCCGTTCCAGAATTACAACTAAAGGGTGAGTAGAAAAACCCATGATAACTCTTCAAATGAAAAAAAACTAAGAAATATGACCTTACAACATTTAGATCAAATTAATACAACCCATTCCACGCAAACAAAACCCATGAAGGAGCCAAAATGACCAAGTAATTGAGCAAAGTGTAAAAACAAACAAAGTAGAATAAAAAATACCTGATAAATATTCTGATAAAATAGACTATAGATCTGGAAAGAGCACTATAACACCTTTCCAACGCCTATTCATTTGCGTAAAATGAAGTTTAGACGCAAAAGATACGCCCCCGAGAGTGAAAAACACAAGTTCTGACTTTGACTGGCAAAAATGACTGCAAAATGGAAAAATCAGAAAAAATTACCAGTACCACTAGAATGGCTTCGGAACCAGCTTTCCAGTGATATCTCATTTTCAAAAATCTGAGAAAAAATGCCCATTTTACACCCGATTTCGTGCAAGTTGCTCAAGAGGGTTCAAAAAAAATTCCCAACCCTCAGGGCCTAAAATCTTCGACCCCTAGTCACGTGGATGACCAGGGGGCTAGCAGCTGGGTGTTTTGGGCGCTCGGCCCCTGGTTCTTCATATGACCCTGGTTAAGCCTGCGGGGGCTGTACAGTCCACTGGCAGCTAGTGGCGAGCAGGCGGCGCGTGAGCGACGTGCGGGCAGGGCACGGGCCGACGGTTGCTGCGGGGCCGCAACCGGCTGTTGCTGCCAGTGGCAGTGGCCGCCGGTGGTGCGGTCGATGTGTGCAGGCAGCGCACAAAAAAATTTGCGATTTTTTTTGCTGCGGATGTCGTGCCCTTGGGCCGTACGGCCTTAGGGCAAAACAAATTTGCTTCCCTAATTGACTGTAACCAAAATCGATGAATGAACAGTCGATTTAGGGGTTTTTGGATGCTGCGAATCCAACGGTGAGGTCCGTTTGGACTCAAAGTGAACCAAAAAACTGTAGTATGCCGGATCCACCAAAAAAAATTGAAACCCCAGACCTACTTCCAATGCAAAAAAAAAATTCAAAACAAGAACAAGTAGTTGTAGATCTAAAGCTCTGATACCATGTAGAAGTTGAGCAAATACAACTTCATAGGAGCCCAATGATCTCTGCAAGCAAGAATACCTGTTAGAGGGAGAAGCAAAGAGAAGTAAACAATGAAAGATGTTCAAAGATGTGGAGCTCTGTATTCACCAATATGTAAAATGAATAATGAAATATACAAAGGATCAATCCTTATAAAAGGAGATCAAGCAACCCTAGAAGAAACCCTAAAAGGGAAACCCTAATAGGAGGACATTTAATAATTAATAAAACTATTAAATATAACATTATGCAAACTAAAGTGAAATCTTAAGAGAGGAATAAAGGTAACTTAATTAACATAATTAAGTTAAGACCTTTACTCTAACAACATCCATAAACACCAGACACAAGAATTATCCTGGGAAAACCCTAACAGGGAAAAACCCAGCCATTAAAGCTCATTTCTTATTATATCAAATCTAAAAACACATTATAGATGCCACTCAGGCTTTACAAATGCTAGGCTGCAACCCAGGAATTACAAATAACTCAGACAATGATAATATTCTCGATAATCTATCATCGAGCCCATTTCTTGCTCCACATTCCCTCTCTGCTCTGAGATCCTTCCAGATTAGGATACTTCTTTTATGTGCTTCATACTTCGCACCATCCAACACCATATTGATTCATCCTCTTCCCTGTGTCATAACAAATCCTCTCTCTTCTATTTATATTATCCGTGCATCATTTAGCTCTTAACAAGTCGGCCCGATTACAATGACTAATAACATAACATGCAAACCCAAATAGGTCGGCCACAAACAATAAACAAATTACCAAGCACACCAACCAATGTTGGCCACAACAAATCAAGGACCCAAATCAGCATCCTCAAACACGTATCACCTTGAGATTTCAATCCTCGAAGATCCACAACATGTTACAACACCTTATCGGCCAAGAACATGGAAAATTTGAATTCTTATAAGAAATTCACCAATCGCAAGAACCACGATCGATTTGGACCACCAAAACACATGTTGGAAACATCCATGGTCATAATGAATCAACACAAAGACATTTGCGACATCTCAAGCCATTAGAATCAGATCATCTTCCTTCAGGAACTTCAGCTAGAACAACTGAACAACTATCTGAACATAGACATCCATAACTCAATCAAATCTTTATGCGCACCTCTGAAACTTCCAGTGGATAAACTAGACATACTTAACAACAAACCCATCAATCCACAACTTCTCATCCTCAACATACGAATCTAGCCAACATATGAAACTTCATGCATCATTGACAACTCTACCACTTCTCTATCAACTACCTCAATTTTTGAATACCTTTGGATGCCCCTGCATCAAACTCTCGAGGTTGTTTGAAAAGTGAGCCTCTTCACTTTGGTTTGTACTATATCAAATCCAATGTTATCTCTTTAATTGGTTCGTCGATCTATCCACAGGTACTTGCAACTACCTCAAGGTCGGCATTCTGTTCAAGTCCACCCTGCAAAACTGCCTCAAGTTCTTCTCCTTGAATTGGTTTGATGCTCTACTTGCATGCCTTGCACTGCCTCACTGGTCGACAATCTGAGCATGCCTACCCTACGTGTTGTGCAAGCCTACCATACAAGTTGCCTCAGGTTCTTCATCATGTCAAAGTCTAGGTTCGACGATCTACTTGCAGGCCTACCTTGCAAGTTTCCTCAAGATCATTTTCCTCTTCTATTCCGTCATTCACACTTACTTCATTCTGGCTCATAAAATTTCTTCTTGCAATCAATGCTTCCAGTTCCACTATCCAATATGATTCATCCAAGGGTTACCCTTCCTTTGCATAAACTAATTCAGGCTCTTCTTAATCTGTATAAACTATCTATGCATCCTTTACTGCTCCTCTTTCCTTAGCTTCTCCGACATTAGGTTCTTGATGACCTTCAGTGCTTGATTCTTTCTTCTTCCAAACCTAAAAACAGGTTCCTTCTCTAACAATCTTCTTTCACTCATTTGATACCCTTCATTGTGATAATTACTATGACTCCTCTCACCTCTCCCTCTATATTGTGAATAACTATCCTTGTTCTGCTCTGCATAAGGTCTTCTTTCCCTACATATCGATCCTTCCTTTCCCTCAACATATGAATGCTTCAATCTGTAAGACTTTCTGAACTTATGAGTAACATACTTCCATATTGATCCATCAATCCATCCATAATTCAACTGTATACAATCTATCCTAGGCTTTCCCCATCTTATTTTATTCCAACACATCCTCTCAGAATGATTCCTTAATCCACAAGACTTACAAGGGTGTAAATCCCAACATAATTCCTTTTCATGTCCATATCTATTACAATGTGAGCAATACATACTGTTTCTTCCCTGATTTAACTTGTTTGAACTTGTAACCACATCCTTACCTTTGTCATAGCCAAGGCCTTCACTCTTTGCTCTTCTTATTGACACAATAGGTTCTATCATTCCTTGCTGATGCTTTCCCAATCCTTTTCCTTCATATTCCATTCTCTGCATGATTTTGAAACCAATACCATCTCCAACCATTATAGGCTTAGTTACATTATTATCTTCAACTTCACCTTCTGCAACATCACACAAATCATCAATATCACAAGAAACTTCACACACTTCAGGTTTAGATCTCACTATTTCATTTCCCTTCTCCAACTGATTAGCATGTTCCATCATATTAGATATCCCCTTCTTCTGCAAACTGTTCTCCTTATTTAGTTCCTTCAAACTTTTCTCCAAATTTTTGCTCTTCTTATCCAACTTCTTAAACAACTTGAATCCTTCTTCCGTTTCTTTTTCAATATCCTCAAAATTATCTAGCTCTGCTTCCAGATCTTCATTCTTCTTTCTTTCAAATTCCAGTTCTTCTTCAAGAGCATCATACTTATCTTTTCCTAGTTCCTTCATCCTCTCTATCAATTGTGCATTACACTTCTTGAGTTTGCATAATTCTTCCTCCAAAGTATCCCTTTCACATATCAGGTTCTCCTTTTCTTTCTTTGTTCTTTTCCCAATCTTCCCCATCTTGCAACAATTTCACAATCGGATCTGATAAACTTTGCAACCAACTCTTCAACCTACTCTAATAAAGATTCGTAACCAACCAACAGATTCACAACCAACTCTTCAAATTCGCAACTAGATCTTCAACCAACTCTGATACCATTTGATGCAGTCCAAGGTAGGAGAATCCAATGAAGGATTGTCCAACCTTGCAGCTTATACTACTACCTCCATGGTCACAATAGATATGTGACATAAATTAACAACTAATCCATAGAAAGATAAAGACATTCATAAACAGCGGTCATAAGAATTATCCTGGGAAAACCCTAACAGGGAAAAACCCAGCCTTCAAAGCTCATTTCTCATTATATCAAATCTCAAAACAAATTATAGGTGCCACTCAGGCTTTACAGATGCTAGGATGCATCCCAGGAATTACAAATAACTCAGACAATGACAATCTTCTCGACAATCTGTCATCGAGCCCATTTCCTGCTCCACATTCCCTCTCTACTTTGAGATCCTTCCAGATCAAGATACTTATTTTATGTGCTTCATACTTCACACCATTGAACACCTTATTGATTCATGCTCTTCCCTGTGTCATAACAAATCCTCTCTCTTCTATTTATATCATCCGCACATCATTTAGCTCTTAACAAGTCAACCCAATTACAACGGCTAATAACATAACGCGTAGACCCAAATAGGTCGGCCACAAAAAATAAACAAATTACCAAGCACACCAACCAATGTCAGCCATAACAAATCAAGGACCCAAATCAGCTTCCTCGAACAAGCAACACCTTCATATTTCAATCCTCGAAGATCCACAACACGTTACAACACCTTGCTGGCCAAGAACATGGAAACTTCAAACTCTCAAAAGAATTCACCAATTGTGAGCACCACGATTGATGTGTACCACCAACACACGCGATAGGAACATCCACGGTCATCCTGAATCACCACAGAGACATCTGTGACATCTCAAGCCATCAGAATTGAATCATCTTCCTTCAAGAACTTTGGCTAGAAGAATTAAACAGCTATCCAAACACAGACATCCATAACTCGATCAAATCTTTATGTGCACCTCTGAAACTTTCGGTGGATAAACTAGACATACTTAACAACAAACCCATTAATCCGCAACTTCTCATCCTCAACGTATGACTCTAGCCAACATATGAAACTTCATGCATCACTGACAACTCTGCCACTTCTTTGTCAAATGCCTCAATTTATGAGTACCTCTGGATGTCCCTGCATCACCACTCCTACTTGGGCGATCTTACTCTACATAGGAAAATCCACTCTTGGGTTATCCTGTTCTACATAAGCGAATCCACTCTTGGGTGATCTTTCTCTACATAGGTGGATCTACTCCTACTTGGGTGATCCTGCTCTACTTAGGTAGATTCGCTCCTACTTGGGTGATTTTTCTCTCTTGGGGGATTTTTCTTTTGGGCGGATGTTTGAGTTCTTGGGCGATTCCGCTTTGTACATTAGTGATTGTGCAAGGTATAAAAAAATAGCTTCAAGTGATTTTTTTTACATCTCTTTCTCATTTAGCTTTCTAAAAAAATTTCCCAACCCCTTTGGGCTAACATTCCTTCTATTTTGATCACTTTTGGCATCTAATAATCTTCTTGTGTAGCTTGGTATCATTTTTCAAAGATAAAAAATAAAAAAAACTACTAACATAACTTCTGTAGGTTCATAATCAAAGAATTTTTTATCACTAATCTAGGCACACTTCAATTTCTAAAGGGCCAATTAACCTTGTGTGATTTTTTTGGGATTCTTCATTGGCATATGCTCTCCCCTTGTATCATTCAATGAGCCTGGGGATCAAAAACTATGAAGTAATCAAGTCTTGTAGTCTATCCTAGGATTTTTAGCTTATGTGTATGCTCTCTCCTTGCACTTCATGCAATCCTGGAGATTAGAAACACCTAGTATATCCTTCCCTTTAGGAGTCCTTCTTGGGGATTTCATTACCCCAAGGGAGGAATTCAACCATGTGAATTGGTGGGGTATATAAAGGTGTAGAAAAAAATTTGTACCCCAATCTAGTCATGTCGTGTTTAGTGAAGCTTCAATGTTTGGTTGATACCAAACTAGGAGTGCAGGGTTGGTCTGAATGGATTAGTTGACGTTCCTGACCTATGCTTGTGATGAGCTAGTATTCATAGATGCACCTCATGTACCCTCTTGGTATTTAGAGGACTCACTAGATCGCCTATTTTAGCCTAGCTTAAGACCTTTCTATTGTTGCTTAGTGTGGTGTAGGGTGCAGTATCATGCCCGAAGCTACTCACCATGTATCTACCTAAGTAGAGATAGGAGCTTTGTGGGTAAGGTATTAGGACCTCTAATTAAAGGGAAAATGTGAGCCCTTGTGTATATATTCAGTCCATCATGTCATCATCCATATTGTGTATTTTTTATTGTAGTATTTTATCCTTTTGTCATCTCTATCTAGTCATTTGTAGGTGATTCTTCTTTGCACTTGGGAGGATCTTCTGTCTCTTGGGTGAATCCACTCTATTCTTGGGTGAATCCACCTAGGTAGACATCATGTTTCTCTATCATTCTTTGGGTGGATCCACTCTCTCTTGGGAAAATATTCCCTGTTCTTGGGTGATCAACTAGATAGTCCTCCAGTCCCAACCTACCATTCCTTCTTGGGTGAATCTGATTTATTCTTGGGTGGATCCACCTAGGTCATCATCCCATCATTCTACTCCTCCAATCCATGATCAAAATACTCCATCTACTCCTATTGTTTTCTCATATCTCAATCCACCATTCATGTCCTCCTATCTCAATCCACCATCCATTCCATCCCATCTCACTCCACTTTCCAATCCCTCATAAATTAATCCTCCATCCAATCCATCATATTTTCAATCTCCATATAACCTTGATACCCCCACTAATCCTAACCCCCCACCTACTCTTAGTCCTCCATTCATTTCCAACACAACATCTAGTCCTCCCTCTAGTCCATAATGCTTCCAATCTCTATCTAATATTGATCCCTCCAAAAATCCTAATCCTCCACCCACTCCTAATCCTTCATTTGTTTCCAACACTCGCCTAAAATATACAAGTATCTCATTTCAAATTTTATCCAAGGAATCCTAGTAAAGAATTCATCACCAAATCCATATCCCAAAGTCGTGGAGTCAGTTCACCCCAGTCTACCAAGTATGGTCACTAGTGATGAGGCCCTTATCCATCCTAGACTTATCATTCGCCTTCCCACTCCTAACACCATCCACACTATTAAAGTTTTCCAACCCATCAAAGCCACCCAAATCCAATCCATTCTCCTAATCCTAGCATTCACCGTACCCACTCCCATGAACTCCATGAATCCTCTATCCTTCCATCCACCCCATCTGAGGAGTCCATCCAACACTCCTCCACCATACTACCAACTACACAATTTGATACATGCCAATATCTTGTTCCAAAGAATACCAATACATCCCTTCATCCAAATAAATATCCTACCATCCCACTTAATCCTTCTTCTGATCCCTTATCATCCCCTCATCCAAATCAAGATCATACCATACCACCTAATAGATTTCATGATCCCTTATCATCCCCTCATCTAAATAAAGATCTTACCATCCCACTTAATCCTTCTTCCAATCCCTTATCATGCCCTCATCCAAATTAAGATCACACCATCCCACCTAATCTCTTTCATGGTCCTTTATCAACCCCTCATCCAAATCAAGATCCTACCATCCCACTTAAGCCTTCCTATAATCCCTTATCACCCCCTCCTCCAAATCAAGATCCTACCATCCCATCTACTCCATCTCATGACTCTTTATCACCACCTACCTAGACTATCCCAACACCGCCTCCATATCCCCTTGGTCCTCTTACATTCACCCATGGTGGTTCTTTGCAACAAAAGAACAAAGCATATCCACCACCCAATAATGGACTCACATCATGCTTCCAAAATAACAAGCATCCTACTATAAACAAAATGATCAAGACCATAAAATATCAAGGAAAAGTCTTATGCTTTCATGAGCAAGCTATATTTGAGCCCATCCATATCAAAAAAATCCATGAGCACAAGGCCTTGGATACATATCTCAAGGCTCGCAATCCAAAAGTGTTGGTACAACCTTTGTAAATCCTACATGACTCTCTTCCAAAATAATAATAGGCACTTCCCATCACTCCACCAAACCATTTATCGCCATCACCCCAGCTCCATCATATCAACTCAAAAGAACTATCCATATCCCTCCTTCATCCTCCAAATATATTTTGGGTCCTTATGTCCCTTCATCCACCATTACACATCCTCCATATACTAAATCTATTTTGGGTCCTTATGTCACACAAACCACCATCACCCATCCTTCATCTACTACATCTATTTTGGTCCCTTATATCCCAAAATCTCATCCTCCATCTCATTCCATCCATCCCTTCATCCACGAATCATCTATCCATATCACCCTTCATAAATACCCCCCTCTCATTATCCCTAACCAGGATCAACAAAGGAACACCTACATGAATGTCATCCAACATCCTCCATCTATTCGCCATCTCCAAAATCCTACCTCTATAACTCCATTCGTATTCCCTCCACATCATCCATCTCATCACACCCCTACCATTGATATTGGATGTAATTTAGATGCTAAAATAAAAATACATACAACCAAACATCCACATGGATCTAGAGATAAACATGTCCCCTCAATGAGACATGGTGAAACAATGAAAAATCCAATCCAAAAGTGCAATCAATCTGAATGGCTACGAAGGCCCATCAAAGAAAAAGTTAAAACCATGTGGATCATAAAGCAAAAATATGCAACACATTCAAATGAAAAATCCATAATAGCATCCTATGTTGCTAATCCAAAAGCTAAGCATCCCCATCTTCCATCTCCTAAATATATTTTTGGTCCCTTTGTCCCAAAATTCACTACCCTAACTCTTCCATCATCCCCACATCCTTCATCTATTTCTTCTCTAATCATTCAACCTCCATTAAAATATGTGCCAATGTTGGTTCTGAAAACATACCCCCATCATAATCCTCTCCCATTATCCCATCCATACACTTTCAAATATCCCATTAATTATTCCACATATCTCTCCCATCAAATCCCTTTAATCTAGCCCTTTTGTAATCCATCTATCTTAATAAGGTTGTACCAACATCCAATAGGCACTTCAAACATAAGCTCTTATTACCTTGCTACAAAACTTGATGATTGAGTCCTTTCTTCATCTCATTATCACCTGTATTTCAAATTGGTTTATCTACATCCTTATCCTCATCTACCTCTATCCATGAAAAAATCTCAAAAGTCTAAAAATCCAAAAAATCCAAAAAAATCCAAAAAAGTAAAAAATAATTTTTATTTTTTTTGTCCAATGTTGAAAACTTGGCAAACATACGCCTTAGGAAAGTAACATTATAAAAAATTTGAAAACAAGTATCATGTGTAAATCCCCCATCCATTTTCTCTCCACACTTGGAGGCAACTTCACTTTAAGCATCCACATCCTTCATCTCCTCCATCCTACCTATCATATCCCATTTATCTCCATCCCTCCACCCTCCTTGTGATATTGATATATATAGGGAAAAATACTTATACATGCTTTAGAGACCTCTTATAATACATTCCTCTATCCACACACTACCATATTCTTCATCCTCATCATCATGCTATCATCCACCTACCTTCCTTATCCATGCATCTTATCCTCATCCATCTCCCTTCCTTATCTACCCATTCCTCCTATCTTCCATCCCTCTTGCCTCATCACACATGAAATATATAGAGTGGGGCCTCTTATTTCTTTTGTAAATAGTCCTTGGAATTTTCATTCCATCTCATCCATCCATCCATCCATCTTATCATCCTTCCATATTCTCATTTTTATCTCACTATCCATTCATCCTATGATCCGTTCCATCTCCAAATCATCATCTCCCTATCCCTTCATCCTATCATCCTTCCATCTTCAAAATATTTATCTCCCTATCCATCCATCCCATCATCCTTCCATATCTTCAATCCTTATCTACGCATCCATCCATCCTATCATCCCTTCCATCTCTAAATCATCATCTCTATAACCCTTCATCCTATCATCTTTCCATCCTCCCCATCCTTATCTCTTTATCCTTTATTTGTTTCACCTCATACCACCTCATCTATCCATCCTTCCATCTTCCAAATATTTATCTCCCTATCCCTTCATCCTATTACCCCTTATGTTTCTAAATCCATATCTCTTTATCCATTCATCCATATTATCCTCCTATCCCATAATCCCTTGTCGTCTAGCTATAGACTATCCCCCACATAACCCAATAACCTCTATCCCACATCATCACTCATCTATCCATCCCATCATCCTCCCAATAAATCTTTTGATGATTTGGATAACTATCCCATTTTTGGGCTTCATGCAATCAACATCCTCTTGTAAATATTGTATATCCTATATATATCATTCATCCTATACATAAGGTCAGTCTTGTGTCCCTATATAGGCCCATTATTGTAAATACTTGTCACTAGGTCCCATCCATGTGTCTTTTGTGCTACTCAAATCCCCTATCAAGCTAGCACTTCAACAAAATCCATTAGCCCCCTTGGGTTTTAGGTATCTTGATCATCTCTTGTCATTGAAATCCTAGGTCCTACTCAATCCATATTTAGTCTTTGTAGGATATATTCTGCCTCAAATCAGACCACATCAACCCCATCCATCATCCTTATGAAAAAAGGTACTTGATATGTTTGGTATTTCTTTGGTTCTTTTGGATATTTTTTATCTTTATTTTTAGAATACTAATTTACTCAAGGTCACCGTGATCCATCATATCATGGTGTGCTTTGACTGGAGAAAATAGGAGCAAATCTTGGATTTTTGTTTGTCATGTTTTTTGGGTTACCTTGCATTGTATCCACTAAGATGCACTAGGGTCTTGTGTTATACTAGGGAATCATGTTGTTCTTGTGGTTTTTTAGCATCACATCTACCAAAGCCTTTTGTGACTTTGTAAGATGTTAGACTAAGTTTCTTGTTTATTGAATCAATCCTATGCATGCGATAAAAAGTCACCTTGGTTCCTCATACCTTGGTGCATAGTGTCCCATACTATATCAAATTAAGTGCTCACTATATGGTAGTTATATTTTGATTCTCCAAATACCCTATCCATTTATCCTAAATGTTCATTATCCCTTCATCATTCATCACTATCCCTAATCTACCTATCCTATATGTTTTCATCACTCCACTTGTCAATTTTGTGTGCACATGAATCCTCATCCATATTTTTCATCTATCCTCTCATCTTTCATTTGAAATGATCAAATGCATATCATTTCATTATCCCTTCAATCCCATTAGGCTAATATAGATTTTTTAGTCTAATCATCTTCTCACCCATCCTAATAATGTCATTACCCCTTCAAAAAATTTAGGCTAATATATATTTATTAGTCTAATCATCTTTTCCTCCATTATATTCATTCATTTCATCAATCATATTGCTTCTAGCACAAATCATTCAATTGCAACCTTGGTCTTGTTTCTAGCCTTGTTTCTAACCTTGATCCAAATCATTATCATCATCATCGAGATGCATCCTTCCCAATCCTTGTGTTATTTTGGGATATATCATTCCCACATCAACAACATTCCCATCATCATCATTGAGATGTATCCTTTCCAATCCTTGTGTTATTTTGGTATATATCATTCCTACACCAACAACATCCCAATCATATTCATCAAGATGCATCCTTCCCCATCCTTGTGTTATTTTTTTGGGATATATTATTCCCATGCATCAACAACACTCCATCCATCATCAATCAATCTTGGATTTTCAACATGACCAAGGAAACATCATATTTTTCCTTGAATCCTTTTGTGATTGATCATTTATCATCTCCCCCATCTATTATCTCTTCCTCTCCCCATGTTTTCCTTCTATCCATCATGTTGCATCATCTTCCTCATTTATCCTTGCATCTCTCATCTATTTCAAGAGCACACCTGTGTTATCTTGAACTCGCATATCCTCTCAAGGGGGAATCCTCAATCCTAATCCTCATCTTCACCCCATCATCTATCTTCCTAGTCACTCCTTTGAATAATTAGGGCATCTTCCCTAATCTAACCATATTCTTCTTGGTTCTATGTTTTAATCTTCTTTTAAATGATGCTATTACACAACACCATCTCAAAGAGGGGAAAAATGTAGACATCTAAAATTGACCATATTTGGTCAATTTATCCTTATTATTTTACCTAATTCCTTATCATTTATATTAATTAAATAATCTTCTCTATTTTTCTAAGTCCTATCCTAAGATAAATAATTTAATTTAATTATTTATCTACATCTATCCTACCTTACCCCTTTATCCCATAAACTAAATAAATAAATCCCTCTCACATGTCACATCCTCCAACTCCCCAACTTTCACTAATTCTAATCCTAATCCCCACCTAGTCTATCTTTAAGTGGTTGCACACACTTAATCCATGATTAAGTGGGTCAACCCTCCCCATCACATCAATCACATGGTCCCTTGTACTTGTGAGATGGCCTTGATACCATGTCACATGGGCCTTGCACCCTCAAGGGTAAAATTTTCCTCTCAATCCCTCTTATTGTGCCACTTGGCACAATCTTGTGCATTGAAAGATCATCTCTCATCTCAACCCTTGATATCCATCAAGCAATCGCAACCCTTCATCCATTTTCAACCAAATCCTATATATCCAACCCTTAGCAATTTTATCAAATGTCTCACTCATTTTCCATTGGAGTGTCATTATGCTAAAAAATTTTCTAGTGAGCACACATTCAATCCACAATCTTGGGAAAATATACTCAACTAGAGGCTCATTATGTTGGTTTGAGATTTCTTGTCTTATCTTGAGTGTTTTTTTGGTTTTGTGTTTTTTTTGGTTTTTATTGCTCAAATCATTCACACTAAGCACATTTTCATGAACACATATAAGATTCTAGATTTGGTCATCCATGAATCCTTTCCTCAATTACCAAATTTTCTCCCCAAAATTCCACTTTGTAAATTTTTAGGTTTTTGAGTTTCTTATATTGACATTCTTGTTGGATCTTCAAGGTATTTTCCCCCTCTTCCCCCTCTGGCATGCAAAGTATCAAAATTATGTCATTAAAAAAGAATTTTCTACCTACCTTTTGCATGACCCAAGATGTCATTAATAGGATCAAAATTAATATGATTCAATAAATGAGGATTCTTAGATCCCTCTTGGTACCTATGAGCCCCTCTAAGACATGAATGGTATAGAAAAATCATATGGTTGTTTATGTAGAGGGGATGATTTGAAGTGCATGGCCATGTGAAGGTAATAAAATAAGACATAAGAAGCATGTACAATTACACATGACCATATTGATTTCCGATATAGATGGTGTTGAAAGATAAATTTTCAGATTGTCCAAGAAAAAGGATGAGGAGTAAGAAAAAAGATGAGCAATTGTAGAATCAATAGAATAGTAATATTCACAAGAAGCCCCAAGGTTTCAATTTTTAGTTTTTTTTATAATTTTTTTTTATCTATTATATAGTGTTCTCAATGTCATGTTTGAAAGTATATAAAAATAAGGGTTCATTATAAAACACTTATCAAATACTCATATGATATACCATCTATTTATTAAGACGCTTAACCTTGAGTTCCTCAAACCAACATATACGTGCACAAAGTGACAAATGGATTAGGGGTACTCTATGCAATGGGTATGGTTTGTTTCAATGTGAGTATTGTGATTTTGTGGTGATATATATTGCAAAACCTTAAGGAAACCCCCTTGGTTTAGCAAAGCCAAAATTAAAGGTCTTACTCACCTCAATAAGTGTTCCTCAATTTCCCAAACTAAACATATGATTTGTGTATATTCTTCCTATGTTTGACACCCCTAACACTTAGAATATTATCAAACCTTAGGGATTTTGGACCTATAACCCACGTCACAAACACAAATTGCAAGAGAAAAGGGAGTATCAATACCATGATCTAACTGCTAGATTGAGAGGACCATTAACTCATAACAATAGATTTTTTGTGCTCATTGGCTTCGCCAGTGCATCTACAACATTATATAAAGTGTCAAAAAAAATTGAGCATCACCTTCCCATCCTCTACCATATCCTAAATAAAATGGTACAGGACATCAATATGCTTTTCACTATCATAATGACTCTTGCTTCTAGCCTATCTATTGAACATAATCTCTTAAGCCATATGACATCCTTAAAAATATGAGTTGCTACCTTGTACTCTATATATGTAGTGGAGAAATAAACTATAGCCGTCAATTACTCAACCAACTAATTATACAACCAAATATAGTAAAAATATATTTGTTGGTGGATATTCTACTATTAACATATCTAACACAATCTAAAGACCCTCTTCACTACATCCCAATGTATTAATCCTAGATTGGCCTGAATTGTCTAACCATTCCCACTTTTTGGTTTAAATACCATAAAATACATCGAACTCTCAACTGCACTAGCATAAGGTACTATACTCATATCCTCCATCTCACTAGGAGAAATTAGAGACCACTCGATAGATAACTTAGTCCCCATCATGAAAAGTGTAAACAGTGACATTTAATCTGACATAATAAACTATGTTCACATACTTAATTTGGCCCAAACAATTTTTTGCGTTCACTCTATCTCTTTTGATATCCATCCCTAAGATGCGCCTAACTATCCCTAAGTCCTTATCTCAAACTATGTTGAAATTTGAGACTTTAAATCATAAATAAAATCTTTCCCATTACCAAAAAATAAAATATCATCATCATATAATGAAATAATAAGAATACGATCAATGTCTATTTTATAGTAGATACAATGATCTAATTTGGATATTGGAAATCCCAAAATTAACACAAAATAATTGAAATTTTGGAACTACATCCTAGGATATTTCTCAATACCAGAAAAATATTATCTTCACATCCATATACTTGTTGATGTTGGAAATCAAGGTATAAATTGTAGCAATATGAACTTAAATATGTGGTTAAAAATCCAAAAATATGTTTACAAGATTACCATAAAATTATTAAGTGATTGAAAATTGCAACAATGAAGTAAAAATATGCAATACCACAAGTCATCAACACAAGTGACACAAGATATACGTGGAGAAACCCTTGCGGGAAAAAAAATCCACACCCAAAGAGATCCAATGTTTATATTAATATTCAAGGAAGTACATCAATACAACAATCCTCTCTATAATCTGACAACACTTTGTCATCTTGATAACTTGCAAAGCAATTATACTAAACCACCATCCCAAGGCTCCAATATATAGAAGTTTGTAGGAGAGAATACCACAAATGGTATCCCAAAACAACAACAAAAACCACTTGGAAAAATCTATGCCCCACTTAGTGGACAACCCATAGACATGGAATAAAATATTCAATAATCACATGGCCTTCACATGGGTGCCTAACCCACAACCAATCAAAATGAGTCAAACCCAAGTGCTCCATAAGTCTCTGATGGATCTGATGGCTACATGCAAGCTCATGCACCACCGTATAAACTTGGGCACCTAGCTATGCAAGAGCATGCAAAACATGCAAATAACATGCAAGGACATGCACACTCAAGTGGTCCCCCATTAAGTTGGACGCATAGGAAGAATATTCTCTTGAGATTCCTTGTAACCGCCATCATGAAGGGTCCACCTCTTTGAATGCAAATACAATTTTTCATAAAAATATAACTAATAAATATTATGTCCCTCATGCCTCAAGAAAAATTTCCAAAGAACATGGATACACATAAATCAACTAAGGATAGAAATTATAATGTTGCCTATCCTAACAAAAAGGGAACCTTTGTATGGTATAAGGTTGCTCAAAAAACTTTTGACAAGCTGAAAGAAGTAATGAGTTCATTCTCAATACTTGTCATTCCTAATTTTTCATTTCCCTTTGTTGTTGAATGTGATGCTTCTAGAGAGGGCCTTGGATCTGTCCTAATACAAAAGGGACATACAATAACTTTAGAGAGAATAAAATTGAGCAATTTAGAGAATGGGTACTCCATATATGACAAGGAAATGATGGTAATTGTGTATGCATTGGAAAGTTTTAGACAATACTTACTTTGTGGGAATTTTTTTGTGAAGGCTAATAATAGTAGTCTGAGGTTCTTTTTGGAACAAAAAAATTTAAATGATCACCAACAAAAATGGGTAAGTTGCAAGATTATGATTTTCAATTAGAATATATGAAGGGAAAAAGGAATGTACTAGTTGACACACTTTTAAAATCCTATTTTATGCTCATTATTTATCCTTTCTATTGATTGGAAAGTTTTATTATAGTTGAGTATGCCAAGAATAAATTTTCTATCGATATCCTTGATGAAGTAGTGAAAGATGATATATATGTCATGAATGTATGATTTATATTCTAAAAGAACATGATCTTCTTGGTGTCTAAATCTAAGATTAAGGAGAAGATTTTTTGAGCCTTCCATGACACTCCAATAGTAGGACATCGGGGATATTACAAGACATATAGGTACATCCATGAAATTTTTTCTTGGAAGAGTTTGAAAGGGGATGTCCATAAGAATTTTACAAAATGTATGAACTATCAAAAAAACAAGGGAGGACACACTTTTCTAGCAAGCCTACAACCGTTACCAATTCCTAAGAATAAATGGGAGAGCATATCCATGGAATTCATTAGAAGTTTATCCAAGGTACAAGGTAGGGATTTTACTTATGTTGTGGTTGATAGATTAAAAAAGTATGAATATTTTATAGCTATTGAATCATATTTCAAGGCCCCACAAGTTGTAGATGCATTCTTCAAGTAGATATTTAGATTACATGGCTTGCCTAAGAACATTATGAGTGATAAGGATAGAAAAATTATCAATTCTTTTTGGTAAGAATTGTTCCACTTAACAAGAAAATAACTCACACCAAGCACCAAGCACCATCCCAAAACTAATGGAAAAAAAATAGTAAATAAGTGGATTTAGGGGTACCTAAGAAACTATGTTTTAGACCAAAAACTACATGGATCAAGTGGTCAGATTTGGGTGAATATTTTTATAATATGCCACACCACATGTCCATTGGGATGATACCTTACATGGATCTATGTGGGTATATGATGCATTGTCCTTCACTAATATATTATTTTTAAAGAATAGAGTACCAAAAACATGTGACTTGATGACACACAGTTAAGAAATACTGAGGGAGCTAAAGAATAATTTTTACTAGACACAAAATCAACACAAGACTTATGCAAATCGAAAAAGAATAGAGAGGTCACTCAAGTGGTCCCAACCCATAAAGTTGGACGCCTAGAAAGAATATTCTCCTGAGATGCCTTGTATCCGCCATCGTGAAGGGTCCAACTCTTTGAATGCAATTACAATTTGTCATAGGAAAATAACTAATAAATATTATGTCCCTCATGTCCTTAAGAGCACTTTCCACTAAGGGGGCATGGGTTTTTCAGGTGGTTTTTCTTGTTTTTTTGGGATACCATTTGAGGTATTCTCTCCCACAAACTTCGATATATTGGAGCCTTGGGATGGTGGTTTAGTATGGATTCTTTGCAGGTTGCTAGGATGATGAAGTGTTTTAAAATTGTAGATAGGAGCATTGTATTGATGTACTTCCTTAAAGATTAATACAAACATTGGATATGTTTGGGTGTGGATTTTTTTCCTGCAAGGGTTTCTCCATGTATATCTTGTGTCACTTGTGTTGATGACTTGTGGTATTGCAAATTTTTATTTCATTGTTACAATTGTCAATCACTTAATCTTGTTATGGTTATCTTGAAAATATAATTTCATATTTGCAACTGCATATTTAAGTTCATATTGTTGCAAGTTATACCTTGATTTCCAGCATTTGGTAATTAGAGCTAATGGTTTTGTTAAGAGAGGGACACCTTTCTTTTGATTGTTGGAGGTTTTTTGGTTGCAATGGGAGTTTGTGCATTGTGGGTTTTGTAGATTTGTGAATATTGAAAACCATGGCCTACACCTCTCATCCAGATATTGAGAAGTTCAATGGAACTAGCTATGAGATGTGGAAGTTGAAGATGGAGGATATCCTTGAAGAAAGAGATAAGTAGTTGGCAGTTTTGAACCAAATGAAACCAAAGAAAATGTTTGATGAAGATTAGAAGAAAATGGATAAGAAGGCATGTGGAACCATTTGGTTTTGTCTTGCAGATTTCGTCCTCTTGAGTGTTTCAGAAGAAGCCACCCATACAATTTGTGGAAAAGGATAGGTGATATCTATCAAACTAAGAGTTTAACTAATAAGTTGTATCTCAAAAGAAATTTGTATTCTCAAAAAATGAAGGATGATGATTCTATTACAGAACATTTAAATGATTTTAATATGATTTTAAGTCATCTTGCATCAGTAGATGTCAAGTTAGAAGAAGAAGATAAATGTATTTTTTTTGCTTTTCTATTTACCCGAATCTTGGGAAATCTAATTATTGGACCATAAGTGGTGGTGGTACAAAACTGAAGATGGATAGTCTCATTGAAATACTTCTTTCAGAATATATGGGAATAAAATCCATGAATGTGGGCTCCCAAGATGCCTTGTATGTGCGAGGAAGGTCCAAATAAAGAGGAGGGCCTAAAGTGGATAAGAAGAGAGACAAGTCTAAAGGATGTTCTAAAACCCCTAGGAAGAGCAGAGTAAATTATTCGAATTATGGTAAAAGAGGGAATTGTGAAAAAGGAGTGTATGAACAAGAAAAAATAGTTCAAATGATTCCACAAAAGAGTCCTCTAAAGATGGTGATTTTGATTCTTTGTTTATTTTTGTTAACACTATTAGTAATGATGCTTGGCTTATTGATTCAGGTGCCTCCTACCATATGAATCCTCACAAGGGGTGGTTTACTTCATATTTTTCTTATGATGGGGGATAAGTTTTCCTTGGTGATGACAACATGAAGAATATTTTTGGTAAGGGAAAGTTAAAGTTGTGTTTTAGTGATGGGAGGGTTAAAACCCTTGATCATGTTTTACATATTCCAAGACTTTGAGAAATTTAATTTTAGTATCCAAGTTGAACGATTTTGGAATGCATGTGACATTTGTTAAGTTTGGTTGCAGGTCAGTAAGAGGGAGTTTGGTGATTGCTAAAGGATCTCGAATATGGACTTTATTTAGGCTTAATGCCTCCACTTTTTGTAATTCTACCAATGTAACTGGCACTAGAAATGCATGTATGTTGTGGCACCATAGATTGGGTCACATAAGTGAAAAAGGTCTTAAGACTATTTTGAATAAAAAATTGCTTGACGGTCTTTCTAATTATTTTGATGGTAAAAATGATTTTTGTGAGCATTGTGTGTTTGTTAAACAAAATAGATCACCATTTCCTAATGGGACTAATAAAGCTAAGAGATTATTAGAGATCATTTCATCGGATGTGTTTGGACCAATGAATGTTGAATCTTTTGGAAAATCTCATTATTATGTTACTTTCATCGATGGTGTGTCAAGATACACCTAGATTTATTTTATGCATGCAAAATCTAAAATTTTCACTAAGTTTAAGGAATTGAAAGCCTTAGTTGAGAAGCAAATAGATTATAAAATAAGGGTGTTGAGATCCGACAATGGGGGTGAATATTATTCAAGGGAATTTGATGTGTTATGTAAGCATGCAGGTATTGTTCGACAAAAGACTACACCTTATACACCTCAGCAAAATGGGGTAGCAGAAAGAATGAACTGAACCTTAATGGAAAGAGCTAGGATCATGTTGAGTGGTGCTAAGATTGATATATGCTTTTGGGAAGAAGTTGCAAGTATTGAATGCTATTTGGTTAATAGATCTCCTTGTTCATCTCTTGTTGATAAAACTCCTTATGAAGTGTGGATAGGTAGAAAGCCTTTTGTTTCACATTTAAGGGTCTTTGGTTGTGAGGCTTTTGTTCATGTGCCTCAAGAGAATTGTTCTAATTTGGATCCAAAAGCACAAAAATGCATCTTTGTTGGTTACGTTGAGAATGTAAAAGGTTATAAGGTTTGGAATCCCCTAACCTGTTAAATGGTTTTCTTTAGAGATGTAATTTTCAGGGAGTTTAGAGCTTACTCAAGTGAAGAACAACCAAAGGAGAAAGATAAGACAAAAATAGTGCACTTCGAGACAAAGATTGAGAAGTAGGAAGATGCACATATGGAAGAACAACTAGATGGATTTGAGGGTGGAGAAGGAGAGGGTTCAGAGAGTTCAAAAAGTTCAGATGATGTGCATGACGAGCATGAAGAAGAAGAAGAAGAGCAGCAAGAGCCCCTTACTCCTACCTCGAGAAGATCCACAAGGCAACAAAATCTAGTTGATAGGTATAAACCACATAATTTTTATTATGTATTTGCTTTTTTGAGTACCGATGATGAACCTAGATCCTATAGGGAGGCTCTTTCTTCAAAAGAAAGTGAGTCTTGGATGCAGGCCATGCAAGAAGAGATGATGGCTCTAGATAGTTGTGATATTGGGATCTTGTGAGTTTTCCCAAAGGATGCCCATTGGTTCCAAGTGGGTGTTTAAAAATAAATTTGGAGCAGATGGTCGGTTAGAGCGGTACAAGGCTAGATTAGTGGCCAAGGAATACTCTCAGAGAGGAGTTGATATTGGTGAAATTTTCTCTCTTGTTCCTAAGCTAACTTGTATTAGATTCCTATTATCTATTGCTATTGCTCATGATTTTGAAATAGAGAAAATGGATGTCAAAGCTACTTTCTTGCATGGGGATCTTGAGGAAAAAATTTATATGCGACAACCTGACAGATTTGTTGTGAAAGGAAAATAACACTTGGTTTTCAAGTTAAAGAGATCTTTATATGGTTTGAAACAATCACCCAGGATGTGGTTTAAAAGTGAGTAGGATCATTGTGTTTACATTAAGATTATTGATGATTAGATTATAATCATTGTCTTGTATGCCGATGATATGTTGTTTATGGGTAATGGCAAGGTGATGATTGAGGAGCTTAAGACTCATCTTTTTGGCACATTTGATATGAAGGATTTGGGGGCTGAAAAATATATTCTTTGGATGGATATCTTGGGGGTACATTTGATATGGGCCACCTCTTACTAACCTAACTCACTGCACCTCCAAACAAAGTAAAAACATAGCCACTAGTGGACCTTCAACTATCCAAGTCACCTACCCAATCTACATCAACAAAACCCTATATGTCCAATGACTTATCCACATAATCAATACCATGATAAACCAAAAAGTAATCAAAAGTACCATGCAAATATCTTAACACCCTCTTAACAAAAGTCCAATGCTATCTACCAAAGTTAGACATAAACCTACTCAAAAGTCCTACTGCTTGGGCTATATCTAGTCTAGTGCAAACCATTGCATACATTAAACTACCAACGAAACTAGCATAAGGAACATTAGACATCTCTTCAATATATCATTAGAATTATGACACATGTACAAACTCAACTTAGTACTAATTCAAAATTTGGAATATTTACTGGTTTATAGTCATGCATATTAAACCTCTACAAAATAGTATCAACATACTTAATTTGACTTAACCATAGCTTTCTATGAACCTGATCCCTATTGATCTCCATCCCAAGAATATATTTTTCAGCCCCCAAATCCTTCATATCAAATGTTCTAAAAAGATGAGTCTTAAGCTCCTCAATCATCACCTTGTCATTACCCATTAACAACATGTTATCGACATACAAGACAATGATTAGAATCTGACCATGAATAACCGTAATGTAAACACAATGATCCTCCTCAATTTTAAAAAAACCCAACCTCGATGCAAAGGCATTAAAATTTTGGTACCACATCCTGGGTGATTGTTTCAAACCATTGAAACCATATAAAGATCTCTTTAACTTGCAAACCAAGTGTTTTTTTCCTTTCACAACAAAACTGTTAGGCTGTTGCATATAAAAAATTTCGGCAAGATCCCCATGCAAGAAAGTAGTTTTGACATCCATTTTCTCTATTTCAAAATCATAAGAAATAGCAATAGATAATAGGAATGTAATAGAAGTTAACTTAGAAACAAGAGAGAAAATTTCACCGAAATCAACTCCTTCTCTCTGGGAGTATTCCTTGGCTGCTAATCTAGCCTTGTACCGCTCTAACCGACCATTTGCTCCAAATTTATTTTTAAACACCCACTTGGAACCAATGGGCATCCTTTGGGAAAAATCAGAAGATCCAAAGTATCACAACTATCTAGAGCCATCATATCTTCCTGCATGGCCTACATCCAAGACTCACTTTCTTTTGAAGAAAGAGCCTCCCTATAGGATCTAGGTTCATCATCGGTACTCAAAAAAGCAAATACATAATGAAAATTATGTGGGTTATACCTATCAACTGGATTGTGTTGCCTTGTGGATATTCTCAAGGTAGGAGTAAGGGGCTCTTGCTGCTCTTCTTCTTCTTCATGCTCATTGTGCACATCATCCAAACTTTTTGAACTCTTTAAACCCTCTCCTTCTTCTCCACCCTCAAATCCATCTAGTTGTTCTTCCATATATGCATCTTCCTACTTCTCAATCTTTGTCTCGAAGTGCACTATTTTTGTCTTATCTTTCTCCTTTGGTTGTTCTTCACCTGAGTAAGCTCTAAACTCCCTGAAAATTACATCTCTAGAGAAAACCATTTTACAAGTTAATGGATTCCAAAGCTTATAGCCTTTTACATTCTCACTGTAACCAACAAAGATGCATTTTTGTGATTTTGGATCCAAATTAGAACAATTCTCTTGAGACACATGAACAAAAGCATCACAACCAAAGACCCTTAAATGTGAAACAAAAGGATTTCTACCTATCCACACTTCATGAGGAGTTTTATCAACTAGAGATGAACAAGAAGATCTATTAACCAAATAACATGCAATAATTGAAACTTCTTCCCAAAAGCATCTATCTATCTTAGCACCACTCAACATGCTCCTAGCTCTTTCCATTAAGGTTTATTTCATTCTTTCTGCTACCCCATTTTGTTGAGGTGTAGTCTTTTGCTGAACAAAACCTGCACGCTTACAAAACTCATCAAATTCCCTTGAATAATATTCACCCCCATTGTCGGATCTCAACACCCTTATCTTATAATCTATTTGCTTCTCAACTAAGGCTTTAAATTCCTTAAACTTAGTGAAAAATTTAGATTTTGCATGCATAAAATAAATCTAGGTGTATCTTGACACACCATCAATGAAAGTAACATAATGAGATTTTCCAAAAGATTCAACATTCATTGGTCCAAACACATCCGAATGAATGATCTCTAATAATCTCTTAGATTTATAAGTCCCATTAGGAAATGATGATCTATTTTGTTTAACAAACACACAATACTCACAAAAATCATTTTTACCAACAAAATAATTAGAAAGATCGTCAAGCAAATTTTTATTCAAAATAGTCTTAAGACCTTTTTCACTTATGTGACCAACTCTATGGTGCCACAACATACATGCATTTCTAGTGCTAGTTACATTGACATAATTACAAAAAGTGGAGGCATTAAGCCTAAATAAAGTCCCTATCCGAGATCCTTTAGCAAACACCAAACTCCCTCTTACCAACTTGCAACCAGACTTGTCAAATGTCACATGCATTCCAAATCGTTCAACTTGGATACTAAAATTAAATTTCTTGATGTCCTAGAATATGTAAAACATAATCAAGGGTTTTAACCCTCCCATCACTGAAACATAACTTTACCTTTCCCTTACCATCAATCTTCTTCGTGTTGTCATCACCAAGGAAAACTTATCCCCCATCATAAGCTAAATATTAATTAAACCACCCCTTGTGAGGAGTCATATGGTAGGAGGCACCTGAATCAATAAGCCAAGCATCATTACTAATAGTGTTAACAAAAATAAACAAAGCATCAAAATCACCATTTTTAGAGGACTTTTTGTGGAATCATTTGAACTCTTTTTTCTTGTTCATACACTGCTTTTTCACAATGCCCTCTTTTACCACAATGCCCTCTTTTACCACAATTCCAACAATTTACTCTACTCTTCCTAGGGGTTTTAGAACGTCCTTTAGACTTGTCTCTCTTCTTATCCCCTTTAGAACCTCATTTTTCTTTGGACCTTCCTTGCACATGAAAGGCATCTTGGGAGCCCACATTCATGGAATTTATTCTCATATCTTATAAAATAAGTATTGCAATGAGACTATCCATCTTCGGTTCTGTACCACAGTCACTTATGGTCCAATAATTAGATTTCCCAAGATTCGGGTAAAGAGCAAAGTAAAAACCTACATTTATCTTCTTCTTCTAACTTAACATCTACTGATGTAAGCTGACTTAAAATCATATTAAAAGCATTTAAATGTTCTGTAATAGAATCATCATCCTTCATTTTTTGAGAATACAAATGTCTTTTGAGATACAACTTATTAGTTAAACTTTTAGTTTGATAGATATCACCTATCCTCTTCCACAAATTGTATGGGGTAGATTCTTCTGAAACGCTCAAGAGGACAAACTCTACAAGACATAACTAAATGGTTTCACATGCCTTCTTATCCATTTTCTTCTAATCTTCATCAACTAATTTCTCTGGTTTTGTTTGATTCAAAACTGCTAACCACTTATCTCTTTCTTCAAGGAGATCCTCCATCTTCAACTTCCACATCTCATAGCCAGTGCCATTGAACTTCTCAATATCTAGATGAGAGGTGGAGGCCATGGTTTTTGAAATTCACAAATCTACAAAACCCACAATGCACAAGCTCCCATTGCAACCAAAAAACTTTCAACAATCAGAAGGGTGTCCCTCTCTTAACATAACCATTAGCTCTAATACCAAATGTTGGAAATCAAGGTATAATTTGCAGCAATATGAACTTAAATATGTAATTATAAATCTGAAATTATATGTTCAAGATAACCATAATAAGATTAAGTGATTGACAATTGTAACAATGAAATAAAAATCTGCAATACCACAAGTCATCAACACAAGTGACACAAGATATACGTGGAGAAACCCTTGTGGGAAAAAAATCCACACCCAAACTATCCAATGTTTGTATTAATCTTCAAGGAAGTACATCAATACAACACTCCTCTCTACAATTTGGTAGCACTTCATCATCCTAGCAACCTGCAAAGAACCCATAATAAACCACCATCCCAAGGCTCCAATATATAGAAGTTTATGGGAGAGAATACCTCAAATGGTATCCCAAAAAAACAAGAAAAACCACCTGAAAAACCCACGCCCCCTTAGTGGAGAATCTCTAAAAATGGAATAAAATATTCAATAATCACATGGGAACCTAACCCACAACCAATCAAATTGAGTCAAACCCGAGCACTCTGTAAGTCTCTGATGGCTCTGATAGTTACATGCAAGCTCATGCACCACCATGCAAACTTGGGCACCCAACCATGCAAGAGAATAAAAACATGCAAGGAAATGCACACTCAAGTGGTCCCAACCTAGAAAGTTGGATACCTAGGAAGAATATTCTCCCGAGATACCTTGTAACCACCATTGTGAAGGGTCCACCTCTTTGAATGTAATTACAATTTATCATAGGAAAATAAATAATAAATATTTTGTCCCTCATGTCCTCAAGAAAACTTTCCAAATAACATGGATACACATAAATCAACTAAGGATAGAAATTATAATGTCACCTATCCTAACAAAAAGGGAGCCTTTTTATGGTATAAGGTTGCTCAAAAAACTTTTGACAAGCCAAAAGAAGTAATGGTTCATTTTCAGTACTTGTCATTCCTAATTTTTCATTTCCCTTTGTTGTTGAATGTGATGTTTCTAGAGAGGGCCTTGGATCTGTCCTAATACAAAAGGGACATACAATAACTTTAGAGAGAATAAAATTGAGCAATTTAGAGAATGGGTACTCCATATATTACAAGGAAATGATGGTAATTATGTATGCATTGGAAAATTTTAGACAATACTTAGTTTGTGGGAATTTTTGTGAAGGCTAATAATAGTAGTCCGAGGTTCTTTTTGGAACAAAAAAATTTAAATGATCACCAACAAAAATGGGTAAGTTGCAAGATTATGATTTTCAAATAGAATATATGAAGGGAAAAAGGAATGTGCTAGTTGACACACGTTTTAGAATGCCTATTTTATGCTCATTATTTATCCTTTCTATTGATTGGAAAGTTTTTATTATAGTTGAGTATGCCAAGAATAAATTTGCTACTGATATCCTTGATGAAGTAGTGAAAGATGATATATATGTCATGAATGTATGATTTATCTTCTAAAAGAACATGATCTTCTTGGTGTCTAAATCTAAGATTAAGGAGAAGATTTTTTTAGCCTTCCATGACACTCCAATAGTAGGACATCGGGGATATTACAAGACATATAGGTACATCCATGAAAGTTTTTCTTGGAAGAGTTTGAAAGGGGATGTCCATAAGCATGTTAAAAAATGTATGACCTAAATACAAAACAAGGGAGGAAACACTTTTCTAGCAAGCCTACAACCATTACCAATTCCTAAGAAAAAATGGGAGAGCATATCCATGGAATTCATTAGAAGTTTATCCAAGGTACAAGGTAGGGATTTCACTTATGTTGTGGTTGATAGATTAACAAAGTATGGACAATTTATAGCTATTGAATCATTTTTCAAGGCCCCACAAGTTGTAGGTGCATTCTTCAAGTAGATATTTAGATTACATGGCTTGCCTAAGAACATTACTAGTGATACGGATAGAAAATTTATCAATTCTTTTTGGTAAGAATTGTTCCAATTAACAAGAAAATAACTCACACCAAGCACCAACTAGCATCCCAAAACTAATGGAAAAAAATAGTAAATAAGTGGATTTAGGGGTACCTAAGAAACTATGTTTTAGACCAAAAACTACATGGATCAAGTGGTTGGATCTGGGTGAATATTTTTATAATATGCCACACCACATGTCCATTGGGATGATACCTTACATGGATCTATGTGGGTATATGATGCATTGTCCTTCACTAATATATTATTTTTAAAGAATAGACTACCATAAACATGTGACTTGATGACACCTAGTTAAGAGATACTGAGGGAGCTAGAGAATAATTTGTAGTAGACACAAAATCAATGCAAGACTTATGCAAATCAAAAAAGAATAGAGAGGTCATTTGATGAGAAATAGACAGGTTCAACAACAATTGTTGGAAAATTCAATCTATATCCAAATATGACTTCAATAGATAAGATACAAGACTTGGAATACAACAATATGAAATTTTGAAACTTATATGCAAATTTTAAAATTAAGTTTCCTTAATATGGAAATACCATGATTAGATCCATCTTCTTTATAAAGTAAAAAATCAGCCAACACAACATGCTTATAAACACTACCTTATGCGAACTTATAAAAACAATATATAAAGAATAACATCACCTTAAGATAGAACTAATGAGGCACATATTAGCAACACAAGAGCATCACATAACATGATTTACGTGGATAAACCCTTGCAGGAGAAAACTCCACCAAGAAGAGAGGCTAAGTATGATGTTGGGATTAAGGCATCTCAACCTTAGTGAGTCCCATGATTAAATAATTAATTATTTTCCCCTAATTTGCTTATTTTATTTATTAAATGCAAAAATATATGTTTCCAAATTGTTAAGTCACTTTGTAGGACCCAACAAAGAGTTGGCATCCTACATGCAAGGTGTAAAGAGCAATATTGTGACACTTGTCACATGGGTGCTCATTTGGGAAGAAGAAAACATCAAAGCCTCTAAAATGTGTGCTATGTTGACATATGGCAGTCTAATTTGGAAACAAGCTTTGGTGGAGCCGACTTGTGAGCATGTTTATCTCTTCAAAAAAGTAGAATTAAAGGAAGTTGACACTTGTCACCTAGGAACTCATTTGAGCATTGAGTGTTGTGAAAACCTCTAGGATGAGTACTATGATGCCATATAGCATGTGTTTGACTTGTTGGCTAAAACTCAGAAGTGAATGTTGCTAAATGAAGACCGAGTTGTTACTAGGAGTGATTAGGAGTCAAGATTGAGTTCTAATTTGGTTGTTGACTTTATTTTCTCTATGGGACACCTAACATGTAAGCTTACTTGTTTTTTGGAGCTACAAGCCTTGCATGTGCTTGCATGTTTTTGCATGTGGTTACATTTAGCTGCATATTTTACAGGTTGCTAATTGGGTCACTTGGGACTCGTGCATGTTGTCAATTTTAGTTTGCATGCATGCAAATACTATGGGATTGACACATGGTAATTTTGGATGTCCATGTATGAGAATAATATATATTGATACCTTAGAGAATTTGTTTGTAATGTGAGATCATAAAATCTATATTGTTATGTTGTTGGATTGACTCTAGAATTGTGTATCATAGTGAATCAACACCTACAAGAATATAGACTCTGAATATTGTATGTAATAGCTTTTTACTGTAATAAAATTGATTTGTGTTTTGGTGTGTGGGTTTTTTCCCAAAAGGGTTTTTCCACGTAAATTTTGTGTCTCGTGGTTTATTGCTTAAATCTAAAATTACTTAATGAATGTGCATTATTAAATGAAATTGTAAAAGTTAAAGGATTTGAAACAAAGTTTTCCAACCCTCTCTTGATTGATTTGCATTAGGAAAGCATTTACACACCTTGTTCTTCCTTTTAGTTGGTATCAGAGCCTGGCCAACTTTGTTATCCTTGTTGGGTTTGAAGGTTTTTTTTTGTGTAGATCTAGATTCAATGGGAGTTTTATAGAGAAAAATTTGCTAATCTTGTTGTTGTTTTAAGATGGAAAGCACATCTAGAAGAATAGAGATGGAAAAATTTAATGGTGGCAATTTTGAGTTGTGAAAACTCAAAATAAAAGGATATGCTTGTAGATAGAGATCTATGGGCTGCAATATCCAGTACAAAACTAGCAACAACCTCACAAGAGGATTGGAACCTAATGGATTAGAAAGCCAAGGGTCTGATAAGACTCTATTTGGTTGATTTTGTGCTCTTGAATGCCCATGAGGAGAATATTGTAGCTTTAGAAAAATCTTGGTGATATTTATTAGGGGAAATCCTTGTTGAATAAGCTATTCTTGAGAAATAAGTAGACCGTAGCTTGTCTACATCACCAAATTATCAGACAATGTTGGATAAAAAGGTGAAAATTCTTATTAGTAATTTCTTGATATATTTTGTTATTGAATGTCTATGAATAATCCCCTACAAAATTCCTCTAGTAAAATTTGGGGAACATGTGCCCAACTAAATATGTAGTTAATAAGCTTTTCTATAGAAGTGCTTAGTACACTTTGAGTATGAGTGATGATAATTTTATTGTTGAGCATATGAATATGTTCAACATGATTATAACCTAGTTAAAATTAGTGCATTTGAAGATGAAAGATGAACTTTGATGCATTATCATTTTATATTCTTTATAAACACATGGGGCAACTTTGTAATCACTATTGGAGTCATTGTATCAAAATTGGTGCTTGATGAGATTGTGGGTGCTATTATCTCTAAAGAAATGAGGAAAAGGCTATTGAATCCACCAAGGAATTATTAGTTGTTCACTCATGGTATAAATATAAAGGCAATTGAAAATACAAGATCTAGTCTAATTCTATGGGATATCTAAGTCTCCTATAAAGTGTAAGGAAAAATGATAGTATTATGAAAAAGATAGGTCACTTCAAAAGATACTAAAAGGATAAAAGGAAGAAAAATGATAAATATTATAATATTTTTAGGAAATGCAAGAGACGTATTTTTCATATTCTTTGCAACAAATACATGTGATGATACATGGATGATTTTCAGCTTGACTATATATTGGAAATTATTTTTTGTCTATGCAAGTTTTGATGGTGAGAAGGTATGTCTTAGGTATGACTCTCATCTCAATATTGCTAGTTTTAGGAAATCAAGATATAATTATTTGATGAAAGGATCAAATATATTTATATATTTCTACACATCCTTGGTCTAGAATAAAACTTGATATCTATTAGTAAAATAATGTGGGTGTGTAGGTGTCCTACAACAACATATATTATAATATGGTTTTAGGAGACATTATACTTGTAAAGATTGTTTGAGTTTTTACTCTCTTTTATCTTGATGCATGCACTTAAATATAATGTAATAGTTTTTGGTATATGTAGTGAGCATATTTATAGAGAATAATAAGAACATGCAATGCAAATATTTGTTATATTCAACTTCGAAGGTTGTGTATTTTATGTAACTAAGAATTATCTTATCTTAAAGAAAAAATTACCCATGGAGAGTAAATATTACAGTGCCAATGCATGGGCCATATTGGTGAGAAAGGTCTACAAAATTAAAAATTAAAAATATTGTAGAGGGTCTTGTTGATTTTTCTCTTGAATTTGATTTTTGTGAGCGTTGTGTTGGCTCTTAAAAATTTATTACAAAAAGTCCTAAATAATAAATCTAAATCAAAGGCTAGGGATAATTTCAAAAAAGATGATGGGAAGAACTTATGATTAGACAATGACATGGTCTGACCAATGCATGATAATGAGTAAAGGTGATGGATAAAAGTTATAATTAAACAATGGCATGGTTTGAATAATGCATAAAAGTAAGTAATGTATCCTTTAATTTGGGCTCAACTAGACCCAAGAGGGTGTTCTTGTCATAACCCAATTTTATTGCTTATTTATCATAATATGGTAAATTGAATTATTGAAGAAATTCATTTAAATATTAAATGGAGATTTTGGAATATTCTAAAATTGAATGAAAGGAGTTGACTGATGTTGACTTTACAACTTTTGGAAAATTATTTTTATATGATTGAATGTTACTGATCAATTTGCAAGTGCAAGTGTGTTCAGTTGTAGGGTGACAAGTTGAAGGATGAGAACATGGTTGAAGTTGGATTGTTTAGCCGGATCAAATGATACACTAGTTGGAATCTAGGTGCACACACCAAAATGGCATGATGACTTACCTTTGAACTAAATTGTATATAAGAGAATGTAATTTCCTGACTTGAAGTGATTCAGTGTTTCAAAATAAATGGCTTATAGATTAAAATTTGTCTACTTAAACTTTATGATTTGAAGGAAACAAAGCGAATATTGTAAAGAATTTTTTCTTTATTTAGTACAAAAAAAAAATATATAAAGATGCTTGAAATGAAAATTCAAGTTCCTTACTTTAAATGATAGTGTATGGAACCTATGAGCCATTCCAAAACAAGCAACTTGTATATGAATGCATATATATTACACACACACACACATATACATATATATACGTGTATGTAAATCAAACACAGACATACATACATATATACATATACACATATAAATATATATATATAAACATTATTCGAATACATGGTAGATGTGAACGAAATTATTCAAATGATTATAGATATGCACACATATAAGTATAAATATGCATACATATACATACGTATACATATTGAAATTCATATTGAATTCAATTGGATAATCGATATATTATGAATCAAATTGTGGAAATCAATGGAAAAAGATAAGGTAAAATCCACGATGGACGTGACCTACAGAATCATAAAGGCAATACTCAAAATAGAGGTTGTCAACTATGGCAGGTAACACTCAACCACATGCAAAAAAAAAATACATTTTGCTTCCATTTTGGAAGGAATAGGGGAAGGAAAAAGATAGCGAACTTGGGGAAAGAATCATCCCACAACAAGGCAAAAAATAGAGAAATTCAAAGTAATAGAAAAATCAGAGGCAAGCCTCACTCAAAGCTGGATTATTGAGGTAATTCGATTCCATTGAAGAAATTTGATTTCAATATATTTATTTTCGAAGTCATTGTACTTTTAGGA
Source organism: Sequoiadendron giganteum (assembly GCA_007115665.2). Taxonomy (NCBI): domain Eukaryota; kingdom Viridiplantae; phylum Streptophyta; class Pinopsida; order Cupressales; family Cupressaceae; genus Sequoiadendron; species Sequoiadendron giganteum. The sequence continues at coordinate 535,693,799 of CM021107.1, read as the reverse complement.
AAATTCGATAGGCATAGTAAAATATATTCTTGTGATTGTGTGTTCGGCCTTTAGCTGAGTATAATATTTGATCAACCACCTTTTGGGGTCGCATGGCTGGCCTACTTGTAAATAAGTGTCTTTGATAGAGCCTTATCGGTTGGATTGAGGCTTGAGAACCTTTTTGGGTGTGATTGTTGTGTTAGCTCACACGATTATGTTAGCCATATCATGGCGATCAAAATTTAATTTCGATTGAATATGTTTTCATTATCAACTAATATTGTAGCGGTTCAAATGTCGAACCCATGTAAGGGGTATAAACCTTGGGTAAATGTATATTCAAATGTATCATCTATGTTTTCATTTATTTGTGTCGCCCTTCCATTATCGGCTAAGCCAAAATGGTAAGAGGGTCGAGTGTATTTCTTTAAAATAGTGATCAATGTTGCATATAGAGGCCACCATCGACTTGGGAAGACGATGGGATGATGAGGCCTAGTTACTTAAAACCATGATACGTACAATCTTCATGATCAATGATATTATTCTCTTGGAAAAGATACAAAAAAGAGTTTGCATGTCAAAACTTGTTTGTGATATAGACCCAGCTAGATTTTGGGTAAACTTCAAACACGACCAGTGGTCGGTTGGGAAAAGATGAACCTGTCATATAGGGTAGTCATTTGTAGAATGACCAAGAAGGCCTTGAATATGGACTAGAAAGGGAATGAGTTAAGAAAGAAACCCTAGTAACCTTAGAGTCAAGTATGGATGCCCTGTTTCAAATCAACCAATATGTCAAACCAATTCATTGTAATATTTGTATGATTGATCTCGAACTTGAATTAATATTTATATGGAACAATGAACATTTTGATAGCATAATTTGTTAGAGGAAAATTAAATTGTTCTGTTTGAAATGAAAGATGAGATAGTTATAGACAATACTTCTACTGAAAAACAACATTGTCATTTCTCTATTCATTGAAATAAAACTCGTTCTGTTAAAAACTAGTAAATGTTCTATTGGAAAATGATGTTTTATGTCATTAAAACTGTTTGGTCTGAAACAGTAATGTAATGATGAAGACAACTAATAATCTTTTGTAAATGACACTATTTTTTTGATTAATCTATCATTGTAGCTGTAAATAGCTTGCTTTATAATTATTTAGTAGGAAAAAATACTTGTTATGTTCAAACAATGAATGTTCATATGTAAACAACTTGTTTTATATCTATTTAGTATTTATTTTGTTCAAGCAATGAATGTACATGTGTGAAAAACTTGCTTTATAAATTTTTAGTAGGAAACAATACTTATTTTGTTCAAACAATGAATGCACATATGTAAACAACTAAATTTATAATTGTTTAGTAGGAAACAATACTTGTATTGCTTAAACAATGAATGTTCATGTGTAAACAACTTGCTTTACAACTATTTAGTAGGAAAAAAAATTTATTCTATTCAAACAATGAATGTTCTTAAGTAACAACAATGTTAGAGAAATATAGTAGTGAAAATGCAATAACAATATATGTGAAATTGCTAGCATAGACGTGTTTTGTTTTCTTTATCTTGACATGAAATGCCAATTGGAATACTATTTTAAGATTGCAATATGAGTTAATGATTATTTTAGAATGTATGCACAAACTTTAACATTAGTAGGCACACATATATGTGAATGCACATAGACTTATTCTATGTGCATTTACATACTTGTGACATACCTTCTTTTGTTTTTAGTATATTTTTAAAAGGAAAATGCTTAATATGATAAGTAAAAAATAGTCATAAGAATGATATGACTGATTGTTGAATTACTCTAAGAATCATAAGTCTGATTTTTGTTTGGAGCATAAATTTGTATTATGTTTCTTCTTTTGAAGACAATTGTGAAAGAATATATTTTAATTACTTGAACATAACAGTGATACCTTAGTTGACTAGAGAACCTATGGGTAGTTGCTTCTAGAGGGTAGATAGTTGTTATAGTAGAAAGTTACCTTCTAGGATGGGTGGCGAAATGGAGTTCAAAGAGTATAGGTTTTCTTTACTAGAACCTATTATTTGTTGTTGTTGCAACACACTTACTATGCTTGGCCAAACAATATAGTTCATTATGTATGTATGAATGAACTATGTGATTTCACCCTCTGCCATTCCTCACATAGATCTTGCACTTTATTTTCTAGCTTGTAGATAGAAATTGCATGTTGATGTTTGGGCACGCACCAGATTTCACCTTGTAAAATTGTTCTCTTACTAAAATTTCCATGCAGGGTCGGGCATTCTTCAAGTCGAAATAATACCGAGGAAGCGTAAGCTTTGTGGTTGGGTGGTAAAGTGCTTTAACCATGTCCTCATCCACCAGTGGAGGCGAGTGTTGAAGAAGAACCTTAGTTGTTCACCAGACTATTATAGTCTATGATGTAACAATGTAATTCATTCATGTACTTGATGGAAAATGTACTATGTAATGACATTGTGGCCTTAGGATCCAAATAAAACCTAAATTACAATTTGACTTTTGAAGTGAATATAAGAATCTTTGACTCATTTTAAATGGACATGTGTAGCTATGATTGATTCTAGCCACTAGTTATGTCTTTAATTTAGAGTATATTCATGTGTCATTTACAATAATATTAATTAAATTAATTAAGTAATAATTTGGAATGGGTTATTACATTTGGTATTAGAGCTTAGGGTTCAACTCTAGGCCTTTTGAGTCTACCATAGTTGACTAGGATAGTTGACCCTTGACCCAACATTGGAAGTCCCGAGAATTGATCGAACCTGAATTGAATGCAAGAATGGGAAGGTCAAAGATAGGACAAAGGAAAGGGAAAACTATTAGAACCTCACGTAAGAATGACGTAAAGGAAGGAAACGCCAAGGTGGAGGTTCCATTAGAAATTCTCAATGATGAAACTCTAGCTTAGACTCTTACACAACTCAATCTAGAGAGAGGCTTAAAGATTGAGGAGAAGTGAACACCTAAGATCAATAAGCTTTCCAATCTAGGATTGGCCCATAGTGTGTAGACCCAATGCACCCTTGTTGACGAAAGAGGAAAAGGAGAGCCTACATGCTCAACCATCATCTTCTATAAAGTTTGATGTAAACTCAGATGATGACCTAGAGGAATGTCCTCTTTCTAATGCTGAGAAATCAGAATGATGTAACAAGAAGCCTATTATAAATAAGGGTATATTGATTCACCTTAAATATAAATAAAATCAAATGATATTTTTTTGGTGTGTTCAAAGAAAGACTCTAAAATGTGTGTATGTGTATGTCTTCTATATTGAGGGATGTATGCATATGAAAATTATGAGATGTAGCATAAGAACGTTTATTCATAGAACCTTGTGTTGAGATGCGATGAACACGACTATGTTGTAGGATAAGTGTGGGACAACATGGTGACCACCAGGCATGACGAGGGTGGTAGTGGTTCTGATAACATGCCAAACAAGAGATTGGAGAAAATTCTAGAGCTTCTGAATCAACAAGATTCTCACATGGATCAAATGGAGAAAGAAGTTTGAGTGGCACGTGAGGACCGGGACCATAGGAATGTAGAAGGAAATCAAGGAGACAATGGTCCAGGGGTAGGTCCATGAGGGTGAATTGAGGAAGAGCTTGGAAAAGACCTCAAAAGAGTAGCACCACTCAAGTTTGATGGTAAGGCTATCAAAACATGAGTTGAGGCTTGGATTATAGAAATGGAAAAATAGTTTGGGCTCCATAACCTTTCTAAATAGACTATGGCAGCATGGGCTACGTATCATCTCTCAGGTGAAGCAACAACTTGGTGGGATAATGAGAAGTTAGAACAAAATCTACAACCTATTGAGATCGCTTGGGAACTCTTCCTCCAAGCTTTTAAGAAGAGATGGTTACCATGACTTTTCTTTGACAAGAAAGTCATGGAATTTTAGAATGTAACCCATGGAAATATGACTGTGATTCAATATTGGGAAAATTTCACTAACTTGTTGAAGTATGTGCCTCAGTATCGGGGGATGAAAGGTTTCATAACTGGAAATTTATAATGGGACTTAGACCCCACATAGGAGTTAAAGTGGATATGCATGAACCTCAAACCATGAATGAAGTCTTCCAAAAATCCACCAATTAGGAATAGAAGTTGTAGCAGTTATCTAATCTTCACAGCGATTCAAATTCTAAATCTTGTTATGTGAAGAAGAAATTTCATAAGGGAGACAAGAGCCATCAAATCCACAATCTCAAGAGGGGAAGTGAGTCGCAAGAGTAGGGTGAAGATAGTAATGGTGGAAAGAACAAGAAAGTAAACAAGGGTAAGGCTAAGGACAACCATAAGTAGAAGGGGTTTAGAGAGGACAAGCCAAGAGGTCGCAAAGGGCCTCAAGATGGATGTTATACTTGTGGAGGTGACCACTATGCCTTGAATTTTCCTCAATAGTCAAAGTCATGGAAGGAAGGAAGCTACCAACACACTCACCAGATCCACACCATAATGGATAATAAATAGGCAAAATATCAGGCTTTAACAATTCAGCTAATAGGTAAGCTCTATGGCCAATCTATCTCTATCTTAATTGATACTGGAGCTACTGAATATTTTATAGATCCTAGAATAATATCTAAGATACCCATTAAACCTAGGTACATGGAAAATTCATGGACAGTTTGGTCTGGTAATCGAGCAGAGCGGAGGGTAGATACCTATCTCTTTTGTAGTGAGTTAGAGCTTCCAACCTTTCAAACTCATGTCAACTTGTATGTGGCACCCTTAGGCTCATATGATGTAATTTTGGGAATAGATTGGTTAACTGAGCATAAGGCCTTAGTGAACTACGAGGATAAGGTGGTAAACTATTTGGATTATTATGGAAACCTAGTTGAGGTATGTGGAATGTAGAGACCCTTAGAGCTAAGACAAATTTCTGTGATGCAGTGAGAGAAGGCTCATCGAAAGGGGTGTGTAATTTATGTATTGCATGTTAGTAATCCTAATAGCAAGGAGCCATATTTAGATGACTATTGTAATGCCCTACCAAGTAACCCTAAAGGAAGTTGCAATTCACTACTTAAGCGTAAATTTTTATTATTATTAAAAGTGTTATTAACATACACTTTCACTTACTAATTGACAACAACCTCTAAGGATACAAGATTGGGATTACTTAAAACCCAAATATACAACATATAACATCAATAAAATTTAATTACATAATGAATCAAGTACTCATTCATTCCATATATAATAAAGATACTTCATAACATAAAGAAATATACAACCAACTCCATATTCATTACTTTAATCAAAAGGTTACATCACTCGTTCCCAGAATGAGGCAATAATACAAATGTGTTACAATATACATAAATCCACCTCAAATACAAATGAGGGGTAAAATAATATGATTCGAATTAAAATAAATACATCACTTGAATTAAAATAGGAATCGCAAGCTCTCCAGCTGGATACTTCGCCATCACGAACTGAAGATCAAAGGGGGACCCAACGGTGTATGGTGCATGTTCCACCCAACCAAGTGGTACCCAAAGGCCCACCCCCCATGCTAGGAGATAGTAACAACATAACATGGACAAACTTTACAACCACTAGTCATAGGCTGACTCATACTGACTCATACTGACACAATGAATCACATGTACAACACAACCACAAGTACAACTCTAACGTGGTCACATTGCCTCCAAATATAAAATAGATCAAGTATGTTAAGAAAACCATACACATAAAATCATGTACCAACTATTGTCCTAGATAGAGTGTCATCGTACAGCTCATCATGGGATCTCCTCTGGGAATCTTCATAGGCTCTGGTAATTTTAGTGACCTCAATCGAATCTCGACCCCCATATTCACTCATGCGGAATCAAATACCTCTCGTAAGGACAAGATAGATGACCTTTCCATTCCAGGCCTTCCCACTCATCCCAAGTCTAAATGAGCACTTGTGTCTATGAGTGAGGCTAAATTATCTTGATTAGTGTGAAATACTACCTAATCTTCTAATTACATTAATTTAGTTATCACTTGATTAAACCACTTCTGAAGGTTACCCAGTTTACCTCTTTGGGCTCTGGTGCCTAACAAAAGCCACTCTTCTACTTGACAACATACCAAACAAAACCAATCACCAAGGGAATCCCAAGTGCATACAACAAGATAAAACCACTTCAACTCTAGGAGGCAACATAAAATGAAACTCACTCTAAACACTTGGAGGCAACAAGACACATAATCCACTCCTTCCAAAGGAGGCACAAATCCCCGTTCGTGGAAACCGGGTAATTTACTAACAAGACAACATGCACTACCCAAGGGAAATACAAATGGTTGACATCACATTATGACAACCCCCATCCTCTAGGATCCTCTGAAATAATTACAAATTAAAGACTCACTTAACCCATTTCCCCAAACATCAACACAGAGGAAATAATCACGTAAGCAATTACAAGGAAATAAACTAATTTTGAATTCACTAAATCCATTTTCCTTTCAAATTCATTTCACAATAAAGAAAATAATTGCCCTAACAAAATAATTGATTAAAACAATTAATTGCCTCTTCAATAAAATCAAATCTTTAGATTACTTTTAAAAGCAACATAAATCAGTCTACAAATTAGTTCTTTCAATTTCTCAACTAAAATATATAATTCCTTCAATTTTTTCCATTGTATGCAACTAATTATTTAAAGATCATTAAATACACAATTAAATATATATATTCATGCAATATATACATCACACTTATATATCCATATATATTTAATTATATATATATAATATATATATACATATATATACATATTATATTATATATATATTATATTTATTAATGTTAAATAAAATACACATAATAATCGAAATCTGTGAATCTAAAGAACCGACGAACTTTTAAAACTGTTAGGCTATAATGACATGGGCATTGGTCTGTACTTGGTACAACCGGCCACCCAAAATATTGGGGGCAGCGCTACCATGAGACAACGCGTCCCCCCAAGTGGTGGGTGCGCTGCCTCATGGTAGTTGCTCCTCCTACTTGAGAGTGGGCAGTGGGGATTTGACCTCCCCACCAACCATAAATAAATCACATCCAAAAATTTTATTATTATTTTTATTTCGAATTTTTATTACCCAAAGACAATTTCGTCTTCCGTGACGGGAATTAAATTCGTCGTACGACGATTTCAAAATTTTAAACAAAGTAAAACATTTATATATATATTATATGTATGTATATATGTAAACATATAGTAAAACATTTATATATATATTATATGTATGTATATATGTAAACATATATATATATATATATATATATATATATATATATATATATATATATATATATATATATAAAAATAATTTCAACATAACAGATAAATTGGAGAAATTTTTCCAAAACATTCAACTGCAGGAGAAATTATAAAATTTCCAGAAGATACCCAAATTTACAGAGGATTTTACAATAAATCTTTTAAATAGATTTCTCAAATTCAAACACAGATAAAAGAAAAGACAAGCTACAAGCATCTTTTAATTTCTTCAAGAGGCTTTCAATAAATTTCTACATTTCCTCTGGGTTTTTCCACGGCAAAATTTCCAAACAAAGAGGTTTCACAATTTTCTTTTTCTACAGAGGTTTAATTTTCTCTAAATCTAAGTTTGTTTTCCTCTAGATTTCTTTCATAGTTTGAATCTAATAAATTCCTCAAATAACACAAATCTTATTCTTTGGTTTTCACTGTAACTAAAATTTCCTAGATTTCTTCACAACAATCACAAAATTTTAAAATTTCTTCTTTTCTGAAACAAATTAAACTTTCATTTACAAATCTAGCACAACAATTTTCTACAGTAATACAATTCCAAATTAAAACTTTAAACCAAACAATAACTTAGAAATGGAACCTATTTCAAAGAAGCTTCTGAAGTATTGAAGTTTTGATGTCAAGCCTCTTCCAAAGCTTTCATAGCTTCTTCCCAACAAACACAATTTTCCAGAATAAAGTATGTATGCAATTTCACAGCAACTATACCAAAATAATTCCCTTAAATTTCCTACAAAAAAAACCTCTACAATCTTCTGTGTTTTCTTCAATTTTTCATTCTTCTCCAAAAATATCTTCCCCAAAAAATATCCTCACACTCCCATGAAGAAGCTTTCCTCTTGTTCAACCAAAACCCAAATTTTTCTCCATGAATAAATTTCCAACAACTTCTTAATTAATTAACTCACACATGTTGGCAATTAACAAATATCTAAAACAATCACATTTAATTTCACAATATAATTTAAATAATTTTGAATTCAAATTTAATTTCCAAATTATATTTAATTCCCTTTAACAAATTTCTTAATAAATAATTTAATTAATTAATTTAATCACTTAATAAATAAATTTAACCCCATGGATTAAATTTAATTTACTAAATAAATTAAATTTAATTAATTAATTTAAATAAAAAGCTTCTATCAAAATGTCTAAAATTAATTAAAATAAAAACCAACATTATTTAATGCATAATTTTAACATTTATTTTCATAACAAGAATCTTTTAGAATTAAATAATATTTAAACAAGGCAAACGATGACACAACAAATACGACTGATGACATACTGTGGATAGGGTGTAGACCTGACACATGTTACCTAGCTACTATCTCCCGTTCAACTTAACCATTGGGTCGACACACTCAAACCTGTGAAACCAGGTGGAGTCGATGTCATGTACCTGCAAACCTGTAAACAAGATAACAAAGATCATATATATAAGCAACACAAAATACACACCGTGAAGAGGAAATCACGGAATCACAGGGCGCTCGCAAGCGAGTGATGCAATCCTATCCCCTTCACCAATACACTCATCATAAACTGATAGTTCAATAATACTCAAATATCTCATGTACAATAAACATATTATAGAAACAAGCATTATTACACCAATTAAAGCATGTCAAATAAAGCATCAAATAAGATAGATCACATCACACAAATAATTTGTCGCTCTATAAATAGCAATCAAATAATACACATGATAAAGTATGCAAAGTATCATCATATCCAGAAAATCAATTAAAGCAAAACAATGACACACTGTCCAGTCCAAAAAGCAGAACGGAGGGGTATTACAACTATCCTATTCTCAAGGAGTTTTAAGGTGTATTCCCTAAAGAACTTATAAAATTGCCTTTGAAGTGGGAATTCGATTTCTCTATCAACCTACTTCCAGGAGTTGAGCCTCAATCCAAGACGCTTTATCGGATGACCACCACAAAACTCTATGAGTTGAAGGCCCGACTGATGGAATTGTTGGATAAGGGACTCATAAGACCCAGTGTGTCTCCTTGGGTAGCGCCAGTTATTTTTGTGAAAAAGAAGGATGGAACTTTGCATCTATGTATATATTATCAGATGTTGAACAAGGTTACCATCAAGAACCAGTATCCACTTCCGAGTGTTGACAAACTATTTGATCAAATGAAGGGAGCAACGATGTTCTCCAAAATAGATCTTAGATCGGGGTACCATCAATTGAGGATTAAGGAAGAAGATATTCTGAAGACTGTATTTAGAATTCGGTATGGACATTATGAGTTCACAGTGGTACCTTTTGGTTTGAATAATGCACCAACAACCTTTATGAACCTCATGAATTGTGTATTCATAGGCTGCTTGGATGACTTTGTTTTGATCTTTATTGATGATATTATAGTCTACTCAAATCGAAGAACGTGATAGACATTTGAGGATATTTTTTCAATGATTGAGAGAAAGGAAACTCTTTGGAAAGTTGTCCAAGTGTTCATTATATTAGGATAGAGTGCACTATTTGGGCCATATCATTTCAGCTGAAGGAGTCTCTGTGGACCCCGAAAAGATCAAGGCAATCGTGGAATGGCCAGTGCCTCAAAATGTGTTAAAATTCTGGAGCTTCATGGTCCTCACAAGATACTATAGGAAGTTTGTGCAAGGGTTCTCCCAGATTGCATCTCCTATTACCTCACTCCAAAGGAAGGGAACATGATTTGAATGGACCGAGAAATGCGAGCAAACATTCCAACTCCTGAAGGAGAGGCTCACGACAACACTAGTGCTGACTATCCCTGATCCTAATGGGAGATTCACAGTAATCATAGATGCTTCAGGAGAGGGATTAGGAGGATTATTAATGCAAGATGGAAAAGTAGTAGCATATGAATCAAGAAAGATCAAGAAACACAAAGTGAACTACGCACCTCATGATTTGGAATTGGCAACCATAGTTCATGCCTTGCAGATGTGGAGGCATTACTTTTTGGGAAAGCCATTTGAATTCAAAATAGACCACTTGGGGTTCAGATACATATTTACCTAGACAAACCTTAATGCACAGTAGAGAAGGTGGCTAGAATTCCTTAGCAAGTATGACTTTGGAATTGAATATATAAAAGGGAAAGAGAACAGAGTGGTTGATGCTCTTAGTAGATGAAGACATATGATAGCCATGATCTCAACAAGGTCTAACTTGAGGCAGCAGGTAATTCATAATATTTCAGGGGATGAGCACTATGAAAGAGTGAAGAACGCCCTAGCAGTGAATCCTTCAGATCATTAGTTTGATGGGTACGGGATCGAACTAGATGGTATTTGAGATACCAAATAAGAATGTATAATCCTGACTCTAGAGAGTTGAGAAAGTTGGTTTTAGAAGAAGTTCACAGTGGACCTTATTTAGGACACCCTAGAGTATCCAAGATGATTGCGGAGTTGAAGACTCTGTACTTTTGGTCTAAACTCAAGAAGGATGTAGTAGATTACGTAGCCAGATGCTTGGAGTGTCAGCGAGTCAAGGCTGAGCATGCACACCTAGTCGGGTTATTGTATCCACATGACATACCTAAGTATAAATGGAAGGTGATCAGTATGGATTTTGTACAGGGGTTGTCGTTGAGCAAGAATAAGCATGATGTCATCTTGGTCTTGATTGATAAGTTTACTAAGGTTGTGCACTTCATTCTAGGAAACGTTAATGATGGATCATTGACCCTGGCTAAGAAATTTGTTCAGGATATCTTCCATTTACATGGAGTGCCAAAGACTATCATTTCTGATATGGACACACATATGACCTCAACGTTTTGGATGATCTTGAATGCAAAATTGGTGACTAAATTGAATTTCAGCTTGGTTTATCATCCTCACACTAACGAGTAGACAAAGAGGGTGAAGTAGGTAGTTGAAGACCTCCTCCAAATGTATTGTATGGACCAACAATATAGGTGGGAAGAATATTTTCCTTTGGTAGAGTTTTCTTATAACAAATCCTATAATACATCCTTAGGAATGACACCATTTGAAGCCTTGTATGGGCGGAGGTGTCGTATCCCCATTAATTGGGATAAACTGGAGGACAAGATCATAGTAGGACCTAAAATGCTTAAGGAAATGGAAGAAAAAATGAGGGTCATTAAGAGCAGATTAAAAGAAGCGAAAGATTGGCAAAAGAGTTATGTCGACAAGAGCCAAAATCTTAGATAGTTCACAATAGGGGACAAATTTTTCTTGAGAGTTAAACCCCATAAAAGCTCTATTTCTTTTGGAAAGTCTTCCAAGTTGGCCCCAAGATATGCAGGACTGTTTGAAGTCTTGGAAGTGATTAACCCAATTGCATATAGACTAGCTCTACCACCTGCTCTAGTTCAACTTCATAATGTGTTTCATGTTTCCTTGCTTAAGCCATATCATCCCGATGCGACTCATGTGCTTGATTGGAAATCCTTGCAGGTACAAGATCCAAAAGTGGTGCTAGTGGAGCCCACTAGAATCCTGGATAAACATAAAATTAAGTTGTGGAGTAGAGATATTGCTCAGTTTAAGGTCTAATGGGACCAGTACTTAGAGGGTAGTGCTACTTGGGAGGATGCAGAAGAAATAGAACACTCCTTTCCACATTTGCTTTCTCAAAAGAGAAACTCAATAATTTTGTTTGAAAGTTTTGAATTGAGATACTATGATATTTCATGCTTTAAAAATCTGATGTTGAAATAGACATATATTTTTGATGTGATGTTGAAATAGACATATATTTTTGACGTGATGTTGAAATAGACATGAATGTTCAAAAGTTGATATGATGTTCTTTTATTCGACTTACTAGACATCAGGATGATGTCTCTTTTGGGGAAGGATGTCATAACCCAATTTTATTGTGTATTTATCATAATATGGTAAATTGAATTATTGAAGAAATTCATTTAAATATTAAATGGAGATTCTGAAATATTCAAAAATTGAATGAAAGGAGTTGACTGATGTTGACTTTACAATTTTTGGAAAATTATTTTTATATGATTGAATGTTACTGATCAATTTTCAAGTACAAGTGTGTGCAGTTGTAGGGTGACAGGTTGAAGGGCAAGAACACGGTTGAAGGGATTGTTTAGCTGGATCGAATGGTAAGCTAGTTGGAATCTAGGTGCACACACCACAATGGCATGATGACTTGAATTTGAACTAAATTGCATATACAAGAGAATGCAATTTCTTGACTTGAACTGATTTAGTGTTTGAAAATAAATGGCTTGTAGATTAAAATTTGTCTACTTAAACTTTATGATTTGAAGGAAACAAAGCAAGCATTATAATTTTTTTTATTTAGTATAGAAATATATATATATAGAGAGAGAGATGCTCGAAATGAAAATTTAAGTTCCTTACTTTAAATGATAGTGTATGGAACCTATGAGCCATTCGAAAACAAGCAACTTGTATATGAATGCATATATATATATATATGTGTGTGTGTGTGTGTGTGTGTGTGTGTGTGTGTGTGTGTGTGTGTGTGTGTGTGTGTGTAAATCAAACACACGCATATATATAGGTATATATATAAACTTTATTCAAATACATGGTAGATGTGAATGAAATCATTCAAATGATTATAGATATACAAATATATAAGTATATATATATATATATATATATGTACATATACATATTGAAATTCATATTGAATTCAAATGGATAACCGATATATTATGAATTAGATTATGGAAATCAATGAAAAATCATAAGATAAAATCCATGATGGATGTGGCTTGTCAAATCATAAATGTAATACTCAAAATAGAGGTCAAAATCTATGGCAGGTAACACCTAGTCGCACACAAAACAAAAAGATGTTTTATTTCTATTTTGGAAGGAACAAGGGAAGGAAAAAGATAGCGAACTTGGGGAAAGAATCATCCCACAACAAGGCAAAATCAAAGAAAGTTGAAGTAATAGAAAAATTAGAGGCTAGCCTCATTCAAAGCTCAATTATTGAGGTAATTCAATTCCTTTGAAGCAATTTGATTTCAATAGCTTTATTTTGGACTTGTCATTGTACTTTTGGGAAAATTTGATAGGCATAGTAAAATGTATTCTTGTGACTGTGTGTTTGGCCTTGAGCTGAGTATAATCTTTGATCGACCACCTTTTGGGGTCGCATGGCCTATGACCGACTTGTAAATAAATGTCTTTGATAGAGCCTTATTAGTTGGACCAAGGCTTGAGAACCTTTCTAGGTGCGATTGTTGTGTTAGCTCGCATGATTATGTTAGCCATATCATGGCGATCGAAATTTTATTCCAATCAAATATGTTTTCATTATTAACTGATATTGTAGTGGTTTGAATGTCGAACCCATATAAGGGGTATAAACCCTGTGTAAATGTATATTCAAATGTATCATCTATGTTTTCATTTATCTGTGTCACCCTTCCATTATTGGCTAAGTTGAAATGGTAAGAGGGTCGAGTGTATTTCTTTAAAATAGTGATCAATGTTGCATATAGAGGCCACCATCGATTTGGAAAAATGATGGGATGATAAGGTCTAGTTACTTAAAACCATGATAGGTACAATCTTCATGATCGATGATACTACTCTCTAGGAAAAGATACACAAAAGAGTCTGCATGTCAAAACTTGTTTGTGATACAGACCCAACTAGATTTTGGGTCAACTTGAAACATGACCTGTGGTCGGTTGGGAAAAGATGAACCTGTCATGTAGGGTAGTCATTTGTAGAATGACCAAGAAGGCCTTGAATGTGGACTAGAAAGGGCATGGGTTAAGAAAGAATCCCCGGTAACCTTAGAGTCAAGTATGGATGCCCTATTTCAAATCGACTAGTATGTCGAACCGGCTCATTATAATATTTGTATGATTGCTCTAGAACTTTAATTAATATTTATATGGAACAATGGACATTTCGATAGCCTAATTTGTTAGAGGGAAATTAAAGTGTTCTATTTGAAATGAAAGATGAGATAGTTGTAGAGAATAATTCTACTGAAAAATAACATTGTTATTTCTCTATTCATTGAAATAAAACTTGTTCTATTAAAAAGAAGTGAATGTTCTGTTGGAAAATGATGTTTTATGTCATTAAGTAAAACAGTTTGGTCTAAAATAGTAATGTAATGATGAAGACAATGGATAATATTTTGTAAATAAAACTATTTTATTGATTAAGTTATCATTGTAGCTGTAAATAGCTTGCTTTATAACTGTTTAGTAGGAAATAGTACTTGTTCTATTCAAACAATGAATGTTCATATGTAAACAACTTGTTTTATATCTGTTTAAAACAATATTTTTTCTATTCAAATAATGAATGTGCATGTGTGAAAAACTTTCTTTATAACTGTTTAGTAGGAAACAATACTTATTTTGTTCAAACAATGAATGCACATATGTAAACAACTAGATTTACAATTGTTTAGTAGGAAACAATACTTATTTTGCTAAAAAAATGAATGTTCACATGTAAACAGCTTGCTTCACAACTATTTAGTAGGAAACAATATTTATTCTGTTCAAAAAATGAATGTTCTTAAACATCAATGTTAGAGAAACACGATAGTGAGAATGCAATAACAGTATGTGTGAAACTGTTAGCATAGGTGTGTTCTATTTTCTTTATCTTGACATGAAACATCAATTGGAATACTATTTTAAGATAGCAATTTGAGTTAATGATTATTTCTAAATGTATGCACAAAATTTAACATTACTAGGCACACATATATGTGAATACACATAGACTTTGTCTATGTACATTCACATACTTGTGACATACCTTCTTTTGTTTTTAGTACATTTTTAAAAGGAAAATGCTTAAGATGATAAGTAGAAAATAGTCATAAGAATGATATGATTGATTTTTGAATTACTCTGAGAATCATAAGTTTGATTTTTGTTTGGAGTATAAATTTGTATTCTGCTTCTTCTTTTGAAGACAATTGTGAAAGAATATATTTCAATTACTTGAACAAAATAGTGATGCCTTATTTGACTAGAGCACCTATGGGTAGTTGCTACTAGAGGATAGATAGTTGTTATAGTAGAAAGTTACCTTCTATGATGAGTGCTGAAATGGAGTTTAGAGAGTATAGGTTTGCTTACTAGAACCTATTGTTTGTTGTTTTTGCAACACACTTATTATGCTTGGCCAAGCAATATAGTTCATTAAGTATGTATGAATGAACTCTGTGATTTCACTCTCTACCATTCCTAGCATAGATCTTGCACTTTCTTTTCTAACTTGTAGATAGAAATTTCATGTTGATGTTTGGGCATGCACTAGATTCCACCTTGTAAAATTGTTCTCTTGCTAAAATTTTCGTGCAAGGTCGGGCATTCTTCAAGTTAGAAGAATATCGGGGAAGCGTAAGCTTCGTGGTTGGGCGGTAAATCACTTCAACCATGTTCTCATCCGTTAGTGGAGGTGAGTGTTGAAGAAGACCCTTGGTTGTTCACTAGACTATTATAGTCTATGATGTAACTTGATGTAATTCATTCATGTACTTGATGGAAAATGTACTATGTAACGGCATTGTGACCTTAGGAGCCAAGTAAAACCTGAATTGTAATTTGACGTTTGAAGTGAATATAAGAATCTTTGACTCATTTTAAATGGACATGTGTAGCTATGATTGATTTTAGCCACTAATTATGTCTTTTTAATTTGGAGTATATTCATGTATCATTTACAATAATATTAATTAAGATAATTTGGAATAGGTTATTACAGTTCCTAGAGGTATCATTAATAGGACAATCAAATAAAAAAATAGAACAATATAGAAACATTTAACAACGATACATAGTATGTGATGGGCCCGCAAAACTTATCACCATATATATTGCACATTAATTACTTGTAAGACCTCTTGTTAAGTTGATATTAACATTCTTATACATGCACCCAAAGATAATAGTAATATGTATGTTTCTATGGATGGTTTTATTTTAAGCCATCCATACACATGAAGTAGAATGATAAAACACTCACAAGTTCATCCAATTGTTTATTAATTTTGGTCACAACCTACAAAGAGGTATTTGTAAATTAGACTTGGAACTATACTTGCATACACAAGTTAATGATAAAGTTATGTAGCCAAGAATTCTTAGTAATTAATCTCAAATCAATATAACTCATATAAAATGAAAGGAAGACCATTACAAAGGCTTGTAATACTTTAAAATTGTGTCACACATTCATCTAAATTTTGTTGCACTCATACCATCACATGTGGCAAGATAAAAACCACAACAAGATTCAAATATTTCCCTAAATAATTATAGTTTACAGTGAGACATTTACTTACATGTATAGATTCAATTGAAACCCTTCTTATGATTTTAGACCTATTATATCATTATTTCCAAACTAGACTTACAAATATTGAATCTTAGGAGGGTCTAAAACACTTACACTCAAGAAGATAGTAGAAAGACTAACCTTGTTACATTTTTTAAATTTTTTTAATAATATTTTGCTACAATGCACTTTGGTTGCCTAGGAAATATTTTTAGAGGTCACCTACAAGTACAAATACTATAATAAAATCAACCTTGAATTTATTTTTGAGCATCCTAGAATATTAAAATATTCTTCCCACACTTGAGGTGTCTTGTTACCTATTTATAGACTTGAAAATGCTAATGTTTACATTTATGGAATTTTAGCTCCTTATACTTTCCTTTGTCATCTTCATAAAACTTCACACATGGATCTATACCTTTGAAGAGCCCAATCAACATTCTGGTAGGATTTGAGTGGTTATACACATCCATCATGATCAATTTTGAGCATTAATGGAATCTTGAGAAGTACAGGGAGGCGGGTGGGGCTCTACACTCAAATGATAAGTTTCCACTTATTTTCATGCATAAAGGGGCATAAGTGCAAGAGGGGACTAGGAATTTGGGGGACAAGATTTAAGGGAAGACAAAAGTCTATAGGCTTAGGAAGGAAAAGTGATATAACTATGGTATTTTGAAGAATCAAGGGGAAGTAAAATAATGTTACAAAATGTAGGCTAGTGAGGAAAACCCTAAAATTCCAAGGGAAACAAGGGAGTGGGAAAGCAAGGAAATGAGAATTAGGATATTGAGTGTTATTTTACTAATTAGAGGAAAGTTTGAAAACCCACTTAGGAGCTTATATTGAGTGAGGCCAGGGATTTGACACAATCAATAGTAGTCTAACTTGGAAATAGAGGGACTTGTAAAGTCCACCACACTAATGGGGTTCATAGCCTAGAAATACCTCATGCAATTTGAAGTGAAGAACAAAAAGGTAAAAAATCCTGCAATCAACTTCATAAAGTGAAAGTAGGGATTAGATTGTAGGATTAATTTTTGTGCAATAAAAAATTAATTAAATCCAAAAATCATTAGACCTTTGAATATTTATAAATCTATTAGGAGTTAGGGATTACTATGTTTTAGTTCTTTTGACATGACATCATGATAAGACCCAAGACTTTGGTAGATAAGTTAAGGCAAGGGTTTAGGGGATCAGAAATTGGGGGAAAAGGGACCAAGGTTAGGAAATTCTTAAAGTCTTTCTCAACCCAATATATTTACCCAAAGACCTTCATACAAAGATTTTTAAAATATTTTTTAAATTTAGGCTCATGAAAAATATATGAAGAGAGGAAAAACACAAATTGACCAAGGGGGGGGCATTACAATAATTTTTGATTAGATATCAATGATGGAAATTTCATGTCCAATGCAACAAATAATATACATGACTTAAAAAATTTGTTCTAAGGGAATGTGCCAACGTTGGCTCTAGATTGATACATGTGCCTCTAAAAGGTACTATGAGAATCAAGACAATCTTAGGGGTTGGCAAAAATAACAAAGGGGTGGGGATAAAAGAACACAAGAAAAAACACATGTACATAAAAAATAAAATAAAATAAAGAGATATATAAGGAAAAATAACAAGTTATATCCAATGAAATGGAGGCACAGAGGAAAGTTAAAAATATATGGAAAAAAGTAGAAGTTTAAAAATAGTTAGAAGCTAGATCCTATAGAGATAACCCATGGCATAAGGCCATGGATAAACTACCACATGCCACTATCCTCTATAAAAATAATTTGGATAAAGGATTTGAACACCCTCAAATTGACGATGTACTTGCCATTGAGCTACATCAAAATATATCCCCATATGGAAGCATATCTCGCCAATGTACAAAGTAATATTTTAAGATTAAAAATGAAGGCCAACACTTTGAAATGAGTAAAGACAAAAATTATAAGCCTCAAACTTATATACCTTAAAAATTATAACTAATTAGGACTTCAATTAGTATAAAGATAAAAATATCCATGCATCTCATTAGATAAATATTCAAATTCAAGTATGTCATTAGCTTGTGATACAACATGTTGGTCCTCAAATTTACATGTGTATTATGGCTCAATATCATATTTATTTTCATGTTGGTCCCACACAAAGGATTATAATTTAGGCACATCATCATCATCCATAGCTTTAGAAACTTAAACCTCATCAAAAAGGAAAAAATCATAGTCACTAGTGTTCACACTAAGCTTGGATAATAAGTAGCCAACATACAATATTATCATATGTGTTGATATACTACCTCATTCTTGGATCATATACATTATCCACATGACCTTCATTAAAATGATCAATGTAAGAATCAAATTGAGGCATCTCAAGTGAGGGATCTTTTAGGTTAATATAACATTAACCTTTCAATCCTATGTCATTTATATGTCTCCATGCTCCTTGGAATGTGTTTTAAGGGACATGAGATAATTTTATTCAATTTTGGAATGTTGTAATTATATTTTAAAGAGAGCATTTAATTTATGTGGAGGTTAAACATCAAAATTGGATAAGGCATATTTCTTAGGCATCCAATTTGGTATTTGAAAGGTCTTAGATGGGGTGCCCAATATTGGAGAAGAAAACGTGTTCATTGGTGTTCCATCGAGGAGTGGAAATATCATTAGAGCATCTAGAAAGTCAGGAGTTAGATAGGCTATGGGCTATGTGCCCATGTTGGAGCCTTATAATTTCCATTTAATTATTTTGGTTGTCCAATAAGGGGGCATGGGTTTTTTTAGGTGGTTTTATACCTCTTGTTTTGGTTTACCATTCATGGTTTTACCCCCCACAAGTTCTATAAATTGGAGCCATGAGATGGTATTTTTATGTTGAGTTCTTGTAGGTAAAGGGTGCTTTCAAGTTGATTAAATATCAATAGTGGAGTGTATTATTATGCAATAACATTCAAAGATTAATAATATACTGCCCTCTTTTCTTGTGTGGAGTTTTTCTCGAAATGGTTTCCACGTAAATTTGGTGCCACATTTTGTTTGTTGATTTTATATTGTGATGTATGTTGCAATCACATGTTTAGATTTGATTTGATAATATAATTTTCAGATCTGAATTCACTTGCATAAGTTCATATTGTATCTTTCCTTCACCTTGTTTTCAAAATTTGGTATTAGAGCTAATGGTTTTGTTGATAAGGGGACTCCTTTCTCTTAAGTGTTGAAGGTTTTTTGGCTGCAATAGGAGATTTTGTCTTGTGGAATATTGCAATTTTATGAAGAGGATTGTTTACCATGGCTTATACCTCTCATTGGGATATTGATAAATTTAATGGCATAGGCTATCAGATGTGGAAACTGAAGATGGAGGATTTCCTTGAAGAGAGAGATCAATGGTTTCTAGTTTCACAAGAAAGTAAACCAGCTCCAATGTTTGATGAAGATTGGAGAAAGTTAGACAATAAGGCACGAGGAACCATACAATTGTGTCTCATAGATTTTTTCCTTTTGAATGTCCCCACAAAAGATATTGCATACAAGTTGTGGAAGAGGATAGGTGATATTTATCAAAGTAAAAGTTTTTCTAACAAGTTGTATCTCAAAAGATGGTTATATTCACTAAAATGAAAGATGGTGATTTTATTACAGACCATTTAAATGATTGTAGTATGATTATAAGTTAGCTTGAATTAGTAGAAGTTAAATTAGAAGATGAAGATAAATGTATCTTGTTTCTTTGTTCTTTTCCTTAATCTTGGGAAAATCTAATTGTTTTCATAAGTAGTGGTAATGTAGAGTCAAAGATGGACAATATTGTTTTCATACTTATTTTAGAGGAGATGAGGATAAATTATATGAATGTCGGTTCCCAAGATGCCTTTCATGTGCGAGGAAGGTCCAAAGAGAAAGGGCCTAAAGGGGATGAAAGAGGGATAAGTCAAAAGGATATTCTAAGATCCCCAAAAAGAGCAAAGTAAAGTGTTAGAATTGTGGCAAAAGAGGGCATGTGAAGGAGTGTGAGTGTTAGGATTTGGTGTTGTACACCATTACATAAAATATTTTATTATAATATTTAATTAAATTATTATTTAGTTGTGGTACAACTAGGAGATGTGTTTTTCCACACTAGGAAATTATTCGGGGCCATTTGTAATGTTGTATTGCAACATTGGGTTTATTAATTTATGTGTGGGAGATATAGGATAATGATTCAATATTTGGAGAAATATTTAATAATGTGAAATTTTAGTAACTAATATTAAGTGAGGGGTCAATGGTTTTGTGTTCACATGGATTTATCTTACCACTTGGTTGTATTTGTGTGAGATTGAGTCTATAAAAGAAAACACATGTTTAGTGGTTAAGGTTGGATGGGTGAGTGGGTTGTCAAATTATTGAATCTTTCTAAGGAGTACATATGTAAAGGCATGGCATGCGAGTTCTGGGTTCATGCTTGGACACATGGAGGATGCATTGGAGAGGCTTGATGTTTCAAAAGTATTCATTGTAAATTTGTAAGTACATGTAATTTTTTATTGATGAATAATAGATGGAGTATGGGTGCTTTTGGAGGCTGGAGTATCTTGTGGCTTGTCTATTTGATCTATGTATTATGGTTATTTTGTTAGCTTGTATACATGTTTTTCTCTCATGGGGTTATGTAGGAAATGGATCAAATGAACTGGGTATTAAACATTATTTCCTAACAATAAGAACAAGAAAAATAATGTTGATTCCTCCAAGGAAAATTCCTCTCATGATAATTCTAATGCTTTGTTTATTTCAGCTAACTGTATTAGTAATGATTCTTGGCTTATTGAATCAAGTTTCTCCTACCACATGACCCCTCAAAAGGAGCGGTTTACTAGTTACAAATCATATTATGGGGGAGATTTTTTCCTTGGTGATAACAAGATTAAGAAGATTGTTGATAAGGGAAAGGTAAAGTTATGTTTCAGTGATGGGAGGATTAAATATCTTGATGATTTTTTGCATATTCCAAGACTTGTGAGAAATTTACTTTCAATATCCAAGTTGAATGATTCTAGAATGCATGTGACATTTGACAAGTTTAGTTGCAAGTTGGTAAGGAGTTTGGTGATAGCTAAAGGATCTTAGCTAGGGACTTTGTTTAGGCTAAATACCTCTAGTTTATGTGACTCTTTCAATGTAACTAGCACTGAAAATATATGTATGTTGTGGCACCATAGATTGGGTCACATTGGTGAAAAAGGTGTTAAGACCATTCTCAATAAAAAGTTGGTTCACGTATTTATGATTATTTTGTTGGAAAAAAAATGATTTTTGTGAGCATTGTGTGCTAAAAAAAATAGATCTTCATTTTTCGAATGGAACTAATAAGGCAAATAGATTATTAGAGATCATTATTTTGGATGTATGTGGACTAGTGGATGTTGACTCTTTGGGTAAATCTTGGTATTATATCTCTTTCATTGATGATGTCTCTAGATACACATGGATTTATTTTATGCATTTTAAATCTAAAGTTTTCACTAAGATCAAGGAATTTAAGGTCTTAATTGAGAAGCAATCGTATTATAAGATAAAAGTGTTAAGATTTGACAATGGGGGTGAATATTGTTCCAAGGAATTTGATGAATTTTGTAAGCATGTATGTATTGCTCAGTATAAGACTACTCTTTGTAATCCCAAACAAAATGGGGTAGCACAAAGAATGAACCAAACCTTAATGGAAAGAGCTAGGACCATGTTGAGTGGTCCAAATATTAATAGATACTTTTGGGAAGAAGCAGTTGGTATTACTTGTTATTTGATTAATAGCTCTCCTTGTTCAACTCTTGTTGATATAACTTCTTATGAAGTGTGAATAGGTAGAAATCCTTTTGTTTCGCACTTAAGGGTATCTCGTTGTGAGGATTTTGTTCATGTGCATCAAGAGAAGTGATCTAGATTGGATCCAAAAGATTAAAAATGCATCTTCATTGGTCATGGTGAGAATGTAAAAGGTTATAAGGTTTGGAATCCTCTAACTTGTAAAATAATATTTTCTAGAGATGTGATTTTCAAGGAGTTTAGAGCTTGGTTGGGAGAAGAACAACCAAAGGAGAAAGATAAAACAAAGACAATGCACTTTGAGACAAATATTGAGAAGCAAGAAGATGCACATGTGGAAGAAAAATTAGATGGATCTAAGGATGGAGAAGAAGAAGAGGGTTTAGATAGTTTAGACGATGTGCATGATGAGAACACAAAAGAAGAAGAATAAGTAGAGCCCATTACTCCTACCTTGAGGAGGTCCACAAGGCAAAGAATATCTAGTTGAAAGTTATATCCCATCAAATTATCATTGTGTATTTTCTTTGTTGAGTATTGATGATGAACCTAGATCTTTCAAGGAGGCTCTCTTATGAGGAAATTGAGTATTGGTTGCAAGCCATACAAGAGGAGATGATGGCTTTGGATAGTTGTGACACTTGGGATATTGTTAGTTTTCCCAAAGTAAGGAAGCCCATTGGTTGCAAATGGGTATTTAAAAATAAATTTAGATAAAATGGTCAATTAGAGCAGTACAAGGCTAGATTGGTGGCTAAGGGCTAGTCCTAGAGAGAGGGAGTTGATTTTGGAAAAAAATTATCTCCTGTTGCTAAATTTACTTCTATTAGATTCTTATTATTTATTGTTGTTGTTTATGATTTTGAGATAGAGAAAATGGATGTTAAACTTGATTTATTGCATTAGGATCTTGAGGATGAAATTTATATGTGATAGCCTGATAGTTTTGTTGTGAAGGGAAAAGAACAATTAGTTTGCATATTGAAGAGATCTTTGTATGGTTTGAACTAGTCACCCAAGATGTGGTACCAGAACTTTGATGCTTTTACATTGAATTTGGGTTTTCTTAGGAGTGATGAGGATCATTGTGTGTATATTAAGGTTATTGACAATCAAATCATAATTATTGTACTATATGTTGATGATATGTTGTTTATTGGTAACATCAAGGTGATGATTAGTGAGATCAAGACACAACTTTCTAGCACATTTGATATGAAGGACTCGGGGGATAAAAAATATATTCTTGGGATGGAGATTAGTAGAGATTGAGGTCACATAAATCATTGGTTCAGTTAGAGTAAGTATGTTGATACCATTTTATAGGGGTTTAATATGCATGACTGTAAGCCAGTTAGTATTCCATTTCTAGTTGGTACTAAGTTGAGCTTATATATGTGTCCTAATTCTAATAATTATTTTGAGGATATGTCTAAGTTTCCTTATTCTAGTGTTGTTGGTAGTTTAATGTATGCAATGGTTTGCACTAGACCAAATATAGCCCAAGTAGTGAGAGTTCTAAGCAGGTTTATGTCTAACCTTGGTAGATAGCATTGGAATTTTGTTAAGAGGTGTTTAGATATTTGTTTGGTACTTATAATTACTATTTGGTTTATCATGGTACTGATGATGTGGTCAAGTCATTGGAATACATGGGTTTATTAATGCAGATTGGGTAGGGGACTTGGATAGTCGAAGGTTCAGTAGTGGTTATGTATTTACTGTATTTGGAGGTGCAATGAGTTGGATGAGAAAGTGGTAGCTTACAGTTGCATTCTCCACCATTGAAGTAGAGTATATTGTTGCTACACATGTCTCTAAGGAGGTGGTATGGTTACAAAGGCTTGGTAATGGCATTGGTTTTGATTTTAGGACAATGAGGATTAGATGTGATACTCAAAGTATTATTTGTTTGATAAAAAATCTTTTATTATGCTTGTACTAAGCATGTTGATCTTTGTGCTAGAGATGGTTGATAATGGTAAGGTATTGATTGAAAATTTTTAACACTTTGGATAATGTTGCAGATTCTCTTATGAAGCTAGTGACCACAAATAAGTCATCCTGGTGCATGTAGGCAATGAGCCTTGATCAATGTGCTTGATTTTATTATTTGTAATTCTTGGATGTAATTACAATGTTTAATGTCAAGTGGGAGAATGTTAGGATAAGATGACATTAACATTTTAATCCTATGTCTAGTGTTCTAAGGGACATGAGAGAAATTCATTAAATTTTGGCATGTTGTAATTATATTTTAAAGATAGGATTTAATTTTGGTGGAGGTTACACATAAAAAATGGATAAGGCATCTTTTTGAGGCATCCACTTTAGGATTTGAAAGGTCTTGGATGGAGTGCCCAAGATTGGAGAAGAAAAGGTGTCCATTGGTGTTCTATTGGGGAGTGGAAAGGTCATCAGAGCATCCATAAATTCAGGGGTTGGATAGGCAATGGGCTAGGAACTTATGTTGGAGCCTTGTAATTTCCATTTAATATTGTATTATTTTTTTTGGTTGTCCAAGAAGGGGGCGTGGATTTTTTCAGGTGATTTTCTACTTCTTATTTTGTTTACCATTTGTGGTTTTACCTCCCACAAGTTTTATAAATTAGAGTCATGAGATGGTAGTTTTATGTTGATCTCTTGCAGGTAACAAGGTACTTCTGAATTGATCAAAGATCAATAGTGGTGTGTATTATTGTGTACTCTCATTCAAATATTAATAATATACTTTCCCTCTTTTCTCATGTGGAGTTTTTTCCTTAAATGGTTTCTCCACATAAATCTGGTGTCACATTTTGTTTGTTAATTTTTATATTGTGATGTATGTTACAATAACACGTTTAAATCTAATTTGGTAATCTAGTTTTCAGATATAAATTTACTTGCATAATTTCATATTGTAGTTTTCCTTCACCTTGTTTTTAATAGGATCAAACCCAACCCATCCCATTTCCTCTCCATTTCAATTTCATCTTGGTATCTAGCTATAAGAACATAATTGCTAAAATCAAACTAGTAACACATTACCTCTTCCCCTTCACTCATTTGGACAACATCTACCTACAACCTTCTTCAAACACAATGAGGATTTGGGGTACAACACACCTTGCACCAAATAAATAGGTTATCATATGTCCACATGATTACCATATTCACAATCATCAAGGATATGATCTTCAAACTAAAAATCAATGTCAACATAATTATTTATACTAGAGCGACCTCATCACTAAGTGCAAGTGCATACATGTCATTCTCAACCTCAATTTGAGGGACAACTTGTATATTTTTTATGGGGGTGGCCTAAATTTTGGAAGTTATAACTTTTGATCTATAAAGTTGATTGATCAAGTAACTTACTCTTTGAGGTAAAATCTTACTTAGGAACCCAAAATTCATGATGATCATAACTTGATATAATAGATATCTTCATTGTAGGTTTTGATTATTGAGGTGTACACTTTGTATATATCTTCATTATATGCACTAAATAATTATTGCAAATTTATCAAGTTGAAAGAGAGTAATAACTTGAACCGTTTACGAGCAACATAACTCCTTGTACCATCTTATAATCTCCATTATCAAAGACCACCTTCACACCCATATCACTCATTTTAATGACAATTTACAAGTTATGTTCCAAAATAGAAATGCACAAAAGTCTAAAATATTCCCTTGATCCTCCCATCAAAGAATCAAACCTTGACTCTCCCATGACCAACAATATTGAGTTAAGAGTTGTCATTAAGATATACCTTTCCACCATAAAAAAAATTATAGTTTAAAAACCAATCATAATAGGGATTCACATGGGAAGAAACTCTAGAATTATTCATCCATGCATTCTCACATGCATGTATTACCAAGGCCACGACAAATACATTTGTTATATCTTTATGAGAATATTTATCAAATTCATCATCATATTCAATCTATTCCTTTTGTTTGTCTTCCTTATAATCTATTCTAAAGACATATATGATATCCTCCAAAGAAAATTTATCATAAGAATCATTATATGGATCCTTTTTCTTCTTTTTATTTTCCTTGCAATCTCTTCTATAGTAGCCCATCTTACCACAACTCCCATATTTTTAATGAAATTTTCAAGAGACTTAGATCTCCCATGAGATTTAGATTCACTCTTATCTTTCATCTTGTTCTTTTTCTTTAGATTGTCCATGAAAATTCAAGGCTTCTTTAGTGGATTTAGTAGGATTTTTAATATTATCTTAAGAGATAAAAGCACCCACAACCTTGGAAAGCATCAATTCTCTCAATAATTCTTCCAATAACCATTACTAAGTTGTTCAATTAGTCTAGCAAAGAACACATAAGGATTGCGAGCTGATTTTCATCTTATATTTTCATACCCACATATTGTAAGTAGTTTATAATCATTTTAAACACAATTAGGTTCTTAGTAACATAATTGCCATCACCCATCCTCAAAATGTATCGCTTCTTCAATGGAGAAAGCTTATTAACCAAATATTTAGGCTTGTATAGGTTCATAAAATTTCCCTATATGATTTTAAGGTGGATTCTTCATAAATATTCAATAACATAAAATTTTCCAAGAAAAGTCTAGTAAGGATTTTCACATTTTTTTTACACATTGCCTAATCATCTAGTGACATTGCAGTTGGTTTAGATCTTGATATTATAACCCACATATCTTGATCTTTGATAAAATCCTCCATATTAATCTTTTGCAACTCAAAATTTGTGGCTAGTTTGGATGTGCTTGCTATCTTCCCTAAAATAAAGATATTATCTATATGCATGTTCCCACTTAAATCCAAGTTGATAGGGTTATAAAACCAAATGAAAACAAGCTAAGATGTATAAAAACTTCTTACACTAATATAAAAAGAGATGAACACAAAATATGATCTAAAATATTTACAGGAAAGAAACAAAACAATAAAATTATTGACCATAGTATAATGCCATATCTTGGGAAAACCATTTTGAGAAAAAATATAGCCTCCAAACCTTGAACCTAACCAACAATAATATCAACTAAAATACAATCCAAGCAAGAAGCTTTTATAAGATTTGACACCAACGCTTGTAACTAAAATAATACCAACAACATAACAACACCTACAAAATATACTATACAAAATCTATTCCATGCACTAATAAATAGAAAAACCAATACAAAAAATCACCAAAGAAAAATCACAAAAAACATGAGTTAGTACCACTCAAAAATGCTGCCCAAATTCCCTAATCAAATTCCAACACTCAAATCACAATAAGAGTCCTCATGCTAAATATAGCATATTCCTTAAACCTATCATAAGAATATCTCATAACATTTTATAGTTATCCTCTCAACTTGGGTGCTTTAATTTGTCTTATTCAAATCCTTTTAAGATGCTTTATGACGACCATAATGGCATGTCATAGGTTACAAACTTTTCTTGGTCAACATGTGTGACTCCTTATCCGTCATAAATGTTCTTATATTTTTTTGTGGGAGGCTTAACTTTCAAAATTGAATTTTGACTAGGGATGTTGATTGAGTTCTTTTAAAAAAAAATTGAAGATCTTGTAAATATTCATGTTACCCTAATCTATTGTAGCTAGTTAATGCTCGTTTTGACAAATTTTAGAGCAATAAATAGCCTTTATAGCCTAGAGATTTAATTTAGTGTTCTCAACATTAAGATGCAAAGTTGAGACACCTTTCCTAACAAAAGGACCTTTAAAGGAAAGAAAGAACCCCTTCAAAAGATAGGATGTAAAGGGTAGCTATATATCTAACCATGTAGAATCCATACACCCTTGGAGTTTTGGTTCATCTTGATTTCTTCCATATATTTATCCACAAAATAAATCATCTTACAAAGACATCTTTTTGATACAATTATTTGGGAGTGAAACAACTCAAGGGGATGTTGTCATTGAAAGGGGAATCTCTATTGAAAATTTTCTAAAAACCTTAGAGGGATCCACAAGATATTCAACTAATAATTTAGAGCTAAGTTGTTCTTGTGAATCGTGATCCTAGACCTGCACAAACACAAAGAAAAAACACACAATTAGTCCAACATGCAAGTTAGAAACATCATTCCCCATGAAATTCATTTGAAACATGAAAACAAGAAATAAAATGAAGAACACAATGAAAAAATATATTAAATCTTATTTAAATGCTCAAACTCTCAATCCCATGGAGGAATTGGTGCCATTTTGATGTGGGAAATGGCCATTTCCCAATTCCTTGCAAGCTTGATGATCAATGATGAAGATTTGATGCTCCTTGATGAAATTTCTTCATAACCTAGCTATGACAATATGAAAATGGATAGAAATTGCTCAAAACTCAAAGATAATAATGTTGCATGAAGTTGTGGATGAGATCGTTGATCCAAAATTCAAATAAGAGCCGTTTATAAATAGAAGAGAATGATGGAGAAAGAGGCGAAATGGATGAATGTGAGACAAAAGACCAACCAATAGGAAGAGGCCACTTGTAAACATGTGAGTGGAGGAGGAATGAACACATTTTGATGAATGTGAAAATAAATGTGGTTAGGTGGAATTTGAAATTAGTGAAATGACAAGTTGGAGGGAGAAAGGAATGGAGTAAATGCCACTTGGCTCAAGGCAAAAGACATGTAAGAGGCCTTTAATTCCTTGTTGGATGTACTCATCCTTTTGGAGGGATTTTGAATTTGAGGAATATTCCCTTTTTGATGCCATGTTGAGAGAAAATATAAGAATTTATAAATCAATTAAATTGATTTACTTGTGCAAGTTGCAAAAGCTAGAGGATTTGAGTGATTAGGCTTAAGATTAATCAAGATTTGATTAATTTAAAAGCAGATTAGTTGATGTGACAACTTGACTTAGATTTTTGGATTAATTTAAATCAAAGTTTAGAGGAATATGGATTTAGACCTAATTAAATAAAGTTTAATTTATTTAATTAAAGAGAATGGTGTTAATTTTAAATCAAACAAAGATAAATTTATTTAATTCAAATGAGACAACTTTAGAGATTAATTAAATAAAATGAATTATTTAATTAAAAGAGGGACTATAGGATTAATTAAATAAAATAATTTATTTAATTAATAGAAGATGATGACTTAATCAGATAAATTTGATTTATTTAATTAAGAGATGAAATATGATGAATTTAATTAAATAAAGATTATTTAATTAAATGACTAGCAGAGGGGATGATTTAGGACGAACTGGTGTTAGTAAGATCAGGATCAAGTGTATAGGATCAATCTGTATATTTTCCATGTCTACATTTTGCCCCTCTTTGAAGCAATGTACCCGTTGCGTTGGTTCAAAGAATAAACTACCATGATCAAATTTTATTTTATTTTTTATTTTTCAGATGCCCCACTGTTGCCCCAACGAGAAGGATTACGCTAGTATACTGCCCCCTTGAGAGATCAGTTAAAAATTTGGATTTTTGGGTGATCTCGTGAAAAAAGAGGACAAGCTGCCTGATGGGTCCAAAAAAAGGTCTAGGGTGCCAAAAACATGCCAAAATGCAAAAAAATGATGCAAAACGACCCTCAATAGGGTGAAAACATGGTCAGGGATCTAAAACCCTGGTTGTACGACTAAACAAGGTAAAAAAACCCTAACTTTTAAGCTTAAATAGGCCTCAAGGGGCCACTTCCAATTCATTTGCACATTCAGCCTTAAGAGATTTTGCATTTTAGAGCTCTGACCAATGTTCAAGATGGCACAACAAGTGCTTCCACGTCACGTTTTGGATCTAGTGCAAGTACACCAGTGGCCAGCCGACGTAGGACCATTGGTATGTGACCCTTCCCTGACCTTTCATTTTGATTTTTGTGTGCATTTATTAAGGTCAACAGTCAAACCTAGTCAAGTGGTGCTATTTGGCACCGCTGAAAGTGCTTAATCGATGCCACACGACCTTAAATAGCGCCGCTATTGAGTTTTGTGTTTCCGCGGGTTAGTTTAGGAATTAGGGTTTAGGCGATAAAGTCCACCGTGCTTACAAATTACGCTACTGTGGTGCACTTTGGAATTTAGGTTTAGGGCTCAAAATGGTCCGTAGTTAAACTATGAAGCGGTGGCGTAGTTTGTACCTTAGGGGGTCCCAACGACGTACTTTGTAACTTCCAAACAATGATGCATTTGTTGTTTCAATCATGATAACTTCAAACAAGATCCCATTTTTTTATGAAACTTGACATTGTGGATTTACTTGTATAGGAGGACCTAGGGATTCTAAATGCACGAGTGTATAGGTCCCTAGTTCTTAGTAGGTTAGTTGGTATGCATGAGTTACTCCAGGAGTACCTTGGGGCGATAGGTTTATGGTACGTCGCCTACGCTCCTCCTGTTCGGACACACCTGGGCATGATGACAACCCTGATAGAGCGATGGAACAGTGAGATGTCATCGTTTCACTTGCCTACAAGTGAGGTGACAATGAATTTGGAGGATGGCTAGCGCATCCTTCAATTACAGATCCACGAAGAGCGAGTTATCTATGATGTGGATGCCGAGAGAGATGCCTGCTATGAGGTTATGGGCCTCGATGAGCTTATTTTTGCTAAGGGTCAGATTGAGCTCGAGCGATATAGGAGCACAATGCCCACCTTTAGATTGATTGTCGCCACTATCATTTTAGGCCTTGTGGCACCAGATTGGCACGACTGATACTTTAGTCCAGGATGGGGTCTTGCATGGGAGTGGATGCTCCACATGAGAGAGTGTTTTCCATGGGGTCTAGTGATGTTGGCCTCACTCTACCATGATCTTCATGAGTTTGCATATTTGGACAGCAGAGCCATCGGGGTCGGGGTGACTCTCTTACATATCTGGGCCTGGGAGCACATTGTAGTGCTTCACCCATGGGTTACACTGATTGTCCTAGAGCCAGATGATCCTGTGGTTTGGTGGTACGAAGGGGCCTTGATTACCTTTACTCACACATGGGCAACCGACATCCCTCATTAGAGGAGGGTTATTGATGAGATGATAGTTTTCACCTGGAGGCCTTGGATGGGCATGCTTGCATGGTACGATGATGTTCAACAACTCTTTTTTGCTAGGAAAGATAGGCTCATGTAGGGCAGAGAGCATACTATGATAGAGCGGTACCTACCAGATCGAGTGGCTAGGAAGTTTGGGGATATACATGATAGACCCGATGACTAGTACATGGCCATATTTGCCCGTACTATGAGGGAGACTACTTGGGATAGGCCAATCCCAGTCGAGGAGGCAATCACTTCTTTTAGACAGCTGGTGGCTAGGCCATGGCCATATGATTAGGGACAGGCAAATGCAGGGGTTACACCAGCATATACTGCATGGTTCAGGCCACCCGTTAGATTGATGGTTCCAAGAGCAACACTCCCATGATGGAGACCCATAGGCAAATCAACAAGGTGGGGGCGGGGGTGAGTAGGTAGAGGAGATGGAGATGGGGACAAAGATGGGGATGGAGGTAAAGGAGGAGGTGGACCACCTCCAGATCAAAGGGGACAAAGGGATTAGGTGCCCATATACCCTCAAAGAGATGGGGACATGCAATAGAGAGATGTCTTGAGGGATCACTAGCAGTAGCCCCCACCACCGCCACCACCTCAACTAGACCAGACAGATGCCTTGATATAGTAGTTACAGGTGCAGGTGCAGGTTCAGGCACTGACTACTGAGAGGGACCAGGCCAAGTTAGAGTGAGACTAGGGGATAGGCAAGAGACAACAACTAGAGAGCATGGTTGCTGCTTCTCAAGGCAGGAAAATCTCAACGCGGATGTACCACGAGGCTGTCTGAGAGGAAGAGTATTACAGGTTGCATTATAGATAGGACATACCAGCAGGGGATCGAGTGCTATAGTTTTCTTAGCAGACATGGATGAGACATCATGAGGATCAAGCTGAGAGATAGGTGGGTGAGGGGAGCAGCCAACAAGGCTAGCCACTATGTTACCTTTTTGATTGGCAATATTCTTTTTGATCCACAGGCTCCATTTTTTTATAGCCTTGTGGGAATTGCATACTTGATCTATACACACATTTGATCCTAATCTTTGTACCATGATAGTTACATTTTTGATGATATATATGATTGATCGATTTATTTATGAGATGTGTCATATTTTATTTAGGCATGATGGATGGATGTATTTAATTTCCTATATGCGATGATATGACTCTATCTTATGTGATGCATGCATTTATTTTATGTGATGTAATGCGATGTACGATGCTACGATGTGATGCAAATGTTTTTATATCCTTTTCTCATATGATGTGATGATGCATATATGGATGATATGATGATGCAAATTATGATATGACGAATATGATATGTAAATGCAATGTACTGATGCAAACTGATTATGATGACATATGATATGATATGACCTATGATTTTTATGGTTTATGAAATGCTATGGTTATGTTATGTAATGATTACATATGATTATGCATTGTGATTTATGATCATGCAATGTAATGGTATGAATGCAATGATATGAATACAATTATTTCTCAAGATACTTAGAATAATAAAGTATCATGAAATAGTAATATGAGATGATTATGCTTTATACTATGTGATATGATATGCCTAAGCGATGATTATTGTTTTGCAATGATTCATGAATGCAATGTTATGATATGGAATAATGTACTTATAATATGCAATGATGATGTGAAATGATTATGATATGATTATGATGTGATATGCCTCTAATATAAATGCCTATTGATACATAATGATTTATGATGTGTAATGATTATGAGGTGCTTATGCGATGATATGATGATGCATATGTGATTATGAAATGGATGTTTTGTATATGATATGATTTAATAATGACTATGTGATAATGCATGGAAATTTATGGTGTATGAGATGTTTTAGAATAATCATTCTACATTAATGATGAAATGCAATGTATGTGAGATGATTAATGTTTCTATATGATATGATATGATATGCATTATGATAACGGTTTGTGGGTGTAGGGTGGATGCATTAGCAATGTTTTTGATTAACTGTCATGGTACCATGTTAGCATGGAGAGAAGATAGAAGAAATAGAAAAAATGAAAAGAGGATCCAACAAGCCCACATTATTAATGATGGTGATGATGATGATTTGCTTATCAGGAATTGGGATTTTAAAAGATCCATTTACCTTATGTTTGATAATACACATAGGTGCGATGCATCAAGGTATAAAGAACCAGGATGGCGTTGTACCTAGTGTGATAGACTTTGACTCGACAATCAGATATGAGTACTCCTGTTCACACCTGACATACAAAACCTTATCTAAAATGCAGTTCAGATATTCCAAACATCTTAGACCAAAACATGGAAAGGAAAGCCTTCCCATGTGGTCAACAAGACATCTAAAATTTCTTCCCTACACCTAAACAAAGTATGCACGACCAAGTTATATTACAAGAATATCCAACAAGTACAATAGATAAAAAGATAATGATTGTTGCCCCATTTATTTCTCTCTAAATCCTTTTGTTTGGACATCATCGAGAGGTCATTGAAATGCACACAAAATAAGATAAGTCAAAAAGACAAAGACAAAGTAAACAAACAAGCTAATGTTCTTCATACCGCTAGCCAAGACTAAACTATGGTGATGCCTGATGTTGATGTTCATTGTAGGAAAGATTCATCCTAGAACATGATGTTATTAGATGATGGTGAGACTGATTGGATGATGGACTATTGATACTCTGAGTTGATCAACTTGTTTACCTACTTGCTTCCAACTGTTTCACCAAAGGTTGATGTTGACGATGATTTATTATGAGTGATGCTTATTTCAGGTGAAAGCGAGATGAGATGGATGGATTTTTTTCAAATATTTGGATGTTTTTGGTGTTTTCTAAATATTTTGAGGTTGTTTTGGGTTTTTAAATTTTCTAATTTTTTTTTGGTATTTTCTAAGATTTTGACCAAGAACCTAACCTAAAGACCTATCCTAGGGATCTTGGGAGTTGATCAACAGATTATCCTTGCCTATGTTTACACGCATAGACCACGCAGTTCGACTGACACAAACTTGATTTATTGATGAGATATGAACAAATGGATTGCCAGTTTATTGCGATGACCTCCTAAAGGACTGACCTAGGGTGTATCGGGGGCTGATCAAAGATCAACCTTGCCTACATTCAAGCTCAAAGATGATGTAGTTTGAGAGGATGACTCTATTTTTTATTTTATTTTATTTTTTGACATTTTTTTGGATTTTTTGATTTTGCGAATGTTTTTTGATTTTTTGATTTTAAGGAAGACTTCAAGGATATACAAGAATCTGATCCGATGTAGGTAAAAGAACATGCCCCTAGTGTGATGTGATAGAATACCCCGATATAGGTAGGACAAACTGACGTTAGGAATGTGCCAAGTAGTACTTGGGTGGAACATGATACAAACATAGGACCAAGCCATGATGCAGACACGAATGAGTGACAAAAGGAGATATGAGATGCGATGGATGATGGCAAGCATGTAGAATAAGTTGCAAAGATCTTGGTGGATGGAGAGTGTTTTATTCACACAAGGCACCTGTTTGCCAGGTTTTCACCAAGGTACTTGCCCAAAGCGCTACCGAACTAGTTTTCACTAGAGGACAATTTTTATCTTTATTGTTTTCTAATCCTTTTTCTGATTTTTCTGATTTTGATGTTTTTTGTATTTTTGGTTTTACCCTTAAGAGATCAGGCATACAACTTTTTGAGATGGGAGCTATTCATGGGATCTTGTAGAGGTTCGCCTTCGGGTGTTGATAGTTGATATTCTCTTGAATTGTAGCTTGTTTTTATGATAAATGGTCCCAACCAATTGGATTCAAACTTGTCATTACTACTTGGATTTGGCATGTTTTTCTAATTCTCCTTCAGTACTAGCTCATTGATTTGGAAGGTCCGCCTCTTGATCTTCTTTTTGTAGCTTCGCTTGAGACGGTTCCGATAGACTTGCAAATGGTTTAAGGAATCCATACATCGCTCATCCGGTAGTTCCAGCTCATTCAATTGTGACACCCAATATTCTTCATCTGTGATGAGATTTTGCAATGACATTCTTAGGGATGGGAGCTCAATCTCAATGGGGAGTATGGCTTCTGATCCATAGACCAGGGAGAAAGGGGTGGCACCTATTGGTGTGTGGATTCTTGTGTGGTAGGCCCATAAGGCTGGATTCAGTTGTAAATGCCAGTCACGACCAACATCATTAACTATTTTCTTGAGGATTCTGAGAATGGTTTTATTGGTAGCTTCTTCTTGGCCATTTCCTTGGGGATAATATGGAATGAAAAAGCAATGTTGGATATTGAATTTTTGGCATAAGTCGCGAACATCCTGATTTTTGAAAGGTGTCCCATTATTTGAGATAATGGCTTGAGGGACATCGTATTGACAAATAAGGTAATTTAGGATGAACTTTCCTGTGATGTAGGTCATGGAAATGGCGTCCACCCACTTCATGAAGTACTCAGTGGCGGTGATGATACACTTATGCCCATTGGATGAGGTGGGGGTGATTTTACCAATGAGATCGAGCCCCCACTATGAAAAGGGCCAATGTGTGATAATTGGGTTGAGCTCCTGAGTTGGTGCATGGATGAGGTCCCCATGCTACTAACATTGCAAACACCTTTTGACATAATCATGTGCTTCTTTTTCCATTGTAGGCCAATAGTACCCCGTCCTCAGCAGCTTCTTGGCCAAAGTCATACCACTCAAATGTGAACCACAAGTGTCATTATGTACCTCGGTTAAGGCAGTCAAGGCTTCCTTAGTGTTTAGGCAACATAAAAGGGTCCCTTCAATGCTTCTACGGTACAAGCTATCTCCTAGGATGACAAAATGGGATGAATTTTTGACAAAGGCTCTTTTGAGGTTTGGGGTTATGTCGGTAGGGAGGACTCCTATACTCAGGTAAGTGTATATATCATGGTACCAGGGATCACCTGGACCAATGATTTTGCACACAAATTCGAACTCTGGTACCTCAAATGCTAGTATGAGAAGTTGCTCTACAAGGAATTATTGCTTTGGGATGTTGTGCGAGATCTCTAGGAGTGATCCAATCATAGATATTGCATCCACTACTCTGTTATTTGCTCTTGGTAGTTGTTCAAATGTGATATCAATGAAGGACTCCTTAAGGCTTTCCACCAACTTCTTGTATGGAGTCAACTTGTCATCTTTTGTTGATATTCATTATTTACTTGTTGATTACAAGATGTGAGTCTCCGTAGACCTTAAGTGTCATGATCTGCCACTGCACTATAATTCTCAACTCTATGATAAGAGCCTCATATTTCGTGATGTTGTTTGTGCATGAGAATGACAGTTTGTATGATTTAGGTATGTAATCCCCTTGTGGAGTGATGAAGAAGATTCCCGCTCCTGACCTGTTTTGTGTGTAGGACCCATCAAAGTACATTTTCCAGTGATCTGCTACACTAAGGTTGAAGATTGACGCATCGGGGAACTCTGAAACAAGTAGATTTTTTGCATATATTGGTGCTTCTTCCAGTTGATCTGTGATCGCTTGTCCTTTAATAGCCTTGTGTTCTACATACTCAATGCCATGTTCTGTCAAAATCATAACCCACTTTGTGGTTCGTCCTATGAGAGTTGCTTTGGAAAGAAAATACTTGAGTGAGTTTATTTTTGTAATGAGCTTGATCTAATGTGCTAGCATGTAATGTCTAATTTTTTGTGCTGCAAACACGAATGCCAGGCATTCTTTCTTAATGGGTGTACAGTTTAGCTCATGTCCCACCATGGTCCTGCTGATGTAGTAAATAACTCTCTCCCTCCCGTTTTCATCATGTTGTGCTAAGAGAGCTCCGAGGGCCATTGTTGTTGCTGATATATATAATGATCAAGGGTTTGCCTAGAATTGGTGGCATAAGGACTGGTGGTGTGAGCAAGCACTCCTTGATCTTGTTGAATGCTTGGTCACATTTCTCATCCCATTTGTATGCTACCCCCTTGTGGAGTAGATGTGAATATGGGATTGCCTTGTCTGCTAGTTGTGCTATGAATCGACGAATGGACTGGAGTCTTCCTTGTTGGCCTCTTAGCTATTTCAATGTCTTTGGTGCCTCCATTTCAAGGATTGCTTTGACTTTGGTAGGGTGTACCTCGATTCCTCTCATGGATACGATGTACACTAGGAGCTTGGCCGATTGTATCCCAAAGACACACTTCTTTGGATTAAGTCAGACCTTGTACTTTCCTAGTCTGTCAAAAATGGAGCTTAGAGTTGATATATGATCTCATATTTTTCTTGACTTGGCCAATATGTTGTCCACATAATCTTCCATAGTTTTGTGAATCATGCCATGGAAGATCAGTGTCATGGCCCTTTGATAGGTAGCTCCTACATTCTTCAACCCAAACAACATCATGTTCCAACAATATGTCCCCCATGGACAAGTGAACGTTGTTTTGTGTTGGTCTTCTTTAGCTATCACGATATGATTGTATCCTGAGAATCCGTCCATTAGTGATAGCATCTCATGTCCTGCCATCATATCCACGATCATATCAATATTTGGAAGTGGAAAATCATCTTTGGGACATGCTTTGTTTATATCTATGAAATCAGTGCAGATGTGGATGCCCCCAATGGGCTTTGAAATAAGTACAAGGTTTGAAACCCATTCTGGATAATCGATCGGTCGTATGAACCTTGCATCTAGGAGCTTCTATAATTCCATTTTGACCAACAATTCTATCTGGGGATGCATTTTCCTTAGCTTTTGTCTTACTGGCTTTGCTTCGAGATATACAACTAAGTGATGAACCACAACCTTCGGATCAAGCCCAGGCATGTCGACATAGGTCCATGCAAAGTTTATCTTTCTTTCCTTTAGGAATGCAGCTAGGAGTTCCTCTTCTTCTGTGAGAAGTGACTCGACATAGAATGTTATGTGTGGTAATTCTTTTGTTCCCAAATTAATTGGATTGCACTATTCTACCAGAACAATTGACTTCTCCTGATGAATGGCATTGAGAGGAAGATTGAATCCTTCATCCTTCGGTGCCTTAGAGAGGTTTTCACCATTGGATGCATCCTTTATTTTTACTATTTTCGAGTCAGAGAATGCCATAGTGTGGTTTTCACTCAAAGACTTAGAGATTATTCTCAAATTTTCACTTTTGCGACTGAAGGATTCGATTGTTTCCCATAATAGGCTTGAGTATCTAGTATGATGTCGAACCCAACTTTGTGATCTCCATATGGTACCATATCCCACAATCCCATGAATTCTGAGAGTGCCTCATCATTTTTGAATGTGTCCAGAATTGGTGGTCCTCGTTGGTTATAATCGATGAGTTGGGGATAGACTAGGTTTATTGCATGGGTTTGATGGTCCGACTCAAATGACAGGGTGTTGATCATGAATAGGGAGGAATCTTTGAAAAGCATAGGCAAGTCAGTTATGGGATCCTCATCACTACTACACACATCAGTTATGTCAAAGGTAAAGTTGTCTATGGATCGACCCGTGGATATAAGTAACTAAAGGGTGGCTGCCGATAGTTGAGGGGGAGCTTTGACCTTTCTAATCGAGGCACCTCTACCAAGTATGGTCACCTTCAGAGGGGTACATCTGAGGCCAAGATTTCTCATACTCATCTTAGGAACGAGATGCAC
The DNA here is from genome assembly GCA_007115665.2 of Sequoiadendron giganteum. Lineage (NCBI taxonomy): Eukaryota > Viridiplantae > Streptophyta > Pinopsida > Cupressales > Cupressaceae > Sequoiadendron > Sequoiadendron giganteum. The sequence goes on along the minus strand of CM021107.1, from coordinate 535,654,629 downwards.
TAGAAGACCATTGTCATTCTATCCAAGCTTCTTGTTTCTGTTATAGCCCATACCAAGCATCATTTGTAATCCTTTGCTACTTTCATCCATGGGAAGATTAGGCACGGGCCTTTCACCTTGGTATAACAAGCTTGATATGTCTCTTTCATCTACTATTTCCCTATTTAGATCCCCCCAACGTATGAATCTAGAAGGATCTTCTCTGAAAGTTTGGGATGAGGTTTCAACTGGTTGGGGTTGTCCATGTGACCTAGGAGATTGAGGTAACTCTCCTAGTACAAAGACACTTTTTTTTTCATGTTGTAGTCCCCACACTGATTATCTTGGATAATGACCTTGATTTCAGATACATCAGGAATGGCGGGTGTCTTTGTCCCAAAAGTGGAGGCAATGGTAGCTGGGTCTACATACGGAGTTGAAGGGCCTTCATCATTCTTTGGGACTTGGAGGATTTTATAGTATTTTGCTTCCAAGTTTTTGCAGTAAGCAAAGGGCTCGGGATCACCGTAGATCGTGACCTCTTGATTTTGATATGAGAATTTGACGCATTGATGGAAGGTCGATGCAACTGCTTGCATCTTATGGAGCCATGGATGCCCTAGGAGGATATTATAAGGTAAATCAAGGTCTAGGACCTGGCAGGTGGTTTCCATAATGGTTGGCCCTACTTGAATAGGGAGTTGGATAGTGCCTTGAGACATCTTTCTTGGTCATCATAAGCTTTGATCGTGATGCCCTTGCCTTTTTCAATGGAGTCCTCAGAGAATCCCAAATTCTTTATGAGCTTGAGAGAACAAATGTTTAGACCTACACCCCCATCCACCAAAACCTTTTTGACTTTGTTTTTATGAACCGAGACTTCAAGGTGGAGTGTGTGATTGCGAGATGGCTGGGTGAGGAAGTCCTGATTGGAAAATGTGAGGAGATTTGGGGTGATAATATTTCTGACCATAGCTTGGAATTGTTCAATATCAAGATTGATATAGACGGTAGATGAAGCCAATGCTTCCTCAAGGATTTCTCTATGGGCGGATGAGATCTTCAGTAAATCCATGATGAAGATCTGAGTGGGAGTTCTTTTCAGCTGGTCCAAGACATTGTAGCCATTAGGAACAAATTTCAAATTTGAGGTGGATGCCCTAGGTAGCTGTGATGATCCAGCAATGGTAACTTTGTCGCCGCATGTGGCGACTCCACAATCAGCTTTGGCTCCCTTGATGTTAACAATAGTGACCCATTCATTTAGGGATGCGATAATGTGTTCGTACACATGATCCACATTGACATACTTTTGTTTTCCTTTGTTATGATCTGGCATCAGATTCGTGTAAATCTTAAGGTCTTGATTTCCAATTGGTTGTTCCACATTTATGATCTTGTCATCGATGAGGTCTTGGATTAAATTTTTCAGCTTCATGCAATTAGTTGTTGTATGCCCCTTGATTTTATGAAACTCACAAAGGTAGTTTTCATTGTACCATGGTGGTTTCACTTGGGGCTCTTGATAATTTTCATAAGGGGATTTTGATGAGGTTTTCGTTTACCAGTTTCTTCATGATGGATTCGACTGATTCCCCAAGGGTTGTAACTTTCTCTTGGGGGGATATTTGTTTTGCGAAGGTGGTCCCCCTTGATTATTCAGATTTTTGATTTGGTTATTGGGTGGTTGTTGTGATACCGCATTGGTTTACATGTTGTTGTGATTGTTATTTTGTGGTTGTTGATATGTTTGGGTGTTCTATTTCGGAGCACTGATTACAACCTTGGTATCAACCACACTGTCATTAGTGACATTCCTATTTTTCGCCCATGTGCGAACTTTTTCGTTATAGTTGGTGGAAGGGTGGTTTGTCTTGATGTTCTAGATAGGTGGGTGTCCCACCTTGTGCAATAAGGGCTCATTTGATGTTGAGCACCTTGGGGATCAATTGGTCGTAAGTGGTGATGCACTACATTTTTAGATGAAATGCCAAGGTTTTCTCAAGATTGGAAATGATGGTGGAAATATTTTACTCTTTCGACATGGCCCGCTTACTTCTATTGGCCTTGGATCACCATCGTTGTAGGAAGGAAGTGAATAATTCCCCCTTACCTTATTTGAGCGTAGATAGTTCCTCTAGGCTAACATCCATGTCAATGTTGAATGTGTAGTTCTTTATGAATGTGTATATGATCTCTTGGAACCTTTTGATTCAAGTAGGTAGGTGAGAGAACCACTCCATGGTAGGGCTAGCCAAACTTTGAGGAAATAGGCGCATCAAATATGTATCATCATATGTGACCTCCATGTAATGTACTTGGAATTCCTTGATGTGATATTCAGAGTTTCTGATCCCATGATATTTCTCAAATTTAGGGATTTCAAATCCCTTTGGGAATGGTACCATTGCCAGGCTCCTGTTGAAAGGATAAGGGCACAAATTGCTTGGTGTCTTTATTGTTTTCCTTGATTGGAGATCAAGCACTTGCTGCGAGAGCAATTTGATTTGTGTTGGCATGTTGTCTTGCAGATTAGGAGGTGGAGTGAATGTGTTTTGATGTGGTTGAGGTGTTTGAGTGATGGGTGGAGTGTTAGGTATGTTGGTGGGAGTTTATTGCAAGGTCTGTTGTGCGATTAAGGATTACTAATATACTTGCATTTGTTGCGCCAACAATGCTTGTTGTTGGTCTTGTTGTTGTTGTGCCAACAACGCTTGTTACTGGTCTTGCTATTGCTATGCCAACAAAGTTTTTTGTTGAGCTAGTAATTGGGTTGCTTCCCGTTGTGCTTGATACTACTATAGGGCTTGTTGATATGCTTGTTGCTGAGCTACTTGCAGTTGTGCCTGGTAGCGCTTATTGAGCTTGATATTAGGTTTGAGCTTGAGTCTGTGCTTGTTGGGCTGCTTATGCAGCCTGTGTAGCTTGTGGCTTGAGTTGCTTGCGCAACTTGAGTAGCTTGGGCGGCTTGTTGTTGTTGTAGTAAATTTTGAGCTTGGGCAGCTTGTTGCACTCGTGCTTGTTGTGCCACTAATTGTGCTTGCACTTGTTGGGCAACTAGTTGTGCAACTTGTTGATTTTGAATTTATTGAAGTGTTTTTTGATAGGCAACTTGTTGAGTTGCTTGCAATGCGATGCTAAACAAGTTTGTCATGTTGGGTTTCGGTGGTGGATTATGAATAGTGTTTTTTGTTGTGATGAGAGGTATCGCTGTATTGATAATTGGGGTTTGTGTGATGGATGGTGTGATTGATATGCTTGGCCTTTGGGAGACCATATTTTGAGACACTTGGGGGACGATAGATGATGTGTTGATTGTTGAGGTTGTTTGGATGGTTTCCACCTGTTGTTGCGATATCGATGGCAAGATGGGAGGATTTGATATGATGTTTTGATTTGTGATTGGAGGGTTGTTTAGATTTTGTTGATTGATGGTTGCTAAAGGGGGAAGGCCAACCCAAGGGGTGGTGTGGATGTTAATGGCAACAGTGGAAGTGGTTGAAAAATGGGTGGTGTATTCCCTTGGAAAAATGATGATGATCATGATGAGGGATCTGATGGCACTCTTAAATTTTGCAAATTTGAGATGCCCATTTCAATTTTTTTGCCTTTGCACTTTCAAAAGTGCACCTAATGAATTAGTCTGAGTGACCTACTTTGGAGGGTCATAATTCAAAGCCAAATTATTTTCATGCAAAACCCATTGGTAGACATATTCAATTGACATATGTGAATGGGCATGTCAATTTTCAGCTTCCCATGATGAGTTTTGTCAGGGTCTCGAAAAGTGAAGCTGAAGGGTTTTGACATTTTTATGTTGTTTGCAAACATATTCCCCATACCAAGTTGACTATCATGAGAGAATGAATGTTGTTATGTATTACCCATACCAAGATGAGCTTGTATGTTAGTTTTCAGAGTCTCATGAGCTAATTTTCTATTTTTACCATATCAAAACCAAATGCAATTTATTCAGTTTTGCATCTGCATTCTTGACAACCTTTCTGAGAGGCCGACTTTGAGCGTCAATATCTTTTGATGAGAGATGGTTCATGCAAATGCTTCTTGCACACATACTCAGGGTACCTAAATGTGCCTATGTTTCCTGTAACAGCCATCCAGGAGTTGATTTGCTATTTTTTTCAAATTGGCAATTGGGTGAAGTTTTTATTGGTTCAGAACAAGCTGTTGTTGCAAAAAGTCTGAGTAGACAACTTTGCTGATTAATATCTTTCACCTCGGGATCTCTTTTGCCAAATTATTTGTTGCACCACATTCTTGGGTCGAATTTCTACATGTTTGCTTAGTTTCAGGGTCTCAAGATAAGTTCTAATGGGTTACATAATCCTTTTCTAATCACGAAGGGACCGAAAATGGTGTTCCAAAAATTTCAAATTTTGCAATACTAATGACAACCCATTTCTTATTTTGGTCTAAAACCTTTACATCTCTATTTTCATCAAGATTGAAGGTCATATGATACATTATTTTAATGTATTTTTTGTCGTGGCTAACACGTTCTCGAACCAGTTTACAAAGGAGGTACCTAATTTTTAATGGTTAAAAAAATTTGGAAGAAATGGGTTTTCTCTAAATAATTGATTATGGCCGCACGCAAAAAATCTCGGCTTCAAGTGTCTTGGTTTGTTCACAATAAATTTTCTCTATTTGAGTCGTAGTCGAAATTAAAACTTCATTATTTTCTAATGTTTGAAGTTGCTAATGTTTAAAATATTTTATATATTTTAAATGTTATTCAAATTATATGCATGAGAATAAAAGAATTTTAGGGTAATGCCAAATATTTGACAACATTATAGGAACTTAATAAAGTTTAAAACTTTATTAAAAAGTCTTCCCCCAAGTTAATTCTCATGGCACCAAATGGTGTGAGGTTTGCGAGGAGAGTGCTGGGAGGGTAATTTTTGGTTTGCAAGTTTTATTTGCAATGAAGATTGGAGTACTTCCCTCTCCATTGAGGTGTCTCACGGATTTCAGTCAGATTTGAAGAGATAGTTTTGGCTGAGAAGCTGTTATTCACGTTTTTGGCTTTGTGGCAGATTTTTGAAGCTGTATGCTTGCTCCAAATGGTGTTTTTCACCTTCCAAATGAGGCCTGGACTTATCCACATATGTTGGGAATTCTTTCATCATTGTTCTCGCTATTTTTCGGGTGCCTGCAGTCATTAAAACGCCCTTGTATTGTCAAAAACGACTCTTTGATATCACCATTTTTTAGCAGCTTGTATTTGTAACAGAGCCCTTCCAAATGATTCAATGGAGTCTGTTTTTTTTTTTTTATCAAACTTATACCTAGTCTGGCTGCCATTGTCAATGAGTTGCAGAGCAATGCACAAAGGAATTGGGGAAAATCTCGCACACCTTACGAGAGTAGATGTAACGTCAGCCAAAATGGTGCGAGGTGAGTGAGGTTGGTAGATCAGTGGGCCCGACAACAAATAAATGCACGGGTATACTTTAATATACTTGGTAAAAAATATTAATGTTTGTTGTGAATGAAATGTGGGCCCATGATGATTTTGTTAAAAAAGAATCCCGATGAAATAATTAGAGCATTCCAATGTTTTAAAGGGTAAATAAACAAGGGTCAAAGTGATTGACGGTGGAGAAAAGAAGGTGAGATGCAGCCAAATCCCATCCATTAATCGCCAACCTCGCAGGAATTTGGTGAAACCGGCAAAAGGGTTGCGAGGTGCGCGATGTTGCTCCGCGTGGCATGTGGGCCCGGTGTGGCATTTTGAAATACACAGGATGACTCAAGTTTTTAAAAGCTTTTGTTTATTTTTAAAAGAAAGGCAAAAATATTTAATGAGTAAATATTGCCCGAGGGGACAAAGGATATAATGTCAGGTTTTATTTTTAAAGCTAAGTGCTTTAAATTGTGAAAAGTAATAATGCACGAGCAGGGTGAGCACAGTAAAATGGGTTCCACGTGAGTGCTAAGTAAATTGGTGGGCCCAGGGAAAAAGTGAAGGCACGAGTAAAGTCTTCCAAAGTATTTTAATTTTTGAATACCTTCATGAGGGAAAATATTTTTAATGTTGAACATAATGGTGTGGGTAAAATATTTTACCAAGAAAGTTTAAATATTTCCACCGTAAAAAGACAATGATAGTAAAAAATAAAGCAGTGTAAGGGAGACATGGGTAATATCTTTTTCCCATGAAAAGTGAAATATGACGGGAAGGTGAAAGCAAAGTGCACAAGAATTATATGTGAAATTATTTTAAATGTGGGATGGGATGAAATATTTGGGGAGAATATTTGCTTCGTTGAGGTAAAATGCCTAGAATATTTTAAATGAAGGATTTCTATCTGCTGAAGATAGAATATGCATGAAACTGCACAGGAGAATAATTTGAGAAAGTGAATTAAATATTCACTAAAATTCTTATTGTTGGGAAATTAAAATGATGTGAGAGCCTAAATATTAAAGTTAATAAAACTTTAATATTTGGAGGTGAAATGAAATATTGCTACAACAAAAGAACTGAAAAGAGGTTTTCACGGGCAAGCAAGGGTATTTTTACACAGTTGGGTGAAATTAGAGATTCTCCACATGGGCAGATTTTCAGTTGCAAAACAACTTGAGACAAAGGCAGTTTTGAAGGCAGAATAAGTTTGTTGTAGAGAGATGAGAGAGGCTTTGCAAATTGATGATCAATGGTGAATGAAGTTTCCAGATGGAGCTGCCAGTTGTCTTCAGCAGATCAGTTTTAGGGTTGCTATTGTTTTCTTCTATTCTCTTTATCTTCTCTTCTCTTCTCATTGTAAAGGGTTCCAATTTTCTAAAAGCTCTGCAAGTCAGGAAAAAGCTCTAGGTAGAATTGTAAGGCAAGGATGAATTGTAATTAAGTCATTAAATCTGAGGTGTCTGTGTTTTGAATTATGTTTCTATGTTTATTTTAGCTGATAATTATCTTCATGGCTGAACTGTAATGCTCTTTTTGATTCAATAATAAAATTGTTTGAGTCTTTTCATGCACATTTGTTGCATTTGAGTTACATCTGTTATTTCCTTTTGTTCTATGAATGATGTAATTTTTTTAATAAAGCATAAGCTACATTTATTATTGCCTATTGTTCAGGGGATAGTGTAATTGCTTTAACAAATGTGATAGGAGTTTTATGTTTCAAGTGGATTTATAAGAAGAGTTATCAGATAAAACTTTACTAGTCCGGTTATCATAATGTGATAACATTTGCAAGGATCTTCAAAACATGCTTAACACTATAAGATGAGGTGTTGGTTATATGACTCCATAGCCCTTTCTTTTGGCACTGGTCAATCTTCATGCTTTTGTTGTTTTCAGTTTGATCTCAACTCTTTAAATCAAAAACCATTTCAAATCTGTTTTGTTGAGTTGTCTTTGTCATGTTCTCCATGCTAGTCCCTGAAATTCAATCAATGTCTTACTAATGTTGAGTGATATTTTATGTTTCTTAGTATAATTCTGTGAGAGCATTATCTGTTAAGAAATATCTTGTTACTTGTGTCTCTAAATCTTTAGGTATTGTTAAAGGGTCACCCCCCTAGGTCTTACAGAGCCTGAAGTGCAGGGGAAATGTGTTTTAATCCCATTTCCTATCAGTTGGCCACTAAACTTTGAGAATTCTTAAACATAGAGGTTGGCTACCTCTTAGAGAGTTTCAAAGCTTAGTTGGAAAAATAAAACACCAACAGGATCGAAGATTCCCTCTGGTCCAAATAATCCACCTCCTTGTGAGGTCATGGGGAGAGAGGTTTGTGTGTTGAGAGGATATTCTGGTGTTGCGTGAAAAGAGGTTGGATTTGGGGGATCATGAAATGTGAGTGGAACGCACAGGTGTAATGGATTCAATGGGATGGATTGATCCAGTATGGTATTTGCATCCAAATCTTGGTTGTTCACAAGGGGATGAGTTTGAAGTGCATGAAGCAATGAGCTTCCCTTGCTGACAATTGGTTGAGTTGGAGCAATGGATGATGTGATTTGTGGGATACTTTGAGTGATGCTTTGAAATGGAGGTGTGGGTGAGATTGGGAGCATGATCCCCCAAGAGGCTTCTCCACAATAGTGCTTATGTCATAATCAGAAGGGAGTTTAGCCCCTTCTTTTTCCAACTCAAGCATGTATTGGGAGGGATTGAACCTCATCATGGTATTGACAATTCTACGAGTTTCCAGATTTTGAACCATTTCAAGGATTTCATCTTATGTCATCCCTAAGAAATTATTAGTGATTTCTTCCACTTGACCTTCCTCTTGAGGATTTTGCGATGATATAGGAAGATTGGTTAGGGGATTGTTTGATCCAAAGGGATTCATTTCAGGAGCAGTTTGGCTTAAGTCACTTGAAGTTGATGTTTATTTGTTGGTTTCCATGTTCTTCTTGTGTTGTGATCTAGTTTACACCATAAAATAGGGATCAATTTTCAAGAATGTGCGAGATGAACCTCTAATTCTTTAGATTGATCTAACTTTAGGCACAAAAGAGAAAATCTAGGATGATTAAGGATTAAAGTGTGATGATGGGATAAATGGAAGATGGATGATGTGAATGATTGAACTCTTGATAAATCTTTGAAGGAGATACTAGACTTTGGGACTTTTTTCTTAGATTTTGATTTGGTTTGGTTTGATTTGATTTTGACCTTGGCTTGATTGGAATTGGTTTGGATAGTGAACTCATAAACTCTAAGAGGTTGGATGTTGTCCTATAGTAGACTTGTACACAAGATGATAATTTGACTGTGTAAAGAAGGATTCATCTATACACCCCTAGCCAAACAAGATGATTTCAGGTTTGATTTTTCTTTTTGGATTTCAAATAATGAACTTATAAACCCCAAGATGTTGGATGTTATCAAGGGGTAGACTTTGTTCACAAGGATTGATAATTTGATTAAATATGTGGAGAAGGATTCATCTACACACATCTAATCAAACAAGATGATTTGGATTTGCCAAAAGTCTAGCATGAATGATTTTTTCAAGATTTCCAGGAGTTGTTGGTGAGATGATGTTTGATTGATGTTTGAGGGATGGATGAGAGCGATTGGTTTGATCCTAAATGAACCTAAAAAGATCTTTATTTACAAGACCTCAGTGTTGAAGAACATGCTTGTACTTCCAATGTGAGAAATGCAAATTTTTGAAAGAGACTTGGATTTTGTTGGTAATAAAATTCATACAAATTAGGATTGCTTTTTGATGCCCGTTTGTAAAAGTTGAAGGTCAATCTTTCTCTAAATTCGTAAAGCATAGACAAACATTTCTTGTGAGATTTTTGACTAAGACCTTTGGACTTTGGTTTCCGGATTTTGATATTTCGAGAAATCATTTGGAAGACCACATGTGTGGGGTTTAATTATTTCTTAACTTTGCTTAATGACTTCCTTTTATCTCAAACAATTCTTGATTAGGTTTTTCAAACTAGATGTCTAATGTCCTAACTTCTTCTCATCCCACAAAGTCCATTATGTGGGAATCAAGGAAATCAAGGCAATAGTTTCCTAATGTTGACTTTAGTGAGAACAAATTATGATATAAATCCAAATACTTAGAAGCCTCTAAGGATGAAATCCCTAGGGCAAGCAAGAGCACTTGAATTTTTCAAAGGTATTTGTTCCTCCTAAAGGTTTTGAAATTTTGAGGATTTGGTGGATGTTTGTTTTCAAACATTTTAGATCCAAACAAAGTATTTTGATTCCAACGTGATGCACAATCTTAGGATAAAATAAGACAATATTTATTGAGTTCCCACTTGGATAAATCCAATTACACTTACCCTTAATGGATGATTAGATGTTTGACCACATTGGCTCCCCTCCACGACACACACTTCTCAGGTCAACCAAGCATCAGTACCCATGAAACTCTCATGACATACTTCTCATCTTTACCAAGAGCCGTAAAAAATGTGGGACGACTTCAGAACGACCGTTCTTGCATCAACAAATAGATTTAAGGATTTGGGCCTTCTAAACAAAAGGTTTTAATATAGGAATTTCATTCGTGGGGGATCATTCATTCGACAAGAGACCATTGTTGCCCTTTTTGTTAGAACAATCCTCGTGATAATTGAACTTTTCTCAAGTACTCACACTTATATACCGATTGCAAGTCGCTTGGATTTAGCGTGTTACCAGTTGGGTCGTTCCCTGGGGTGATTACTTTTTTCCACCAAGCAGGCCCTCTAAGGATAAACAAAAGTGAGTTAGCACATTCATAGTTCGATCAATCTTTGGTGAGAAACAAAGAGAGAACACTCGCGATATACTCCACTCACACTAGAAAATTTTTGTTCAATTTTAGGAGCCCAAATTGAAATGTGGAGGTAATAACTTATACACTCAATATCACAAAAAACCTTTTGATTCTCAAGATCATTGTGAGGCGCGAGATAAATGCATATTCTCAATCCCATGGGGAAATTGGTGCCATTTTGATGTGAAAAATGGCCCTTTCCCAATTCCTTGCAAGTTTGATGGTCAGTGATGAAGATTTGATGCTCTTTGATGAATTTTTTTCATAACCTAGCTATGACAATGTGAAAATAGATATAAGTTGCTCAAAACTCAAAGATAATAATGTTGCATGAAGTTGTGGATGAGATTGTCAATCCAAAATTCAAATAAGAGCCTTCTATAAATAGAAGAGAATGATGGAGAAAGAGGCAAAATGGATGAATGTGGGACAAAAGACCAACCAATAGGAAGAGACAACTTGTCAACATGTGAGTGGTGGAGGAATGAACACATTTTTATGAATGTGCAAATAAATGTGGTTAGGTGGAATTTGAAATTAGTGAAATGACAAGTTGGAGGGAGAAATGAATGAGTAAATGCCACTTAGCTCAAGGCAAAAGACATGTAAGAGGCCTTTAATGCCTTGTTGGATGTACTCATTCTTTTGGAGGGATTTTTGAATTTGAGGAATATTCCCTTTTTGATGCCATGTTGAGAGAAAATATAAGAATTTATAAATCAATTAAATTGATTTACTTGTGCAAGTTGCAAAAGCTAGAGGATTTGAGTGATTAGGATTAAGATTAATCAAGATTTGATTAATTTAAAAAGAGATAAGCTGATGCGACAACTTGATTTAGATTTTTGGATTAATTTAAATCAAAGTTGAGAGGAATATGGATTTAGAACTAATTAAATAAAGTTTAATTTATTTAATTAAAAAGAATGGTGTTAGTTTTAAATCAAATAAAAATAAATTTATTTAATTCAAATGAGATGACTTTAGAGATTAATTAAATAAAATGAATTATTTAGTTAAAAAAGAGGGACTATAGGATTAATTAAATAAAATAATTTATTTAATTAATAAAAGATGATGACTTAATCAGATAAATCTAATTTATTTAATTAAGAGGTGAAATATGATGAATTTAATTAAATGAAGATTATTTGATTAAATGACTAGCAGAGGGGATGATTCAGGACGAAATGGTGTTAGTAAGATCAGGATCAATATGTATATTTTCCATGTCTACAGTTCTTTCTTCAAAACTTTCACCAATATAGAAATATGTTTCACTTTTATCTCTAGAGATCAAATATAAGCAACAATCATTACAAAAATGGAAAAAATTGCTGACATTCCTGTGGTTTGCATACTATAGACCTTAGAAAGATCCATTTATTGCTTAGGATCAAGAATATCTTTTTGCATTTCCTATGATAGATCTAATGAAGAAGGGCCTTCTTAAATTGAGCCACTCAAGTAGTAGAAGCCTCACCAATAGCCACTATACATTCACAAGTAATAAGAAATGTATAAAGTTCAAAGATAAAAACCACACTTAAGCCTCATATTGCATTACTTGAACTAGAATGACTAAAAACTTTTCTTTTGTAAGCACAATCACCATCTTCCAAATCTTCTTCTTCCACATAAGCTCCCACATCACCAAAAAGTTGAACACTAACCTTTATCGTTTTCTATCTATCATCTTTTTAAATTTTTAAATTCTTTTATCAAAATTAATTACCATACTAATTACTTACTTTATTAATTAACCTAAATTAATTTGAAAAAAATACTTTATTTCTTTCTATATATAATTAATAAGAAGAAATATCTTACAATTATCATTTTTTTCCCAATGTAACATTGAATATAGGAATAATCACCTCTTTCAACTAAAAACTAAAGTTTGGTATCTATTTCCCATACATACAAGTGGCGTTACTATATGAAAAAACAAAAAACAAAAAAAATCCATTTATAATTTCTTTTGAAGTACTGAACACAATCACACTTCCTAGTATTTTTTGTGATAGAGCATAGAGATTCCGGGATCTCTTCAAATAATTTGAGTCACAAATTGGCTCAAAGATTTCCGTACTATGAATATATATCATTATTTTTAGTTATAAAAGATCCTCATATATAAATAGCAGTCATTAAGGATAAATCTTAAAAATCTTATGATATTGAAATGCACTGATTGGAGGTCGTGTAGGTTTTGATTGCAAAAAAATCTTCTGCTATTGGCTGATTTGGATCTTTGTTCCGGCCGTTGGAGCACCAATTTTTTTGCAAAGGTTAGCCAAATTCCTATTCTTACCTCCACTCTTTAAATATCGATACGATTAGCTGTCAACTGAAAAATTTAGAGGATAATTTGAAAGAGATCTTTAAATATTGGACAGATTTAGACGTGTAGTTGAAAATTTTAGACCGAATTCTTTGAAAAAAAAAAACTTAGCTATGAACTGTAACATTTACAGAAGCAGCTATTCATGTAGGTGGAGTGAATGAAGCTTTATTCTTTTTCAGGATTTTGTTTACAGACATTTTGTTAAAGCTGAGTGATTTTTTTTTATTTGTTTGTTATTTTATTTTGAATGAAGAAGTCGATAATATGTGATGGTGAATTTTTCGTTTTGGATTGATTAAAGCAGCCACTAGTTGTCTTGCGGATTTTGCTTGTTTTGCATGTGAATTGGGTGGGAAACGGAAATTTTTAAGTAGTTATTTTGTAATTTTGAGTCAATTCGAGGGTTTGGAAGTTCGATTTGTGTCATCGAGTAATTTTTCCTTTGTTTACGGAACACATTTGTTTGTAGGAGGGTAATTTTGATGTCTTGTGCAGTTTGAGGGTTTCGGTGGTTGAATTGGTGCTTTTGACTGTAAATTTGGGAGACGTGGTTTCTGGGAGGCTTTTGACATTAATTTATATGGAACAAATTCGTTTGCTTTAAGGGTTAAATTTGAAGTCTCTTGCAGTTTGAGGCTTTTGGAAGTTGAATTGGTGCTTTTGACTTTAAATTTGGGAGAATTCGTTTTTTGTGAGGCTTTAGACATTAATTTGCGTGGAACCAATCCATTTGCATTAGGGTTAAATTTGAAGACTTGTGCAAGTCAAGGGTTTTGGTGGTTAAATTGGTGCTTTTGACTGTAAATTTGAGATAACTGGTTTTTGTGACGCTTTTGACATCAAGTGGTAATGGAACAAATTTGTTTGCATCAGGGTAAATTTTGAAGTCTTTTGCATTTTCAGGGTTTTGGTGGTTGAATTGGTGTTTTTGAGTGAATTTGAGAGACCTGGTTTTTGTGAGGCTTTAGACAGATTTGGAAAGTGATTTTGATACAGCAGTTTTTAAATTTGTGATGTCTACAATGTCAGAGGATTGGTGGTTGGAAATATAATTGAAGAATAAATTTGATGGGAAGGGTTCTCAATGATGTTTTCATTCTCTGTTTTTTCTAATGCAGTCCTTGGGTTATTAATTTATTTGTCACTTGAATTGGGGTTTATGAGTGTAAGCTTGATGGAAATCTTTTCTTCTACGGAAGATTTATGCATACAAACTTATTTTCTGTTTTAATTTGACAAAAATGGCTTCTACAATTGTTATGTTCACTCAGTCTGAGTGTTTTGTAGTTAGAGTCAAGGGTTTGAATGTAAATGTGATGAAAAAGGTCTTTTTATAGTGTCTTAATATAAGGTTTTCAGCAATCCATGTGTTTTAATAGTTGAAGTTGAGTCTATGAGTGTAAAGTTTAAACATTGTGGAAATGATTTTCTTATGAGGATCTGCCCTGATAGATAAATTTTATTTTATTTTTTCTATGAATTTGATGGAAATAGTCGCTTCTGAGCTTCTAATGTGTATTCTTTTGTGGAAATGTTTTTATTTTCAAAATGAGGCTCTGCTCTGACAGACAATTTTAATTTTATTTTTGTATGAATTTGATGGAAATAATCTGTTAGGAGTTTCTGATATGTATTATTTATGTGGTCCAAGGGTTTCTTGAGTTAGATTCTAGCTATGATTTAAAAACTTGGACTGATGTAAGTTTTTACTATGTAATGTAGACAGTTAAGAGCCTTGTAGTTATATTTTTGACATCTATAGAGGGCAACTTTGATTGAAAAATTATTTGTATGGGGCATGAATTTAACTTTATACATCCCGAAGATCTTAATAATTCAATTGTCCCTTTGCATAGTCATATGAAGATAGGGACTGGGACAAGGGCAATTAATTAAAAAACATTGTACTGCTACCAATTATATAAATATAATATATTATTATTAATTTTCAGAATTTTAGTGTTAAAAGTTACATATATACTATGTAGCATACAATTTATGAGCACAAGATACTACCATGGATTTAACCCTAATCAATTGATAAAACTTCTGTGCACATAGAAATCTTAAGCTGCCTTATTTTTTCGTCTTCATATTGGCAGTATTTTGGGCTCTAAGAAGAAATAAATTATTATAAAAAAATCTCATAAATTGTCATGGAAAATTTAGACAATTACATGTTTATTAGTGTTTTTCTTTAGCTCTCTCAGCTCTTAAAGAAGCACTTCATGTAATTTGTATGATATATCGAAGAATTTTTTAGTAGTTTCCCAATTTTCAAGAGACACTTGTATGAGACGTCAGATGTTAGGAACATCATTTGAGCTCTCCTAATTTTTGGGATGCTCCCATGTGTGTCTATGAGATGGGAACACATTTCTGATATGTGAGATGAGTATTAGAGGTTAGAATGCGAGTCTTTAGGTGGCTATGGAGTGTAAACATGATGGAAAGTGTTTCTGTACGAGGTTTTATTCCTGGCAACAAGTTTAACTTGGAATAGATTTATGGCCACAAGTTTAAATTTGTAACAGGTCCTCATTGTGTTGTTCGATTCATTAAGTGTTATGCAGTAGTTGTTGAAATGGTGATTTTGAGTATAAACTTGCCAGAAATGGATTCTGCATGATGCTTTATTCTTAACATTCTGCAATCCAACATTTTATCTTTGAATTTGAGTGCAAGTACAGAGAGCTGGTCTTATATATTTGAGTGTAAACTTGATGAGAAGGCATTTTGTATGAGGTTTTATACTGGAAATTTATGCAGTCTGATGGTTAGTGCTGATTTATTCACAACTCCATGCAAATTTATGGTTTGTCTTTTGTACTGTTCTAATGAGTAAATTTTGTAGTTGTATTGGTGACTTAATGTTAAAATTTGATAGTATTTTTTTGGTATGTTGTATGAAGGTCCAATCTATAAATTTTTAATAATTCCAGGATTCTGGATATTCAAACATGACAGAAGTGGATTTTGCATGACACTATATTCTGAAAACTTTCTCCTATCTCAAGTTTTATGTTTGAATTTGAGTGCAAATACAGGGAAAAGGTCTTTATTTATTTGAGTGTAAACTTGATGGGAAGGTTTTTTGTTTCAGGTTTTTTTACAGAAGATTTATGCAGTCTGAGGGTTCCTGTTGCTTTATTTACCACTCAGTTTAGGGTTTGTCTTCTGTACATTTCTAAAGAGTAATTTTTGTGCTTGTATTGGTGACTTCAAGTTTCAATTTGATGGTGTTTTTTGGTACATTGTATGAAGGTTCAATCTGTAAATTCCTAATAATTCCAGGGTTCTGGATGTTCAATCTGTAACTTCTGGTTTCATGAGGGGGAGACAGATCATATGTGTCATATTTAGCTATCTTTGTGCAAACACAGTTCGTGTCAAAACATGTGCTTCAGTCATGGAGTTAACTAGGGTGCCATACAACTCACCAAAGGTCTGATTTGACTGAGTTTTGGTGTCTTGATGAGGGATGAGCTTGGATGCAAGTCCTGAACAGTTTTTAGTGAGATTTTTACCCATAAAGCTTATCATAAAAACCAAGGGAAGTACACATATCTTTGCAGTTCCTTTTTCTTTTTTGAAAAAAAGAAGTTAACAAATGGGCATGGGTAAGTCCATAAAAACACATACAAAAATAAAAAAATATATACATATTCGCATTTTAAAAACAGGAATTAAGTTCAGAACACCACACATCATGCATATGTTAAACAAAACTATCATAAATATCCCAAATTTGAAATACAATAATAATACTAGTTCGATATATTTTTATATCATAACTTTGTATGTTTGACTTGGATTTCTGCCTTTCAATATTTAAATTAATGCCTACTGATTAAACAAGTACTTGCTTGGGCACGTCTAGGATATTATATATTAACATTATTTGATTGATGTGTATATATCTGATTATCATAATAAAGGGCAATGATAAATAAAAAGTCTATACATCCATTGGAGATGGAGTACATGATAATATAGACGTAGATGAAAATTTGATTAGTTATTTTTGAAGGGGCCCTTCCTACAGCTCTAGTCTAAACGTGTGGTTTCTTGAACCTTATGAAATAAGGTAAATAAATAATGTGATGGGGTTTACCAGGTGAAAACCATTTGCCTCATGAAATCATGCATATTCTTGAAAAAGAAAATGGTTGAACCAAGTTGTAGTGAGGATGATAATACATCTTGTTTCTTCAACACTCTTTATTGTTTGATTGAGTTTAGTTCGAGTGCAGCAAAGGGCAATGTTATTGCAAAGTCTGGTTCGAGCAGAGTGTGATGTATGCAGTAAACATTAACGTTTTGCTGCTGTCTGGGACTTGTCAAACACACCAAAAATGTTAAATGACTGTCGTTTAGGGTTTCCAACACATGTTTTATGGTGGAAAATTTTGTCTGCTGCTGGAATCGCCATGGCAACGCCATGGAAATATCGTTTTCAACCTAGAATTGCCTAGGTACATGCATCAATGATTCCACATGATACTGACCCCAAAAAATGGTACCCTACCCGATTCCACAGGGGATTTGTTCTTGAGTCTGGTTCCAAGATGAATTGTACTTGGAAATGCAGGTTTTTTCTGCCAATTCAGTAACTCAGGGAAAAAATAATGTAGCAAATATAATATAGGGGATAAATTTACTTGAGGATAATATCATACACTATAACATTGAGAATGATGATAGCTTATATTACAACATTAAGCAGTTTTGCTGGTTATAACAACCTATCACCTTACGCATCTTATTCTGAAATTTTGGTGTGAATTAAATGTCGACGTTTTATTTCATTCACATTGGCAATGCTAAGGGTTATTTTTTTTCTGCATTGCTTGCTATTTTCTACGACATTTTGCAAGATTTCTTGTTACAAGGAAAAGGATTTTACAATATACTCAGGCACAATATTGAAAAGAGTTGTCAAATTCTTAAAAAATTAATTATATCCATTATCACAATATTCTCTGAGTAGTCAAGTACGTACAAGTTTGACTCTATTCTTTGCAAAATTATTGCCAAGTGCCAAGTACATATGAGTTAGCCTTCAACTTGTTTACCTTGAGGCTAAGTTGTATGACTGTGCTTTCTAGACATAAAATTTAACATAACAGAATGCACATAATTGGTGAAATATTGAAATGCTCAAAATTTATCATGGAAAAAACTTAACAAAACACACCCAGCAACTTTAAAGAAAAAAATAATGCATCACACTAACGACAATACAATATGCATTGCTACAATGCTACACTTAATTGATACCTATTGCTTGTGAACTAGAAATGTCAGGGAATAGGCAAGAAGAGGAATGGATAGAAGACAAGTGGAAAGAGCGGGTGGCACATCCACATGCAGCACACCCTATGTTGCAAAAGGGGGAGCTAAGAGTAGGGGTGATGGCACCAATGATCACAGAGCCAGAGGAGTGTTGCCCCCAAGGGTAACTCACTCTGTAAAGAGTTAAAGAAGGGTGAAGGGCAATGTCCTCCAAAGCTGACTAAAGCCAAAAAAACAGCTAAAATATTCATTTAGGAAAGCATAACTTCTTCTTCTTTCATGCATATTAACCAACATAATAAATAACATTTATTCATTTACCCTTGTTAACATTTCAAAGAGAAGCATTGAACAAGGAAGAGATGTTTATGTGATAGGAAGAAATTATTTCGAACATTTAAGATAGATTCAATAATAAAGAATATTTGTTTTTAATTTCCATCAATAAACATATGAACAATTTCACTTTATCACTATGTGAACATGCTAAAGTAAGTAGAGAATAATAACATGAAGATCAATTACATTTCTTTAGTAGGACTTTTGTTCCATTAACATATAACAGAGGTTCAAAAGGATGATGTTCACTTTCATTACCTAACACCAAACATATGCAAGTGATTCCATTCCTTTTTTGTAAGTCCACTAACAAGGAGAGAGAGAAAGAGAGAGATAATACTTTCATTACCTATCCTATCAATATGAAGATTCAATCCCCTTTCATGATGTAGTCAACGTAAAGGAAGGTTGTGTGAGAGAGAAAGATACATAATGTGTTATCAAGTTTAAAACTTTAATGCAACCATTTCCATTCACCCCTACATATATGATTCACAAGGTTTAAAATCAAATTCAACATTAAGATTATGTAATAGGGATTGCCTTCCTTGATCCACATTACAAAGAAGTATATAGAGAATGAATAATTATATTGAACTTGTTCTTGCTAGCATAATACTATCAAGTGAGCTTTCCTTCATGCTTTATCTATGCTAACCCAGCGATATAATAGGAAATTTTTTGCCTAAGCTGACTTTCCCATTATGCATGAGATGGAAAAGAGAAGTACAATACAATGAATTAATTGCATTCCTTAACTGCACAAATAGAGAGTTGAACTTGACGAGAACTTGTACCGAACAAGGCATGCGACAAAATCAAGTAAGGAGGAGCATATAACTGTAAATCATATGAACTCAAATATAATCACCTCTCTAAGCATTAAAACATCAAAAATAGTCATTAAGTGCAACTAGGAAGATATAGATTGCAAAACAAGATTCATCGTGAGGCAATTTGGACCTGACTGTGGCTTCAAGAGAAATCCCTTGTTTGAGACATTGCTGGACCGCGGTTTTTAGGTCATAGTCACAGTTTGACAACAAAAAGAGAGATTGGGGACTGGTCAAAGTCTGACTGTTGGTTATCCATAAATTCTATGTTCTCGTACATTGTTGGACCATGGGTTCTGGAAATTGTGTAATTTGTTTGACCATGGGTTCTAGAAGATGTAAATTGCAAGTTTGTTTTCATTTTCATTGTTCGTTACAAAATACAAACACTTCAAAAAATTTAGCAAGACTCTTCATTAGGGTAATACAAATACAAAATCAATTGGAAAGGGAAATACTGTATCAATTTCCGCATATTAACTTTTTTCCAACTTTGGTGCAAACAATATTGTTACATTTAATGTTTTCTTCCAAGATTGAGATACATATTTAAGCCATACGGTTTCAGTTTTCTTACGAGCTTGCATTGATATCAAAAATATTTTCTTAGAAATCTTTAATGTTCCAAAAGATGGCTCTAAGCTCCACTAAACTGCACATGACCAATGAAAGTAGCTTACCTTCCAACATTAAGGTAGCCATCAGCTACCAACCTCAAGCTAGGATGATTCTCCAAGGACTGGGGTCACAAACAACATCAAACCATCAAACAAGCCATGAACTCACACACAAATACACATTATCATAGACCTTCTCAAAAGGATTACACAAATATTTCCCACCAAAAAAACCACAAGGGAAAAGGAGGAAGAATAGTCTTCTCATCCTTCTAAACAATCCACCTTTCCAAGTGAATTCCTAAAAAGAAAACATGCATTCTCTTTCAAGATTCTCCCAAGACCAAAATGACATTGCACAAGCATAAGAAATTAGGGAGACCACTTTCAATCTAGAGCTTACCAAGGGAGATGAGAAACTTTTCTCTTCTCAACCAAGCTCCCAATCCATCCCAACACTTCCCAATATCTCCAAGCATCCCAAGCATTTTCTTCCCAAAACTCCAACTCTCATGAGCTCTCTCCCTAATTTTTTTTCACAAAATCAAAAGTGCAACAACAAAAGAGTTGACTTCTAAGGCTCCCACATGAGCACATGCCTTCCAAAATACTCCAAAGCCATCCCAAAAGTACCCTACCGGCAAGGTACTTGACCTAGGGGCCTCAAATCAACATAAAATAATAAAAAATCACATTTAACGAGCCCCCCGAAATCCATAAAAGATCAAATCCAAATTAAATAAAAACTAGAACATTTAAAATCAACCACCAAATGAAATAACAAAATATCATAAATTAAAAAGGGGACATAACTAGGTATCACATTATGGCTAACAAAGGGGTATCTTGGTCACACTTGATCAAGACGACTTGGTGGCACTAGTTAAACACAGCCAATGTCTCATCACATCATATAGTGTGAAGCAAGATGGTGGGTGGTCCTTGGACAATTCTTCAGTGTGTTATTAGCCAAAATATAATCCCCAGCACACTTAATTGCACATTAAATCCCTCTTGGTAATATATAACCAAAGTACTATCGTAATATGTGACATTTATCATCCATGTATACAAGTATAATTTATGTAATATCACTATTCATTATTAACCTCCACTAATTATAATTCATTTAAAATTTGACATTTAATCTATAATTTTAACTAATTTAAATCAAACACCTCATTAGCATCTAGACAAATATTATAATCAACTGTTAAGTTAAATACTATTTTAGATCAACCAATTAAAGTGCATCTCATTACTCTTTGAGATCAATCACATAGTTTTCACACCGATGTTCAGCCTTAAGCATATATCATTATGTAAACCTATAACCAAGATGTGCAACAATTAAGCAAATGCAAATACACTAGAAGCAACATCTAAAAGTTGTTAGCATTCAACCCTAATTCTAAGGATCATCCAAGAATGAACTAGATGAATTACAAATTAACATGTTTCTCAACATCATAATTAGGACAATTATAAACAATCATTACTTAACGTTTATTCTAGCCCTAATACAAGGGTACTAGAAGCATCCATAAATCGAATCGTCATTATCAGGACACAACAAGCTAATGTCAACATTATTAATAATCCAATGAAATGACTAGAGCATGATTTACTAGTGAACATGATTAAGGATATATAAGAATTCCAATCAAGGAAGTAAACATTTATAAAATGTGAAAGCAAGAAAGATTATAAGAGAAACGTCCAGTAAAAACAATTAACATACACAACTTACCCGCATGACACCTTAGAAGTTAGAACTACCACATGGTGCCAAATTGTCAGAAAAGTAAGCAAGATAACACATGGATCTATTCCATCATTATAAAGGCTTACTCCATTTTATTGATCACGCAGCAGACAAAAGAAAAACATGCAATAAGTCCAATTATGATTAAATCAACAACTGAACCATTCCTAAAGTATGCAAATTATAATCATAAAAGAGAATCTGGATCATTAACATCAAAATCATACATCAAGGTTAAGCATGATCTACCACTGGTTGATGACTCTCAAGTCTCAACATAAGAATCCATAGGATGAATTAGCATATTGATAAACACGAAAAGAGTAAGCTAACTCCAAAGCTACAATGATATGATGACCAAGGTATGTCTAAAACATGGAATTTAAAATCGGTTAGGAGAGAGTGATGGAGGTGCGACACAGTTGGGCCTTACAAATACATCTGAATTGAAGGGAGTGATATTATATTATATTATTAACTATGAAGAAGTATGTTAAAGAGTTAGAATTTTAGCTAATATTTTAGTATTTACTATATGAGAAGATTTAAGTTGTAGGAGTAGAAGTGTTCTTTGGTGAAGAAAATGAGAGTCACTCATGGTACGAGTTACTCACTCGAGAGCACCAAGATATTCTCCTATCCATATGTAACAGTTGAATTATATTTAATATTTGTAGTTTCTTTTCCCATACCCATAAATGTTTAGCTCAATGTGCACTAGTTTATGATAGTTAAAATATTTTATTTTTATCTGCATGATAATTATATGGTTTTGCCATAAGGTCGTAGTAGCCTACGCTTTGGTATTAGAAGTTAGAACTATCTTTAGTAAAAGAATATGGTATGAAAATAAGTAGTGGAATAATTTGAAAATGAATAATTTGTTTTTAATTTTTAGGAATGCAGACAAAGAGTGCTGAAAGAAAAAATTCAGTCTTTTTTGAAGTGCCAGTTAAATTATGGTTTTGTTTAGTTTGATCTTCAACAGCTTGTATAAGTAACACAAGAAGCAAATTTAAAATTATGTTTTTGGGTCAATTTTTTTTACAACTATGACATTTATAGAAAATTTGCAAGAAAATACTATTGAGAAATAATCTAGAATAGAGACTGGACAACATATTAACGAGATTGAAATAGCATAGGGCAAATAGGATGATTTGACATTACCTACTCGAGTACAATGATAACTGAATACAAGTGTTCTTTAAATGATGTGATTGTCCAATGCAGATATGATTCAAATGGAATATTCTGCAACAGAAAAAAATAAGAGAAGTGAGAGAACACATAACAAAATTTGAAAGATGAGAGAGCATGATTAATGCTGATACTAGAAAGGAAAGTTTTGTGGAGAGATCGACATTATGGATGAGGAAATTTTAATATTATTCAGCATCTGTATTTAACGCTTATTGTCAGACTAGGTTAAGAAGTGAAATTCAAGGCCACTCAACAACTTTGTAGAAAGCTTTGTGTCAGCCTAAGCCAAGAAGTGAAATTCAAGGTTAATTGAGCTCAGAACATTACAAAAAAAAAGGACATCACAATGTTACGAGAAAATTCTAAGACATAATGTTCACTCATGGTAGACTGAGATATGAAGTCATGTATTTCAAATTTTCAACAGTGATTAATGGTGTCTATTATTTGCTAATGATGACAAATGTTTACAACAGATTGATTTCAATTGGTGGTGATTTGTGAATTCGACACTTTATTATCCATCTTGAATATACAAATGACATGTGCTAGTGGTTGCACAACATCAATATACTTCTCTGATCACATGTATAGGTGATGCTGTAAGTAAGAAATGCAGAATTAGCAAACAATAGTGATAGGAAGCCATTGGGATTAAGATAAAAAGCACTTTAAAATTGAAAATACAGTAGGAAGGGGAATACTTGCAAAGAAGTTTCAGCCAGCAAATCCCTTTCCTCACTTATTGACACCAGAGCTGTGGCCTACACTTTAGTTTGAACTTCGAAGACTCAATCATATAAAAGTATTCTTTTAAGATTATACTTCGGTATGACTTGTTGTGTACTGATTGGGAGTATCTTTGTATATAGTCACAGAATTCAAATTCTGAAACCATTTAAGTCCTGGGAGAAAATGTTTTGCTAATTAGTGAATATCCTATTTGTCCCATACTTGATTTACCTAGCAACTCATACAGTATAGAATATTCTTCTTACATTTGGAGTTAGAGTAAGCTATGCTATGCTCAAAAAGAGCACAACCTTGGGCATCAAAAGAAGATTCTTATATTTCAAGAAGAGCAGATTTATTTATCAAGAGTAGATTTTTAAGTATCAAGAATATGAAGAATTTTGTCGTGTATCAAGAGTTTTATGTATCAAGAAGAACATATTTGCTGGTCAAGAGCTAATTCTATATAGGAAGATGATGAGCAAATTCTTATGTATCAACTTTCAAGAAAGGATGAAGAACTTGTTACAATCTAGAAGATTATATGCAACAATATAGCTGTACAACAGCCGACTTAAGTTTTGAAATTTCAAAACATCAATTTTGCTTTCATTTATGATTAAAAATTTAAACACAATTGGCAGGAACTAGCATGCTTGAAGATTTGATATATATCCAAACAAACTATATTATTGTATATGATCTTCATCTAGAATCAGCAATTTATTTAAATAAGCAAACGTATCTTATGCTGGACACAAGAATAACTGTGAAGCACTATCTCGGACGAGCTTGGTAGCTGGTTGTTGAGAAATTCATCACTTTAATGATTGAAGAAGGATTTGAAATCAGTCTAAAGTATTTTGTTCTTCTTTCAATTTTTGTTTGTGAACAAAGACAACACCATAATGACTGCATTTTTTGATTAAATTCCTGAGGCCAAAGGCATATATGGAGTGTCTGTGTTGACATAAAGTTAACCATACCATCTTTCTGAAGATGGAGAATTTGATCTTTGTAGGCCTCAAGATATTGTTACAATCAACTTCGCCTACCTATTGATATTACTATATTGTTGGGTTTGTTTTTATGTTGGCAACAGAAGTGTTCCTTTTCTGAATTTTGTGATTGTGTTAGTTCAAGTTTATTCACTTGGAATTATGAATTTTTGGGCCAGATAGTGCCAGATAGTGTTACTAAATTTGTAGCCACATTATGAGCTGATTGAAAAGTTATGAGCTTCTACACTGTTCACCTTACATCTGCTGAAAAAAGGCTTTCGTAGTTTGAATATTTTTGGAAGATTTCATACTGATATCTGGAGGTTTAATATCATTGGTTTCTCTTATCTTTACAGACAATGCTAATTGTTCTAATTTGTTTGTTTGGGAGGTTGATTTTGGTTGTCCTTTAACTTAAATTCTTCAAACTGATATCTCTTACAGCCAGAATATTGACTTGTCATTGAATATATTCCTATTGGCTTATGTGTGGGTTGTTTCTATTTTAGCATTGAGACTCAGCATGTTGGGGTTTGAAATGTTAGGGTTAGGTTTTGAATTTTTCTTCTGAATTGTTCATTTTGAGAGCTAGTGATATGACCTAAGATATCTCTTTTATTACTGTTCAGAATTATAGATTTCCAGATGTAATGACTGGTCATTATGTTCACACGATGCCTGAGCACTTTTCTTAGAAGATAAAGATGGCTATCCACTAGTTCCACTTTTACAGATAACCTAAGAGCCCACAATTGCCATAAGGCTTCTAGAGCATCATTTTGTGTTGCAAATCTTTTAACAATGTGTCCTTGAATCTGACCTGAGTGTTGATGGATTGTTCATTGACCTCAACTTTGTTATGAATGCTTTTGAACTACTCAGTAGCTTATCCTTTGAACTACAAAGCTATAATAGCAGTGTACCCAGGGACACGTCCCTGGGATTTTTACGTATCCCTGGAAACAGGGACATTTCAGGAACTCAGGGATGGGGACAAAATGTCTCTGCCCTATCTCCAAAAAGAAGTGACAAGATGTCCCCTCAATCTGGGGGACTTTTCTAGGGATGCCACCCCATTATGGAATGCCAAGGGGAAGCCCTGGCATCCTGGGGAATGTTGGGATGTCCCCAACAGCCTGCAGTTTAAGAAACAGCAAAAAATAACTGCTGTCGCCAAGGATGATGACTTTTATCAGGGCTTGCCTTCTGACTGACATTGTGAAAATTTGCCAGTTTTTGGCTCAGAAAAAGTGCAACAACTGGAGTTTGGCTTAATCAATTTTTTGTTTTTCATTTTCACTCCATGTCTGTTTGATTGTTTGTGTATAGCGTGTCTTCTGTGTTGGTTTTAAATCATTGTCTTAACAAAGGTAATGATAATTGTCGGTAGGTAGTATTTGATGCATCTGACATGTGGGTGTTGGTTTAGTTGTGAGTTTGATAGAGTTAATTTGATTTTTTCTTTTTAACTCTCTTTTTTAAAAATTTAGATATTAATTTTTACATTTAGTAATCCCCTGCTGTCCCCAAATTCCTGAATTTTTTGGTCATCTCCACAACCAGCCCTCCTCTACCTGAAACTGTGTGCTTGCATCTCCCCTTCCCTGTCCCCAAAACTCAGAAACACTTAAAATAACTTAATTCTCTTTCCTGATCTCACATAATTGAGAATGATGATTTGGTATGTCAGCCATGCTTGATATGATCTACCACTTTTTTTTCAAATAATTGTAAATTATTATTCTATCTATTTGGCTAAAAGGGGATGGGGGAAGATTTCAAGCTTTCTTTCAGTCATAACCTACTACATATTTGTTTTTATCAGATTTCCATATATTTGGAGTGGATTTACATTTGTGATTCTATATGTTTCATCATTTATTTTATGGAGTGTTTAACATGAGATATTGCCCCTCAAAAAAGTCAAATTTTTACTATTGTTTGCCTTACTGTGGACTGAAAGGACAAATTTAACACTATTATGGACTGTACCATTTCCAGTGAGCTGCACACAATAACAAAATACGAAAGGCTCAAAAAGAATTAGCAGAATTTAAGAAAGAAATCTTAGAGGTTCAGTGTGATGGATGAGCATAAGTTATAAGTTATAACTGAACCATTACATTCATTTTCGAGAAGGAATCATTAATTTGGAACTGCAATCAACCTGTCTCATCATTATTCCTCAATAAATCATATGATAAACAAACAATATTGATCCTAGCCTTAAAAGCTAAAAGCTTATTACAGAGCCAAGGCTTGAAGAACTCCAACCACGGTTCTCTAAAGGTGTAGCCTCTAAGGACTCCAATCATGGCTCATGTAGAGATTAAACCAACTAAAAATGTCAAGCTAACAGCTCAGGAAGTACAAAATTGCCTTTACGGCTCTGCATCAGCTTTTAATACAATGAACCAGAATCCTGAAACAGTTATATCAGCCAACTTGTATGAAGCCAAGTTGACAATATCTTCTTTTAATTTATTACAACTAACACTATTAGGTGCATGTTACAGGCATCATAACAGTCAAAGCTACACTCAACATACCTTACCGACGTCATCTGTTTTGCTGATCCTATGGTCAAGTCAATCAGGATTAAATTCATTCAAAATTGTCATTTACCTGCTTTACTGATGTTGTCAGTCATTGTGGTCAAGCAGCTGTCATATAAGCAAGGAAGTATCTCACTAAATTCATCAGGTGACTTGCTCATGTGACAATAATATTACAATGGCAGGTTCTCTCTCCACTTCAAATCCCTTCTGTTGATCCCAAGGCAGAAAATTTATGACTGTGTATTAGATGAGGTCAGAAGTGTTATATTTATACTTTTTTCTAGTGCTTTTAATGTTGCTTGTGGCTTGTGGTTGGCTGAGATTAGAGGGGAATAATACTTGAATAATTAGAAAATCTTCTTTTCTTGTATTTTACATTGAGTGTGAATTTTTCATATCGTTGGAGAGCTTTGATTGCATATTTTCATATGAGTGCTTCTGGATTTAACTGTGTAGGAGTTTTTTAATCTGGATTTTTAGGGATTCAAATGAAAATTTCAAAGGATCTCATCTCATATTCATGAATTATAATATTATAACAAAGTCTTCAATGATTTCTTTATAGGTTCTTCCAGGATCTGTGTTTCCTAATTGTGTACAAGCAATGTCTGGGGTTGATCAGGTCTGTAACATTCTAAGATGTTGTAAGTAATCAGAGATTGGACACACCCTTGGATGCAGTATTACTTTACATAACCTTAATTTGTGAAGAGGGCCTAGAGGAGGAATGAAAGACATTTCTAATGCGTTCCATTTGACAATTGAAGTATTCCCAGTGGGAAAAAAACTTCTTTTCTAATTAATAAATTACAGATTATGCCTCATGGAGTTCAATTCACTGAATTTTTTTCAAGATGTCTGTCGAATACTGTGAGGTATATTTAATATCTCTTGATGAAATTTATAGGAATACAGCATTTTAGTTCAGATATGTTAAATTTCTGGATAGATAATTATTAATGGATATGAATATCACTCATGGTGGAAGGCACTTGATAGAAATGAAGTTGGTTTTGTGAATGTTGTAACTTATATATGCATCTGTTAGGGTATTTTATTGTCAGTATTATTGTTTTTGACAAATCCTACAATGCAATTTATATATCGGTTAATATGAATGTTGGATTAATCAAATTAAAATGTAGATTAACAGGATAAAAGTTCAAATAAATTTTTTCATCTTATGACATGATTCCTGGAAAATAAGGCAAAAGAAAAGAAAGCCAGCATCTGCTTTGTAGCGAGTGCTTGATTACTAATTTATTTTAGATAATTCCATTTGCATTAATGAAATAAACATTGCTGTAAAGTTTAAACTACACCAGTTTTGTATTAATTACACCAAGCTTTAATTTTCTACTTGTTCAGGTCAAGTAAATTGCAATTGCAAGACTTGACAATAGGACAAATTTAATAAATGCAATGCATTTTGTCATTGACAAAGGAAAATTAGGTAGGAATCAATTTTAAAACAGTTTGATCCATAAGGTGTTTGGTTCTACCTGACAAAATCTTAAAATTCACTAACTTTTATTTATTCTTGTCACTAAATTTTTTTGATCAAAGAACATAGATTTATAAACTGAGCATTGCATCAGCACAATGTGGGCTTTTCGTCTTTTAGATTTGTTTTACTTTTTATCATATATATACCATATGCTTGTTCATAAAAATATATATAAAATTGTATTCAGCATCTTACTGTAACATTCACTGATTGAGCTTTAAAAGGTTGGAAATATCAAAATCAGAGATGTGTTTGCTCAGTTTAATATACTGTTTATCACAAATAAATTAAAGATTATATATTTTTATTTGTCTGGTTTCATATTTAAGTAAATATGATTGAAACATCATGATGAGAGAAATATGATTGAAATAAGGAAACCTTAGCTTCACATGTCTTTCACTTTCAGTATTTTCAGTACTTGACATTCCAGTAGAACTGGAACTCACTTTCATGTATTTATGCATTTGCTAGTTGACATTCCAGTAGGGCTTAAACTCATTTGGCAAGTGACATGTAATTTGAATGGATGCAGCAAGCGAGAAGTTACTGCCTGCAGCTGAGCTTTGTGAGTTCATCATACAACCGGATTGAAGTCACTATGTTTTCATCTGGAGAGTTCAGTATGGTGCCTGGAAACTAATCTAAGTTCTTCTATGTTCATGTTTGTAAAGGCTGGAGGACACTTGGCAACATTGCAGTACCTGTCAGTGCTAAATTCTTTTCTTCTCTGGAAAGGAACCAGTGTACTAACTAGTAGTATAAAACAATGGAGAATCAACCAAGTCAATCTGGTAATTTAGAACTATCCTAGTTTCTCATTTACAAGCATCAACTTATATTTGGAATGTTGATAATTGATTGATTAAATGGAGTTTCTTTGAACATTTTGTTTACTATTGTGCTTTTTTGCTTAAAATTAATAGCATGCATATGTAATGCTTTCAGTCACTAAGGAAAAGTTGACAATACTTAAAAGGTTATATTGCTGAATTTGTTGGAAGTGGTCCACAGGGATCTAAACAGTCTTTCAAGAGTCCAGAACTATTGCACACCTGAGTTGGCCTAGTGGTGGAGAACTTGTACTCTTGAAAGAGAGGTCACAAGTTCAAATCCTGCAGAGGGTAGGGTATGTACGCCTCGTATTGTGGAGCATGAGTTAGGTGCCTCCCACATATTGGGAGTACGAGGTAGTCCCATATACTGTAAGCCATCTGTAGACCCAAAAACAGATTGTCTGGTATTGTGGACTATAAAAGGACCTTTCCTTTCCTTTTAGGATCTTTTTGCAGAAAAAGAGCATTTTTTCAGAGATGGTGAATTTTTGTGTATAATTATAGGAAGTTTGTATAAAAGAGGGCTGTCCACATTATTTCTGCTCCTAATGCAATGCCATGGTATTATTCCTTTGCGTTAATTCTAATCTAAATAATGTCTTGACCATGCTAGGCTGAAAATTTTATATTCAACTATCGTCTTATTCATGGGTGTCTTATGGATTTAGTCTAAGTTTGTAAGACTTGTATGCCCTTTATAGACATGATAAGAAGAACAAGTAAACTGCAGGCATGAGTGCTTTCATGTTTCATGGAAGGGCTCTAGAACTTTTCATACATTGGAGTTATAGATCTTAGTTGAAAAAAATGATGGATGGGAAGTTTATCTAAATTCATAAAAACTATTACAAGAAGAGACCAATTCGACATTTTCAGAGCCATATATTTGACCAACATATAACAAAGTTATTTATTGTTTAGTGCATGTATATTGAGAGGGCTCTAGAACTCTCCAAAACATTGGAAGCATATATCTTAGTTTAAAAAAATGAAAGTTGGGTAAGCTCTCAAAATCTTAGGAAACATCACTCTTACAAGTAGAAACCATTTGAACAATTTTCTTGAATCCTAGATTGAACCATATGTTTGATTCTTTTATTACTAACATGTACAAACTTCTGTTCTTGTTAAACATCTAAGATGCCGGGAAGGCCAGTTGATTAAGTCCTGGTTGGTAGAACATTAATTATCAAAATAATGTAGGAAACAGAAGAAGTTTTACAACTTGTCTTATCTAAACATATTTGATTTGGATAAACATAACCAGCGAATGCATTGAGAAGGTCAGCTCAGCTGATGAGCTAGTGATGATGTGTGGCACCATTCTACCAGTTAGAAAATCTGATCCAGAAGCTGCTCTGCTAACATCACTGCCCTGCCCATCCACCCTGACCCAGCATGATTTGAATCTGCAAACTGCAGTCTTGTGGGTGCAGGGCCTACCAACCCAGTTGCATGCTTTTTTTTGAACATTAAAGGCCATGGGTTTTTGAACCACATGTTGGAAGGAAGCATCTATGTACCATGTAAATAATCATTTAATATCTGTGTAGTGCACAGATATTGAAATTATGCACACATGTTTTATATTTCTGCACTGAGCAGATACAACTGATGGAAGCTTAACAGACGTCAACAGAACATCAGAAATTGGAGGAAATCTGTTAGAGATGATTTTTTTTCTGTGAGCAGCCCTATTTTTTAATTTCCAGCTGTTCTAAAGTACGTGCCAGTTATGTCCTACCATATGATTTTGGAATCAAAAGCTGAAGTTGAGATCTAAACATCCATTAGGCATATCTGTTTTACATCTGTTTTCTACCATGTATGAAACCGATTTTGTATTGAAGGCCTTATATGAATGCCAAAATAAGTTTGATTTTGCATTTCTACTTATTTATTGCTGTTATCTTCCTATTTTATGAATCTTGATAATTCTTATGCCAGAGAACAATGTTGTTTGAAAATATTTAAATATGTAGTCCTAATCTATCTTAAACTTATTTTCTATCAATGCCAAAACTGGGAAAAATTAAAAATTAAAGCTTCATAGATATAAAAACATTGATAAAACTAAACCTCCCATTTTTAAAAATGGAATGTCCTGGTCTTTTATTTGCAGGTGTTGATGAAAGTGCTCTAGATGAACAACAGCAGCAGCAGCAAAAGCAGGATGAGACAAATCAACAGCAGGCTTCGCCAGCTATCATGATTCCAGTACCTGCTGTGCCTTTGGCACATCCTGAATTCATGATTCCTCACAGTCAACTTGAACTAGGACAGTCTCTGGTATGGCTCCATCCTCTAGTCTTGGAGCTATTTATTCAATGCTGTCTTTTCCCAGTTTGGAGTGTTGCTTAAAACAACAATTTTGAAATTCCTGCTTCTAAAAGGAATTCAAACGAAAAGGGAAATATAATAGGTAATTTTGCAGATAACATTTTATTTTCTTCAAATCAGGTATCTGGATACAACCTTGTTTGATTCTTCTTCCTCCAACATTTCGGGTCTACCATCTGGACCCCTCTCCAGGGTGATTTAGACGACAAATGAAACACAGTTGTATCCAGATACATGATTTGAAATGTTAACTTGTGGAAATCTCAAAGCATTTTTATTTCTTCCTTAGATTAGGATCATGGGGACATGATTTCCTAACGCAATTATTATGTATCTCTTTTGTTTAGTTCAAATGTCTGACAAACATTACTTCCAATAATGATAATGTTTTGCAGCAGGTTAGGGCCGCATATCATTATCCAGATCCCTACTATGGAGGCATAGTTGCAGCTTATGGGCCACAGACAGTGGTAATCTTTAGCTGATCATGTCTTGCTTTTTGAGGGAGATTTTGTTTGCCTTTCTCTCTTTATATTTGTCTGAATGGGATAGTCAGCTTTTGGATTGAAATTCAATGTTGGCTGCTGTCTGTTGGATTTATTCACATTTAAGAAAATGCATTATTTTGATTAATGCAGAAGGATTTTTCTTCATATGCTACTGCACATTATGCATGGAGTGATTGAGTGCATTTTTTATTTAGCATATTTGTTTTCGATAACCTGTAGCATAACTGTTATTAGATGTGCAGGTTCATCCCCACATTCTAGGTGTTCCACACACTGGTCTTCCATTACCATCAGATGCAATTGAGGAGCCTGTTTATGTCAATGCAAAACAATATCATGGAATTTTGCGGCGTCGGCAATCTCGAGCAAAAGCAGAATCTGAGAACAAACTCATAAAAAGCAGAAAGGTGAATATTATTACCTCCTACTAGTCTTCATGTCATTTGACAGCGAAAATGGTTTACATTGATTCTGATAGTTTTCTTATGCACATTCGACTTTCTGAGAGATACCTTGTATTTCTTGATGTTTGGGATCCTTGCTGTGTGTTCAAACTTCACCTTTGAGATAATCCAAGATAGACTTTAGTCATATATGCTGATTGGGATTTCTAAGATATTTTTAATATTTACAAATTTGAGTTTAGATGTTCCCCTTAGTTTGTTTGATGTCTTTTTAATACAGTGGTAAGTCACTCTCTTAAATATTGATACTGCAGTGGCGATCATGTGCTCATTTCATGATAGTAAATGTATACTTTAGTTTTCTGGATCTGTACCATGGCCATTGTCATGTGGAAAAAGCATGTTCATAAACAAATGCTAATATTAGGATGAACCAGTTTTTTAATGTCTCGGTTCACTGTAAGTTCTTTTGAGAACCTTTTTAACAGGGGTTTTCAGACACATCAGGCCTAATCCAATTGCCAAAGCCCTCAAATTTAATTGGAATGGGTTGAGAAAAAAATGTTGTTAGGTTATCCTACAAATATGCAAAAAATGACATATATAATCAATAAATTTTAAAGTGCTATCATATTTATAGATCTGTTATGTAGCAACAAAAGTTTTGTACTTCGTTAGTGTAATGATCGCCAACGTGTATGAAAATTGAACAAAGTGATTAAATATGGGCATTTAAAAGCTTTGACAGCTTTAATCTTTAAAGAATGAATGTTGTCCTTAAAAAACCTTGGGGATTGTGTTTGAAATCAAAACTACTGTATTTGACAAATTGTCACCCATTACTTCATCTAAAAGTACTGATTTGGGGATTAATAAAATTGTTAGTTCTATCAAATGCTCATGTACAGCTGTGTCCCTTGCCTTAAATGGTAAAATATATATTGATAATTGAATTGTTCACAATGTTCTTTTAATCTTCTTTTAGCCTAGAAGCCATAAATGTGTCATTGATTTTCCATTAATGGTTTTAACATTTTGTAATACTGACTGTCAAAAAGGCCATTCTGTTATAGCAGTTTGTAAAGGCCAGTGTTGAACCATCAACCCATGCAGTGGCATATATGATATACATTAAATAATGGTAATTGCAAGGTTTGAATCTGCAGAAACTGCAATCATATTGCATTTACAAGGTTATGTTTATAGGATGAAGTGGAAGTTTCAATTTTGTCAAGGCAAGTGGTGACTTAAAAATCTCTGCAGAGAATGAGACGAACATTAATTTTCAGTGTTCTGCTTTTCCTTATTTCCTTGTATCATTGAACATGTAGAACATATCTTTTCCTAGGATTGAAAGGATGCATTTGCCATTTTCTTAATTATAGTTACTATTTTTATGACCTGCAAGGGGATGTAAGTTTTAACTTGATGTGCAATACAGCCTTATCTACATGAATCACGACATTTGCATGCAATAAAGCGTGCAAGGGGATGTGGTGGTCGGTTTCTCAATTCCAAAAGTAATAATGAAGATGGGATGCCACAGGAGAACAATTCAAATAGTAATATTGGACAAGAACCAGGCCTTGATAAATCAGATTCTGGGAAGGAAGCTAAAGTTTCCACACAACATTAGTGTAGCGTAGCTAGAAAATTTTGCAGTCAACAGGCAATTTTCTTGTGGGACCAGTACTTTCAACATGCGGAGTAGTAATGAGTAAGTTTTTAAAATGACACATATCACAGCTAGTTCCAGTTGACAGTGCTGAAGACAGTCCAGTTGGAGAGAGTTAATGAAGCTATGTTGTTTCTCAGGCAGGGTATCCTATCTCTCTTATAGTGTCTACACAGTTCTGTATCCAGATTCAGATTAGTTTCTTGTAGTAGCTCAATGCTGAGATGCCACTTCATGTATTATTCTTTAGTTAATGCTCCAAAAAAAATTCTGTGTAGATTAAGTATTATACTTTGTAGAGGCTACTAAAAGGATGTCAGTTTCCTGCAATTTTCTCAATCAGCAAGGGTTATCTGTTGAGCATGAGGTTTTCTTTGTGTGAAGATGGTGTAAAGAAAATGACAGGACTGTGTACAATTTTATTTGGAAATGTTTCCAACGTTTAGAACCTGAGCTTCTGAGTCCTTTGTTATTGAACTGAATTGACTTGTAAGTTCTTAGGAGCCTAGAACAACCAATCTGTACAGTAGGGTCCCTGTTCTCAATGGGTATTCTATAGATGTGAGACAAGGCTGGAGCTGATCCACATGTATTAACAATAATGAGGTGATGGTTATTTAGCCTTAATATAGAATTGTTAGAAATTAACTTATTTAATGGTATGAAGTTTATCATATTTCATCTCTCTTTAAAAATGTCAGCCGTTGTAAGAATAGCTTTTGCACGGAAAATAGGATGTTGAACTCTAGTGTAATCAAAGTGATCCACGTTGAAGGATACTTTCTATGTTAAAGTTCTTCATTTTCTATGCTATCTGGTTAGAAATATTCTCACCTTGACCTTGAGATCTGGTTTTAAGTCAATGATTATGTCATATCTATGTTACATTTATTGATTACTGAGACATTGGCAGAAGATTGAATGTTCTAAAAATTATTGGAACTGGAAGCTTAAACTGAATGATGGAGATCAGTTTATTGTGACTTTTCAATGTTGTATATGATGCCATTTCGAAAGGCAAAAGGAAGAACATCAGAGCTGTAAGTTATCATGCAGTAATTTTCTTGTTTGCCATATGATAGTTATTTTCTGCTGTTTAATCTTGCAGTTATAACATACATTTCAATTGAGAACAAAAAGGTTCAATATAGCATTCAGTCATTGACCTTCACTTATGCATGATTAAAGTTGACTTCTTTAAATGGTAAGAAATGGTTTAGATTTGCTAGGCTTACAGAGTGAATCACACTAGCCCATCTTATTGGAAGGAACTTATGAGGAATCATAAGGTATATTTTATCCTTAATTATTTTGTTAGATCTTCTAAAGGCAAGGTGCAAGATGATGTAGGTTTCGTAGTTCAGTTGAGGGAGTATACTATTGGTCGCTTCAAGTCTAAAGTTGATGGTGTTCATCAATGCTATGGTGTGATGCTAGAATGAGGATGTAATAGATATTGTGCTCTACTGTAGCCATCAATTTTAGTTGAGATCCCTTCTAGAAGGATATCTTTGATATATAATTAAAAATTATTATTGTTATAATCCAAGTGCAGAATGATGCTATCAGTAAACTAATTGATAAATAATGTCTAAGTCTATGTATAAAATAAAAATTATATTGTACAGGGAGATTACATGTGCTCCAAAATTTGGGGTATTGTGCTCTAAGCTCTCTAGAATGAATCTGCACCTTACATGTGGAAATTTGAGTTTTTAAATTAACACCAAGTAAGAGTATGGTGTAGGGCAATGAAGAAAATTTAGGGAGATGTAAGTCTGGTAGTCAATAATGACAAAAGTAGTATTTAAAGAGACATTTTGGGATTATAAGGGGAATACATGGGAGGAGAAGAAAAGAGGAAGAAAACTCATTGCTGCTCATTTCTGTTTTTATTTTATCTTTGGTTGCTGCTATGTTTGAGTGAGGGAGAGGTGGAGGCAGAGAGATGAGAGAAAGGAGAGAAAGGAAGGCACTGTGGCAGCCATGGACGATGCTACACCCTCTGCATGTTGTTTAGGATGTCCCTACCTAGGGAAGGCACCATGAAATGCTGGTAGGAGTTTATGCTTGAGTGGAGGTCACTTATTCTGGGAATTTCGTTCATTTCAGGGATGTTGCGGTGGGCATTTTACTTGCTAAAATTTGCAAGCATTAGGGATGGAAATAGTGGGATATTCGTATTTTGGTGTTTTACTTGGGTATATGGCTGATATGAAAAAGTATTTTTGCTGCTGGAGCTGTTTGGGACCATTCCACAATAGATTTGAGGTTTACTGGAGCTACTTGGGTGAGTAACATTAACCTCTTGGTGATAATACAAATGGGTAGCTCTCAGATTTCATGTTTTTGCTGTTATGAATGAATAATTCCAGATTTCAAATGGGCTGATTTAATGGCATTTTTCATTTTGGAATGGCTTTTGTGCACATGAAAAAAATGAAAGGCCACCCACTCACCTGTTCTGCAAATGTTTTAGATTGTTATTCGAATGTTGTATGTTGATAGTTGATTTAATTCTCAGGTTTGCAAATTTTGGAAAAAATCAAAAGAATGTATGCATTGAAGACCTCTAAATTTTGATTTGAAATGAGTGTCATATAAATAATTTACAGGGGTAAAAGATTGGTGTTTAGGATGCCATAACAAAAGGTTTTTGATTTGCGTAGGTATTCCCAAATATGGTTTTGACTGCGACAACATTGATTTAGTCTAATGGATGGCCTGAAGGTGTTCTCTATACCAAAGTGGATAAACATGTTGACAATATATATCTGTGTGTGGCAACAACCTTCATTTTTTGGCGAAAATTATATTCCAATACTTGTATGTTCTTTGTTTCTATTGGCATATCAACACTACTTTGTACTTCATGCTATGTTTTTCGTCATTATTAGATGCTATACTCATAATATACTTTCCCTACTTTGGCCATCATTACCATGCTTATGTATAAAAATTGAAGTTTATACCCCTAGACTATTCATAACAAAAGGATCTCAATGTAAGGACATCTAATTTTTCCTTTGTACAATCATACTAGCTTGATTATGATAGTTTGTTTAAATATTGACACTTACAAGGATATTGCAACAATGCAAATAGACATGTATATGTTCTAGACATGGATTAGAAGAAAGCAATAAAAAGAAAGGCATTTCTTTACCATTCCAAAGGATATACCTTGTTAGGCTGATGATATTTACCCTAACCAATGGTTAAGAGTATGTACCTTAGAGATAATAACACACTCAACCATCACCATGTCTTACAATAAACTTCAAAAAGCACATGCAAGGTATTCTTTCACTTTTCTAAAAGTGTCATTGTAAAACCACAATCAACATAATCTTCCACCTTAATTGACATATATTTTTCGCTTTCCTAATAAGCATATGAAGATTATGTTTTGTGGTTTAACAAGAAGAGGATGCTTATTAGGAAAGTCAGGGAATACCTTGCATGTGTTGTTTAAGTTTAAAACACGAAGCTTTATTGTAAAGATTGGTTATGGTTTTGTGACTAAGGGAATGCTATAAATACCTCATGCAAATTATTATGACTCTTTAAGAGCAATCTTAGCAAATTGATATTGTGGTTAGACAAGACGAGGACACTTATTAGGAAAGTTATAGAGTACCTTGCATATGTTGTTTAAATTTAAAACACAACTTTATTGTAACAACTTGGAGATGGTTTTGTGACTAAGGGAATGCAATGTAAATCTAATGGGTAGTAGTCAACCTTATGCAAATCATGATCCTTTAAGACTAATCTTACCAAATTAATATCACTACTATGATGGCGATTGGACGTGTTATTTATCTCTAATGTGTCAAATGGAATTGTGAAATTAAACTCAACACCATTTACAATTTATATACTCTTACCTTATTTAGGGTAAACAAGATTGAGTTGACAAGCTATATCCTTTTGGTATTGTTACCAAAAATTTCACCTCAGCTCATTTTGGTAGAGCTAGAATAGTTGATCACTTTTAAGGTGAAAGGTACTACATTAAACTTTGCTAATTATTATCATTTGCATATGGAGTTTTCAAATTGAAGTTCAGTTCTTATTATGCAATATTTTACAATAGAAAAAGATTACAAAACTTGCATGATAATATGTTGTATTTCATTCATTTTGAAATGCAAATGTATACAATATGGCTCTCTTTTTCATTGAAGATCAAGCAAATGTTCAAAAGTCCCACACAAGCCGTGGGAATGACTAAATTGAATTGATACAAAACAGATAGCAAGTTATATATCTGAAGATTAAGTAAAGCGAAAAACACATAAAGAGAATTCATATCCGTCATTGCTTGACAATGTTGGTGTTGATCCTCTTATCTTCAGCTTGGTCTTCTTAATTTCAACTCCTCTTGTACCCAATCTTCAAAAACACTTACAATTGATTGAAAAGTTTTGTTAGAGCTCGGGATATAAAAACTCATCATATGTTTTTATCAACAAACATATAACCTACAACTATGATGCATCAATTCAATTGAGTCATTATTAGATATGTGCAAAAAAATCAAGTCAGATCAGCAAATGGGATCTAATCATCATGAAAAGCATTGAACTTCACTGTTTTTATCCAACATATTTGTTCACTGTGCAGGTACAAGTACATATTTCATTACTAGTTCATCATGTTCAACATTTTAGTATGTGGAGAAAATGGGCTCTCACAAGGGTCGAGTCTAACATACTCCATCCTCTCATTTACAAGAGGAGTGATGATTCATTTTCGTCATAGCATATCAAAATGATACAAAATGCAAGCAATGGTTATAAACGATTATCAGAGCAAGTAAAGGTTCATCAATCATGTCACAGTCAAGAGCTTTATGGTAATCATCTAAATATTAAGTCATTGATGCAAAACATTGTCAAATACATGCAAGGAGCTGTAGATCAGCCTCTATATCTAGAGATGATAGAGAGAAAATTGTTCCATATACATTTGAGAGACATAAAGAGAACAACATTACAAAGGCATGTATTCATGATTCATTATCTCACAGTTTTGATATGATTCATCATTCTTAAATAGAATATTCACAATGGAGGGTTTCAGTTGTATGTTTGATGCTCTTGAGAGGTCAAAGTGATGATAAGAAGTAATACCCATGCTCATTTTTAGAATGTAGAGGTAAACTACAACAAACAATGGTGAGATTTTCACTATGCCTATAGGTGAATCATGCTGCTAGAATGCAATTTTTTTGAGATAATATACAACACAGAGAATGAAGTATGGACATTAAACTCATTATGGATCTTGTGATGCATCTTTGTGTGTGAATACAAAGAAATGGAGTCGTGGACTATGCAACAAAGAAGGCCTTTAGCTTACAATGAAACATTAAAAGCCCTTGACCTGTGTAAAAGAAGAAAATACAAGTCACAACTTGGGTTTTTGAAAAGGGTCGAATACATGTACTAATCAATGAAAACCCTTGTGTCACGGCCTGGAGCAAGGAAGTGAAAATCTTAGCCACAGAAAAATAAACAGATTCTTCAACCTCAATTTTGTTTCTTTTATTTGCAAGTTTTTCTTTCAAGAAGATGAAATCCATGGCTACAAGAAGGGTCAAATACATAGTCTTATTAAGTATTATGGGTGTATGTACATATGGGTTAAAGCCCAAGGTTTTGCATGGGAAAGTAAAACGAAAACCAGAATGCAAGAATAGAAGTCACAGCTTGGAGTGAGGTTCAAAACCCTTAATTTAAAGTACACAATGCCTTCATGTTTTTACAGAATTAAAAAAAAACAGTGCATGAAACCTTCGAAACCCAGATCACAAAGTTCACGGTCATTGTAGATTAAGAATAGTTTTCAAAGTGTTTCCTAGGTGAAGGCATCCTACCGATAGTTCGAGCCTTTTTTGCATGAAGATTCGGCCTGCAACAAAATGAAATACCCAAGAGAAAATTACTCATTCTTGCGGCCAAAAAGGCTTGAAAAGCTTTCAAAAAATGGACAACACTGCTCAAATTTGTGACAAGAGGGGACTTACCATGCATTCCTGTAAAAAATATTTAAGAAAACCAATAGAAACAACTAAAGATTTGTAGGTCGATCTCAAACCCTATCAACCATGGCGGCGTAGCAGATTTCTCCAAAATATGCAAAAGTGAAGAATGAAGGAAATGATTTAGGGTTCAAGTGTTTTACTCATGTCCTAGTTCAAATGATGGGACTTTTTGACTTGTTTTAAAAAACAAAATCATTTCATTCGAATATGCCCATGGTCTTGACTTAAAGTCAATCGACCTAATCATTTTAGGGAGGCATAAGTGTTGAAGGGTGGATTTGAGAATTAAGCTTCAAGTTTATCATTTGATTTTTGAAGTGAAGGAGTATTCACTTGTATTTATTGCATGGTGTTAGACAAAAATAACGATATAATTAAATATTAAAGGTAGGATTACCTTAATATTTAACATCTAATGTAAAAAAGGGAGGACTATCACATGATAAATATTAAAATAATCACATTGATTATCTTTAATATTTGATCAAACAGTTACCTTTTTTTTCAAATCATGCAACAAACACAAGTGAAACATGATTGAAGTCAGCGATAATCATTTTTCAGTCTTTTGGAGATCACATCGATTGAGGCCATTATTCATGGAGATTTTGAGACATATCTTCAATTTTACATAAGTTTTGGAGGTCTTTTGACCATGCATATTGAGGGGAGGAGTTTGCGACATTTGGAGTTTAGTTTGCTTTAGTCGTGGGCCCTTTTTTCGAGGCTTTTCTTATTTGCTCGTGAGAAGATATTTTGGTGATATTTTACACTTTCAGTTGGCTTTCAGTTCCACCTCTTGGCGCCTTGGAGTTGCCATCTCTTGTATATATTGGAAAATACTTAGTCTTTTTCCTTAGTTCATATTTTATGCCTTTGCATTCTACAAAGAGACTATCTTGTAACACATCTTTTACAGTTTAATATATACAACAACTTTTACAAGTTATCATATATTGTCAATTGCATATTTTTTCCTTTCACCATTCAATAGTGTCAAGTATTTGCCTTTCAAATTTTAGGTGCCATCCTTATGTTTGATTTGATAAGAAATTCATTATGTTTCAATATTTAAACCTTTATTTTATTGTCTCACTCATAAGTGTATGTATGCAATTAAGTTTAGTTTCACAGGTTATACATTGTGCATTTAACTCAGAATTATCATTTTTGTTGTGAAAACATTGTTTTTCCTTCAAAAGGATAATTTTGTCAAATCCTTTGTATGAAATATTTATTTGATTGAGTTGTTCAGATTTAGTTGTGCAAATAAAAACATTGAAAGGTCCTTGTGAGTCAAATTTGCAGGTTTATCATCAGTTAGGTGCATCACCATCATTTAGGTTCAGTTAGGCATTCATTTCAAAGCTTTTCTTCTCTTTTCCTGCAAGAAATCATTCATTCATTAGAAAATCATAAGGGAACCCACCCATAATCTGTAGATTCACTTTCATTATGAGCAACCCATAGGTTCGAAAGTGTTTCCATGTTACATGGGATTGCTAAGCTTTATAACTTTGCATTTGGGTGCAATCCCTCGTGATAACAGTTTTTGGCACACCTGGTGGGACTGTGAAGATCACTTCAGAGAAAGAATTCAAAGCTTTCAAGTTGTTGTTTGCAGAAATACAATATTTTACCTATTAGAGGTTTTAATTTTATTTGACGACTTAGTTTTTCTTGGTTTTAATTGCAGATTCAGCAGCACATGAGAAGAATTCAGACAAGAGGAAGTGTCGATCCATTTGAATACCTATAGCTTTCATCACACAAAAGAGGAGGTAGAACAACAAGAAGGAGATTAAGGAGATCAAAATCACATTCAACACCAAGATCACGTTCAACACAGAGATCTCATTCTACTCCTCCTAGTCTTGGATTTGCAAGTTTTGTACCAACTTTTCCAGTAGTTCGTCCTGTGCCAATACTACAAGTACCAAATCTAAGAGTTCAAGCAATTCTAATGGCTAGAGCACATGCGTTTGTACCATTTAATGGGGGGCATCCCATTGAATTTGCAGCAGCACGATGACATACCAGTAGCTACACTTAAAAGCCTATCTATTTTCACTGGTGAAGATCAGACTACACCAATAGAGCACATCAGAGATGTAGCTTCACTTTGTGCAGTGCATCATATTACAGAAGAAAATGTTGCATTGAGACTTTTGGCAGCTTTGTTCAAAGGTAAAGCACTTCAGTGGTTCAGAGGGTTACCTGTGAACACTATTGCAACATGGGATGATCTGGGAGATAAATTGAGTAAACAGTTTTAAGATGTCAAATCATCTTTCCCTTGTTGAGTAGATGACAACAATTAAGAGAGCTCTGCAAGAGCTGATGTATGATTTCAACTTCCGATTTCAAAAGACTTGGAGAAGAATCCCAACAACGGTAAGGCCTACACCTGATCATGTGTTCTTGTATTATCTTAGAGCGTTAAATAGTGGCATTGTTGTAATGATACAATCTATGGGTGAGTTTACACTACTGGGAGCATTTGAAATAGCTATTAGGGCTGAGAATAGTCTAATTCAGGCTAGTAAAATTGCACCTAGGCCTCCTATGCCTATTTTCCCTGATATTCAGCCAT
Organism: Sequoiadendron giganteum; assembly: GCA_007115665.2. NCBI lineage: Eukaryota > Viridiplantae > Streptophyta > Pinopsida > Cupressales > Cupressaceae > Sequoiadendron > Sequoiadendron giganteum. Next base: position 535,611,775 of record CM021107.1, on the reverse strand, counting down.
TAATGCCTATTCAAATACCTCATATTGCCCCATTACCTATTGTTCCAGCCTTAGGCTTTCATGCAGTTGTTCTAGAAAATTCAGACTTGCAAGAGCTTAGGGGTACCCAATAGAAAATGGCCAAATTGCTGCAAACAATCAAAATTTCAAACCTTACCAAGCACCATTTCAGCCAAATAGACCGCCTTATCAGACTGATTATCAAGGATAGAGGATAAATTTTAATGCCAAGCCTAATCATCTTTATAATCAAGGTACTACTAACTCTTCAAAAATGATCGTACCTGTGTAGAATAATTTGGCACAAGATTATGTGTGGTGCTATCCATGTAATCAACCTCATAATCAAGCTACTTGCATGAATGGAGTGTTCAATCAAGCTCTTATGGTGCAAAGCAACTATGCAGCTTGAGAAAATACAACAAAGGAGAACAATGATCAACAAGATCCTCAAATGCAACATGGTGATCATGATGTTGCCATGATGAACTGACAAGGTAATGAATTTTGTGGAGTTAATCATGTTCAAGGACAAAACCAATCAGCTACCTCCATTGCAGTCAACACAAGGTCAAAGAAAAGAGCTATTGACCTAAGACAACAAGTTGTTTCTAAGGAACAACAAACAGATAAAGACAAACAAGTTGGTCAAGAGAAGAATCTAACTTCTGCAGCCCAACAGGGGCATGCTCAGTCCTCTACTTCTCAGAATGTTCAGATTTTGCCTAGAGGACAAGCTTAGGTTGCTAAAGAACAACAAAAGACTCAATCACAATCGTTACTAGCACAAACAAAAGTTGTTGTTCCAAAAGTACAACAAAAGGTTAGTTTTCTTGCATTCAATATTGTTGATCATATGAGGAAAGCCATAGTCAACATGTCCATGTTAGATGCATTGCACATTCCTGGACAAAAAGATTTATTACAACAAGCTTTAGCTAAGATATCTATTTTTGATGAATCTATTAAGGAGCAGACGAGAATTCTTGCAAATAGTTTTGAAGGCAAGAGTGAACAACCAACTCAAGAGGTAAAGCCACCTTCGTTTTATGTAAGTTTGATTATTGGTGATAGTATAGTGCATAACTGCATGATTGACTCAGGAGCAAGCAACTATGTTATGCCCAAACAACTGGTAGATAAGTTAGGACTGGTATATGAGCCATTGTCAAAGGGGGTAGTCCAATTAGATGGTACATCCATTAAGTCTGTTGGAGTGATTAAAAGTCTACCCCTTATCTTACATGTTTGTCCGAACTTTTCAATCCCATAGGATATCTATGTCATTGATTTGCCACCTTTCTTTGTCATTTGTCTTTCTAGAGATTTTACAGCAAAATTAGGTGGGTATCTATCATCAGATTGGTCACATATGTTTTTTAGAACCATATATGGTACTACAATGACTGTCAATTCAGAACCACAGGCTAAATACCATATTGAGCCTTATGTTGCAAATCCTATAAATGCAAACCTAGCTATCCATGAGCAAGAAGATCAAGTCATGACCCTAGACCCTAGTGTACCTATAGAAGGCATACCTGGCATAAATTTAGATGAGTGGGCAGTCGAGAATCACGAGGTTGATCCTTTCATTCACATGGATGAAGTAGGTTTGGGCATTTACATGATTCAGGAGCCTAATGTATTGGTTCCAAATCTGGTCAAAGATGAGAAATAGTCAAAACAACAAAGTAATCAACTTTGGAAGTTGTATTTTGATGGCTCGAGAAATAAAGTAGGTGTTGGTGGAGGATTTATGTTTATTTCATCAAATGGAGAAAGGTACTATTCAACACTTCACTTTGCTTTCAGTTGCTCAAACAATACAGGTGAGTATGAGGAATTAATTCATGGCCTAGAGTGGGCCAGAAAGAAAGGTATTAAGTGTCTGCAAGTATTTGGTGATTCTGAGCTGGTAAGAAATTTGAATGTAACAAAAAATGATTTTCTTAAGTTGTATAAGCACAAAACTTGGGATTTAATTGAAGAATTTGATGCTTTTAATATGTCGTCTATTCTTAGAAGTATGAATAAAGGAGATAAGCTAGTTGCTACAGGATCACAATTTTGATATTCCGACTAATATTCACAATGTTGAGGTACAACAATATGTAAAAGTGGTTGTGAGACCATTTGTACCAGATAACAATGTTGGTTGGCAAGTTTTTGACAACGATGAACAAATTATCAATTTTATGATGGAAGAAGTAGATTTTTTTGCTGGAAACCAGCAAAAGCTTGAGCAACAATATGACAATCAGATTCTATAGCTGAAGTCAAACAAGCTGCGTAAAGGTTTAGTGACCTTAGAATCAATTTTTAACACTGATAATCAAGTTAGAAAGGATAATTCCAACATAACAGTGAAAGAGGAGCACTACGAGCCAATTGAAATATTCAAAGATAAGCTTCTCAAGCTTGGCAAAGTCTATACAAAAGAGGAACAACAAGCTTTTATTTTGCTTTGCCAAGAATTTAGTGATGTTTTTTCTTGGGAGTATGGAGATTTAAAGGGTTTTAATCCCGAGTTAGCTCAACACACCATCGAATTGGAGCTCAATGCAAAACTAGTGAGGCAGAAGTAGAGGCCTCTAAACCCCAAGTTGGAGCATCTCATGAAAACATAATTGAACAAGTTGATTGAAGTTAGTATTATCTTTCCAATAAAGCATACATCTTAGGTTTCTAATTTGGCGTTTGTTAGGAAAAAGAACGAAGAGATAAGGTTGTGTGTTGATTTTCATGATCTAAACAAAGCATCTCTTAAAGATCACTATCCATTGCCTTCAATGGAGCAGATTTTGCAGGTTGTTTCAAGTTTAGAAAGGTTCTCATTGCTGGATGGTTATTCGGGGTAAATCAAATTTTGGTAAAAAAGGAAGATCAGTACAAAACAAGCTTTACCACAAAGTGGGGTACCATAGCTTACAAAAATATGCCCTTCAGTTTGTCCAGTGTAGAGGCAACCTTTCAGAGAGCAATGGACATGGCCTTCCAAGGCCTTATTAATAAGTTTGTTTTTGTGTATTTAGATGATATCACTGTATTTTCAAAGAAAGCTAACAAACATTTTTCTCATCTTAAACAAATCTTTGAAAGATGCAAAGAGTATGGAGTGTCACTGAACCTAAAGAAGATCATTTTTCAGTCCATGAGGGGAAGCTTTTGGGACATAATGTTTCAAAGCATGGTATCACCATTGATCTAGAAAGAATCATTGCAATTCTAATTTTACCACTGCCTACACATAAGAAAGGCTTACAGAGTTTTCTAGGCAGGATTAACTTTGTTAGGAGGTTCATTCCTAACATTGCAGCATCCTGCAGCCTCTTATAGCTATGCTGAAAAAGAACGTTCCATTTAGCTAGACAAAGGAAGGTAAGAAAAGTTTTGAAAAAATTAAAGAGGCACTTGCAGCAGCCCCAACTCTTATTAATCCAAATTTTGATAAAGATTTCATATTATATGCATTTGGGAGTGTTGACACAATTTCAACGATGCTTTGTCAGCAAAATGAAGAAGGATTAGAGCAGCTAGTGGCTTTCTTTAGTTAGGTTTTGCATGATTATGAAGTGAAATATTCATTTGTAGAAAAACATGTATTTCCTGTAGTAAGAAGCCTTAAGAAATTTAGGCATATGTTTTCAAATAATAAAATAGAACTGTTGGTTGCTCATTCAACATTTAAAGATTTTTTGCTCAGCAAGGACATTAATGATAAAAGAGCAGGTTGGATCACAAAAGTGATGGAATATGACATTGAAATTAAAGTCACCAAGCTTGTCAGAGGCAAAGGCCTATGTGAACAACTTGTTGAAATTGAAGAAACCAACAAATCGGTTGATCAACAAGTCAAAATAGTGCTCAATAACGAAGAACATGTTGTTGTTCCAGTTACATTGGAAAATTGGATACAAAAAATGATCCATTACTTGCATACAGGTGACTGTCTTGAAGGTTTGGACAAGTCAAAACGAAGATATTACAAGCTTCAAGCCATCCCTTTTGTTGTAATTGATGGAATTTTGTATAAAAGGGATTTTCATGGTGTTTTGCTCAGATGTGTTAAACTAGAAAAAATTAAAAAAGTTTTGAAATATTTTCATGATGGGCCCACTAAAGGCCATTTTGCACCAAGAACCACAACCCTGAAGATAATGAGAGTTGTGTATTATTGGCCTAATTTATTTAAAAATGCCCATGCTTGGGTTAGAAAATGTAATAAATGTGCACTATTTGCAGGAAAGTAGAATCTTGCAGCCCTGCCTCTACATCCAATTCAAGTGGAGCAGTCTTTCGGCAAGTGGGGACTTGATTTTATTGGTCCCATTAACCCACCTTCAAGTGTTGGACATAAATGGATACTTACAATTATAGATTACTTTACGAAGTGGACTAAAGCAGTTGCATTGAAGGATGCAAATGAAACTTTTATTTTGAATTTCTACCAAGACTTGGTTTCTAGGTTTGGCACCCCAGATTCAATCATTTATTATAATGCATTAGCATTCATAGGTTTAAAAGTTGCAGATTGGTTAGTTAAGCACAATATTTATCTCAATACTTCTTCAAACTATTACCCTCAAGGTAATGGACAAGCAGAGCCCACTAACAAGAACTTAATCAAGATCATAAAGAAGACAATCCAAGACAATCAGAGGAATTGGCACGATAAGTTGAAGCTATCCCTTTGTGCTGTTAGGGTTACACCTAAGAGAGCAACACGAAATTCACCTTATGTTCTGACATATGGTAAAGAGGCTAAAATCCCTATCTCAGTTGAGTTGCCTACCTTAAATATGATCAAAGAACTGGATTTTCTTAATGAGGAACCTATGGCGATTAGGCTTGCATAGCTAATGGAGTTGGAAGAAATAAGGAAAGAAGCATTAAGGAATTTGGAAGTTCATCAAGCTCAGATGAAAAGGACATTTGACAAAAAAAGCAATCCCGAGGATATTCAAAGAGGGAGATCTAGGTATTTAAATGGGATGAACTCAAGAGAAGACCTGGTGAACACACAAAATTTGATGTCATGTGGGATGGCCCATACATTATCATAGAATGCAAACAACATAATGTGTTCCAACTCTCAAAGCTGGATGGAGAGGTTTTTCCAATCCCTGTCAACGGGATTCACCTCAAACAGTGTTATTGTGGATCAAAATTTTGCATATGTATATAGTAGAGTAGAAGTTTTCTTTCAATAAGTGCTCATTGCACAGTAGTTTCAGTTCAATTTTGTTTTCAATAAGTGCAGATGTTGCACAATGTTCTGGATTTGTCTTAAATAGAGTTATGCTAGTTTCTTTCAATCTTGTTTGTTGTTGTGTGGTTTCTACAACTGAGTTATAGAAGATTTTTGAGTAAAAAAAAGGACAAAAGAATAGACTCCATGTCCAACGGATATGCAAGGCAATTGATCTAGCATGCTTAGCAAGAAAGCATTTAGCAGAAATTGCCAGAACTGTTATTAATTTTTTTACCTCGACTCATTTTGGTAGAGTTGGAACGATCGATTACTTTTAAGGTGAAAGGTACTACATTAAATTTTGCTAATTATTATCATTTGCATAAGAAGTTTTCATATTAAAGTTAAGTTCTTATTATGCAATATTTTACAACAAAAAGATATTACAAAAGTTGCATGATAATATGTTGTATTTCATTCATTTTGAGATGCAAATGTATACAATGTTGTCTTTTCCATTGAAGATCAACCAAATGTTCAAAAGTCCCACACAAGCCATGGGAATGACTAAATTGAATTGATACAAACTAGAGAGCAAGTTATATATTTGAAGATTAAGTAAAGAGAATTCAATTCTGTCATTGCCTGGCAATGTTGGTGTTGATCCCCCTATCTTCAGCTTGGTCTTCTTATCTTCAGCTCCTCTCGTACCCGGTCTTCAAAAGCACTTGCAGTTGATTGAAAAGTTTTGTTAGAGCTCGAGATATAAAAAATCATCATATTTTTTTATCAACAGACATATAACCTACAACTATGATGCATCAATTCAATTGATTCATTATAAAATATGTGCAAAAAAGCCATGTCAGATCAGAAAATGGGATCTAATCATCATGAAAAGCATTGAACTTCACTTTTTTTATCTAACATTTTTGTTCATTGTGCAGGTACAAATACATATTTCATTAATGGCTCATCATGTTCAACATTTTAGTATGTGGAGGAAAATGGGCTACCACAAGGGTCGAGCCCAACATACTGCATCCTCTCATTTACAAGAGAGGATTAATGATCTATTTTCAACATAGCATATCAAAAGGATACAAAATGCAAGCAATGGTTATAAACAATTACCAGAGCAATCAAAGGTTCATCAATCATGTCACAATCAAGAGCTTTATGGTAATCATCTCAATATTCAATCATTGATGCAAAATAGTATCAAATACATACAAGGAGTTGTAGATCAACCTCTATATCTAGAGCTGATAGAGAGAAAAATGTTTCATATACATTTGAGAGACATAAAGAGAACAACATTACAAAGGCATGTATTCATGATTCATTATCTCACAGTTTTGATATGATTCATCATTCTTAAATATAATATTCACAATGGAAGGTTTCAATTGTATGTTTGATGCTCTTGAGAGGTCAAAGTGGTGATAAGAAGCAATACTCATGCTCATTTTCAGAATGTAGAGGTAAACTACAACAAACAATGGTAAGATTTTCACTATGCCTATAGGTGCATCATGTTGTCAGAATGAAAACATTTTGAGATAATATCTAGCACAGAGAATGAAGTATGGACATTAAACTCATTATGGATCTTGTGATGCATCTTTGTTTGTGAGTACAAATAAATGGAGTCGAGGCCTATGCAACAAAGAAGGCCTTTAGCTTACAATGGAACATTTAAAGCCCTCGACCTGTGTAAAAGAAGAAAATATAAGTTACGACCTGGGTTTTAGAAAAGGGTCGAATACATGTGCTAATCAATGAAAACCCTTGTGTCATAGCCTGGAGCAAGGAAGTGAAAATCTCAGCCACAGAAAATAAACAAATTCTTCAACCTCAATTTTGTTTCTTTTATTTGCAAGTTTCTCTTTCAAAGAAGATGAAATCCATGGCTACAAGAAGGGTCAAATAAACAGTCTTATTAAGAATTATGGGTGTATGTACATATGGGTCAAATCCCAAGGTTTTGCATGAGAAAGTAAAACGAAAACCAGAATGTAAGAATAGAAGTCGCGGCATGGAGTGAGATTCAGAACCCTCAATTTAAAGTACACAACGCCTTCATGTTTTTACAGAATTAAAAAAAAGTGCATGAAACCTTCAAAACCCAGATCACAAAGTCCGCGGTCATTGTATATTAAGAATAGTTTTCAAAGTGTTTCCTAGGTGAAGGCAACCTACCGACAGTTCGAGCCTTTTTTTGCATGAAGATTCGGCTTGCAACAAAATGAAATACCCAGGAGAAAAATACTCATGGCCGCGGCCAAGAAGGCTTGAAAAGCTTTCAAAAAATGGACAACAGTGCTCAGATTTGTGACAAGAGGGGACTTACCATACATTCCTTGTAAAAAACTTTAAGAAAACCAACTGAAACAACTAAAGATTTGCAGGTCGAGCTCAAACCCTATCAACTATGGTGGCTCAACAGGTTTCTCCAAAATATGCAAAAGTGAAGAATGAAGGAAATGATTTAGGGTTCAAGTGTTTTACTCATGTCCTAGTTCGAATGATGGGATTTTTTGACTTGTTTTAAAAAATAAAATCATTTCATTCGAATATGCCCATGGTCTTGACTTAAAGTCAATCGGCCTAATCATTTTAGGGAGGCATAAGTGTTGAAGGGTGGATTTGAGAATTAAGCTTCAAGTTTATCATTTGATTTTTAAAGTGAAGGAGTGTTCACTTGTATTTATTGCATGGTGAGACAAAAATAACAACGTAATTAAATATTAAAGGTAGGATTGCCTTAATATTTAACTTGTAATGTAAAAAAGGGAGGACTATCACATGATAAATATTAAAATAATTACATTGATTATCTTTAATATTTGATCAAACAGTTACCTTTATCTTCAAATCATGCAACAAACACAAGTGAAACATGACTGAAGTTAGCGAGAATCATTTTTCAGTCTTTTGGAGATCACATCGATTGAGGCCATTATTCATGGAGATTTTTGAGACATATCTTCAATTTTACATAAGTTTTGGAGGTCTTTTGACCATGCATATTGAGGGGAGGAGTTTGCAACATTTGGAGTTCAGTTTGCTTCAGTCGTGGGCCCTTTTTTTGAGGCTTTTCTTCTTTTCTCGTGAGAAGATATTTTGGTGATATTTTACACTTTCAGTTGGCTTTCAGTTCCACCTCTTGGCGCCTTGGAGTTGCCATCTCTTGTATATATTGGAAAAGACTTAGTCTTTTTCCTTAGTTCATGTTTTATTCCTTTGCATTCTACAAAGAGACTATCTTGTAACTCATCTTTGACAGTTTAATATATACAACAACTTTTATAGGTTATCATATATTGTCAATTGCAGATTTTTTCCTTTCACCATTCAATAGTGTCAAGTATTTGCCTTTCAAATTTTAGGTGCCATCCTTATGTTTGATTTGATAAGAAATTCATTATGTTTCAATATTTAAACCTTTATTTTATTGTCTCACTCATAAGTGTATGTATGCAATTAAGTTTAGTTTCACAGGTTATACATTGTGCATTTAACTCAGAATTATCATTTTTGTTGTGAAAACATTGTTTTTCCTTCAAAAGGATAATTTTGTCAAATCCTTTGTATGAAATATTTATTTGATTGAGTTGTTCAGATTTAGTTGTGCAAATAAAAACATTGAAAGGTCCTTGTGAGTCAAATTTGCAGTTTTATCATCAGTTAGGTGCATCACCATCATTTAGGTTCAGTTAGGCATTCATTTCAAAGCTTTTCTTCTCTTTTCCTGCAAGAAATCATTCATTCATTAGAAAATCATAAGGGAACCAGCCCATAATCTAGAGATTCACTTTCATTATGAGCAACCCACAAGCTCGAAAGTGTTTCCATGTTACACGGGATTGCTAAGCTTTACAACTTTGCATTCAGGTGCAATCCCTCATGATAACAGGTATGTTAAAGGAATGCTTTTCTTTTTATTATTTTCTTCTTATTCATGTCAAGTACGTATACGATCTATTTACATTGTTGCAACAACCTTGTAAGTGTTAATGCTTAAATAAACTATCAAATAAATATTATTTTACATGTGCAAATTTAGATGTCTTTAGGTTGATATCCTTTTGTTATGAATAGTGTAGGGGCATAAACCTTAGTGTTAATACAAAAGCATGGTAATGGAGGTCAAACTAGGGAAATTATATTGTGAGGATAATATCTTATGAATTGGATATGATAAAAAATAATAGCTTAAAGTGCAAATTAGTGTTGATATGCAAATATAAGCAACTCATATATGTGGATTAGAATATAGAATCTACGCAAGAAAATGAAGGTTGTCATGATCTATGCTAGGACAATATTGGCTTATGTGTTTCTCAAATTTTTCATTGCATAAGAGCAACTTACACACATGCATAAATTCTTAATATCATTTAGTGTTCCTAGATGCCTACCATTTTATTTACTTCTATCCTTCTATTCTAGTTGTTCTAGACGCCCATCCACCATTTGAATTTTTTTTAGTTTTTCATCTACCCTTTTCATTTTTTTTTAGCTTTCCATCTACCCTTTATAGCTACATTATGCTTCCAAAATCTCATCTACTTCTAGTTAATTGCTATTTATTTATTTACAATTTATTCTAAAGTAGTTAAATATTTCATATCTAAATATATACAACTATCTTTTACTTCATTTCTATCAACCCTCATGCATGTTGTTAACTTTTGGAATACATGGTATGTCCTCACCACCTAATTTTAGTGGGTGGAGGTTTATAGGTTTGACTATCTAAAAACCTTGAGCCTTGGTTAAAATTCGTAAGGTTTGGATGAACCTTGTATTTGTCATTATCATGTATTGATTGAGTAAATTGTCTTAATTGGATGGTAGAAATGTTGTATTATATTGCAATAGAATATATGTGCAAACAAGGTAGTTGCAATGTTTTTATTATTAAGGTGGCATAGAAAGTGGTAGATGAAAAATAGTGGACAAAGTATGTGGATGGCACTTGAACTATGCCAAATATAGCTAAGGATATTGATACAATTTGGAGTGATCCTTGTAGTCTCTTAACCCATTATATGAAATTATATGGTGGAATTTTTACTTGAATGAGAAAAGGTTGTTCCCTCTCTCTATTTAAAGGCATACGATGTGGGTGGATAAGCTATTATATTACTATAAAAAAACCTAAGCTTCATGATTTATGTTAATATTATAAGTGGTTTATTTTATTGATTTCCAAACAACTGCTTTATCTAATTTTACAAGATGTTTGCTTTAGTGATATGTCTCACTCAAACCTTGTTGGGGATAACGAAAATTTATCTTGACTGATATGATGTATGCATGCTTTTTCATGTAGTAATGGGTATGGAGCAAAGACAACTATATTTTCTATAGTATGAACATTTTTAATAAGTGTAAGCCTAGCATAAGGTGAACTCACTATCTTGTCTCATTTTCTAATAATATACTATGTATTGTCTCCAAATGATTAGAAAGGGATATTATTCATTAATGGATGAATGGATACAAATTATAGGATTTCCTATGTGAGTTCTTCCTAATTGTTTAGAAAGGATGAATGGGGGGGCACCTCTAGTTCTTTCCTTGTTTAACCTTTGTTAGGTTATAAATTGTAGTCTTCCCCATACATAATAAGAATGATTTTTTTGTTGGGATGTTAAAATTAAAGTTCATGTGAATGTATTGCCTATATGATACATGCAATGATCATATGAGTTACTTTTCTAGTGGAATTGTGAGTAAGTGAATGACATGTATGGCCATTAAGTATTTTTTCTATAAATTTGTATTGTCTTATGTATATGTATGGTGACGCTAAGATTAGCGTTCATAACCTAGGGCCATTTCCACATTTTTATAAATTTCATCGAGATGTAGATCACAAGGTGAAATAATTGACTTGCAGCCCTGAAGGTGAGCCAATCAGACTTGGATCTACATCTATTGGGGGGATTGTAATGAATTGGAAATATTTTAGAATAATCAACTTAATGATCTTATATGCCCTAATATTAAAAATACAAGATCCCGAAGACTGACTGACAAAAACAACAGTTTACTAATGGATCTAGGAAGTGTAGAGGACAACAAACGCTCACAAAAGTTGGTTTTGAGGTGCCTACAAGGACTCATTCGCCCATGGGTGAATGGGTCCTTATACAATGGGTTTGACCAACTTATGGGGTCCTCTTGTACAAAATCTAAGCTTCCATTTGAAACAAGTCCCATTATCGAAAAGTCAGAAATGAATTCTACAACTTAGTTTATGTGGCTTGACAATAATGGTGACAACTTGTGCAACAATCCAAAATTCTCCTTTAAGATCTCTTCAATCCTTCTTCAACCTATAACTTGCACATACACAAAGAGGAAAAATAAATTTATTTGTATGGGGGTTTGCCTTGGTCAAACCCCAAGTTTGGTTATTAAACCTTGATAGACAGATAATGAAAAAGAAAGGAAATGATGAATGAACAATGCTTGCTACAACTCATCACCCTTCAATGACTTCCCTTAGAGGACTGAAGTCAAACACATCTCTCCAAAGGAATTGGATCTTTATTTTCTTGATTGATTTGGATACTTGAAATGCTTGGATTCTTTAGGATCAACAATGCATATTAGCCTTCACAAGATGACATGAACACACATAAACTTGGACATGATGTTAAGATCTTGATTGTTGCAACAAATGACTGATAAGTTTGCTCTTGAATGCTCTTGACAATAATATTTTATCATAGGATTTCTCTCAAAAAAATTGGTTTTGCTAGTTAGATTTCAAATGATAAAAATATTGTAGTTATAGGTGTTTATCTAATTTCTCAAAAATTAGATTCCAAAAGCTAACAATTGCAAGTTGAATTTGAATAATTAAAATATCGCCAAAAACATATTTTAAAATGGGTTTTGGCACTTAAAGGACCCATTCGCCTCCTATCTTATGTCCATGACACACATATTTCATGGTGATTTAATTATTGATTTCATTTATTTAATGTCAGTTCTCCTTTCAAAAAGTGAAAAAAATAAAGCTTTGGAATGCATAATTTGGTAAATTAGAAGCTTAATTAAGTCTAATAAATTAAGAGACCCAAACATAGTGTGAAATTGTAAAGGTATACAATTTTCTACACAACATTTAGCCCCCACTTTAGTGAGAGTATTAAATTACGCTTAGACTCACACTAAAGTAGATTAATATATGTCAAGAGGGATCCAAGTACACAAATGTTGATGAGATAGGATGACAAAGATCAAGGGAGATGGCCAAGCCCCTAGGATCTAAGATCCTATGGAAAACCAACATAAACACAAAGGGACACACACATGTAAGAGATGTGCAACAAGACAAGATGCACAAACATACATATTGGAAAACATGAAGCATACACGATGAAAACACATGTGGCACAACATAACATATGGATGATGATGAAATAAAAACAAACATGATGCAACCATGAAGAATACACACAAAAGACATGTGACAAAACACAAGGTTAGTATTAAAATAATTCAATTCGGTAAGGCAAAGAGACCCGAGTCTTAAAATATCTCAAATACCAAATATCATCCATCGAATGTTTTTTCAAAATAAAATGATTCTCTCACAAGGATGTAAAATCACTTATCAAACACATGGCTCCAGTGGTACGGAAACTATATTATGCTAGGTGGTCATAGAATACACTCACAAGGGCTAGTGCAATCTGATATACACTAGGTGAGCCCCCAAGACAAAATGAGAAACACACACTAGGTCTACAATGTGTGTACCCATACAAAGGTGGTAGATGGGAGGGATGCACCAGGTCTACAGGTGTGTTCTCATACGTCAACCATGTCAAAATTTATACTCCCTAACAAATTTGATAAGGTGCCACAAATGATCAAGATGCTCCACCAACGCATCACTAAGTTCAACTCCTGTGAACAAAGTGAATAAAAAATGCCAAACTCGCCTTAGGGGGTACAAAAATAACATCGGGATAAGGTAAAAATAAAATAAAAGGGAATTTACTTAATATATGAAAGATCTCACCTTAGGGAACATCACACTTGACATCACCACTAAGAGAGGACTAGTTGAGGAACAAAGGACCCGCGCCTTAGGGAATACTAAATATAGCATTACCAATAAGAGGAATGTCATATTTCAAGAAAGGTCACACTCTTATGGGAAACCAACCCAAATATAACCACAAAGAAGACACATCACATAGATCAAGAAAGACACTTGAATAAAAAGGTCACACTTCCTAGGAGATGTATGTTATCATCACTAAGAAGGGAACATGTAAACAGTGAGTGGGGACTATATGCCCCCCTTAAAATGTCAACATACTTGCTATGTTTTTATTTTAAGGAGAAAGAGGGGAAGAGGGGATCCTTGAAAATAATGCACATCTCCCAAAACTAGTTCTCCTTGCTCCCCAAGCATAGAGACAAGGACAACCGCACCAATGATTATCATGTTGTTTCCATGAAAAATTATGGTTGCACTTAACATTGTACCACCATGAATGGAAATGAGCATAACACATAAAGCTACCAATGCCACATAGTGATGAGCAACATGATAGGATGAAAATCATTATCGATAAGAGGAATTAGGTGCATGAACACAAGGAAGAGCACCACAATCCTTAAGATGTTGAATTTTGTTACTCAAGGCCTTACATTAATTGGTCGAATGACCATGCACTCAATGATATGCACAAAATGAGCTTTTGTTGTAGAATTTCTTTTGTGTTTTTGGAGGGAGAGATATCAAGTGGGCTTGGAGAAGCCTTGACAAGGTATTCTCTTGATCAATAGTAGAAGATATTCCTTGCTTTTGTGAAAGAGATATTTCTTGCTTACTATAAGGTGGCATACATACACAAGATTTGTTAGGTTCAGATTGTGAGATTTTGTAGTCTCCCAAAAAGGAGAGTGTAAAATCTAATGAACCCCAATCATCACTAAAACATGTGTTTGAAGATGAAGCAATATCATGACCATGATGCATATTTGTCCTAGGAGTGTTTTTTGTGATGACATTGATATTAAGAGAAGGTTTATTTGATGCTTTCATTTATTTCAAAGGACAATAACCAAGACCTTTTATTTGTTCTTGTAGGTTAGGATCAATAGGGGCATGAATACCTTGTTCTTTAATGCCACATCCTTTTCCATTATAGCCAAGTTGTTTCAAAAGCTCGTAACCCCTTCAATAAAGTGATTTCATCTCTTTTGGAGAAGGTGGATTTTCATGACCATTCTCAATAGATGCAGATGTGTAGTTTGTATCTTCTACTTTGCTAAAAGTTTTGAAATCAAATGCTTTTCATGATTCATTTGATCTCATTTTCACTTCTTTCACTTTTCCTGAATTATGTGTAATCTTGTATTCTCCCATGATGTATGTGTAAAATCTAATGATCCCCAATCATCTTCCAATAACTTTGTCACAAATGAAAGACAAACACCCTTTTTTCTTTTTGTAAATGTTCTAATTTTGTAGTCGGTGTCAATGTTGTAAGAGGATTTGTCATTCATGTTTCAAATTGTAAACAACTCTTAGGTTCAGGATCAACTTTTACCATGTAAACCTTATTTTTATAAGTGTACTTCAATAGACGATGTAACGTTGAAGGAATCACATTCATTTCATGAATCCATGGTCTTCCCAAGAGGATATTATATGAAAGATAATGGGGCATTACATGGATAATAATTTTCAATGTAACCCTACCAACTTTAACAAGTAATGTTATCACACCAAGTGGTTGTTTTCCCACATTATCAAAACCATGAATAGACAACTTAGTTGGTTGAATTTTGTCTTAACTATGCTAATTTTACCCAAATGGTTCACACTACGAACACCGAGTTTCAAACGATTATCAATGAGAGTATGCTTAATGCCAATATTGTTAATGCTGGCCAATATCATCAAAGCATCATTTTGTTTATGTATTTCCAATGAAGGTAATTTACTTTGATGAAAGACAATATCCAAATTAAGTGAGTTCATTTTCTTAATCAAAGTTTTCACATCATTGTGTTGTGCACTAGGAGGGATAACAAATTTTTGTAAAGCATTTTGGAGCATGTTGTGGTAAAGAGGCTATGCTTGAATCAAATCCCACAAGGATATCTTAGCAGGAGTGTTATGAAGTTGTTCAACAAGATCATACTCCTTTCCACTATGCAGAGGAAAACAAGGGCACTAAGAAAAATACATTGTGGAGTGGTATTGATGTAGGAATGGTTTGTGGTTGCCTATTATTCCTTGTGTAATATGTATGAGAGATAGTATGATAGCTCGGTTGTTGCGAAACATTTTTGTTAGTGAGTTGCCTTGCAAAATTTAAGATATATCTTGGAGGTTTCGGTTTGTATTGAGGTGGTCCTAGGAGGTCCAATAACTAAAGGAATCTTAGGAGTTTCAAAAGGAATCTTGGGTGGCCCGATGATTAAAGGGCTCTTGGGAGGTCTAAAAGGAGTTTTTGGAGGTCCAATAATCAAAGGAGATCTAATGCTCAATTGTGTGTTCATAACCTCAGCGGATGTGACTTCATGTTGATGATATTCTATTGAGGGGGGATCTAATGTCACCTTATCATCTTCATCTAAGCAAGCCACAGTACTATCATTTGAAAGACATGTATCAATGATATCATCCTCTTGCAACATAATATCTTTCAAAACAATATTCTCATGACACTCAATGATTGGGTCTTCTAAGATAACTTCATCACAAGTAGGGGAGGTATCAAGAGAAGAACAAATATGATTTTCTTCCTTATCAATGATTTCCTCCTCTTTTCCAACAATGTCCTCCCAAGTAGGAGAGGTACTAGGAGAGAAACAAACAAGATTCTCATGACTCTTAATGATTCGATCTTCAACACCAGGAAACCTTCGTCACAAGTAAGAGAGGTATCAGGGGAAGAAAATTATGATTGTCATGATTATCAAGGATTTTACTCTCTTTCACAATACTAACCTCACACATAGGAGAGATAGTGGGAGAGGGATCATTGAAAGATAAGAAAAGAGGGGAAATAATTTCATATTTGTATGCTTGTAACAAAAAACTCTTAAAGTTCTCAACAGGATTTGGAAATAGAACATGAATTATGATAATCATAGATTTTTTTCAATGAGAACATGATGTAAAAAATTGTCCTATAGATCTAAAATGCAATATTTTTTCTCAAATTTACAACTAATCAAACAAAATGACATTTTTTCTTGCACATACAATAACATTTTTTTAGAATTTCAAAACAAAGATTTACCATCAAGAACAAAATACATAATTAGAGACAAAATATGTGAAAAATCTTGTAGAAACACTTGTACAAGGGCAGGTTCGGCCAGAGGCAAATGGGTCCTTGTTCAAGGTTCTAAAAACTAAAAAAATGGATGTGTAAGTTGTTATTTAAGATTACTATTTATGTTTGCAACATGTTAATCAATGACTTTTTTTCTAGTTTTTTATCAAATTAAGATAATGTAAGGCAAGATGCAAGTGTGAAACAAAGGTGAAAATATTTTGACAAGTTTTGAATAAAAATTTCAGATTTGAAATGAAATATTTGATAGATTTGAAATGAAATATTTGACAGATTGCAAGATGCAAGATTTTGAAAGTGATGAATTTATGCCAATTTGAAACAAAACTATCCAATTTTTCACTTGATTTTGGCTCAAAATGAAAGATGCAATGAGTTTTTTTAGATTTTAACCACTTAATGAATGTAATATGAATGCAAATCGAATCTAAATATGATTGAAACAAATCTTAATGCAAACTATGATGCAATATGGAATGTAAATTTTTTGACATTTTTATGCTTTTAATTACAAAAATGAAACCCTCAATGCAAAGATGCAAAACAATGTAATGCAAAACCTAGATCTAGGGTTTGAAAGACTTCCAATTTTCAAAAGGTATATGATGTAAGAATTTCAGACTCACCAAAATGAAACATAAAAATGTGGTTTCTCTAAGATTAGTGTTCATAACCTAGGGCCATTTCCACATTTTTATAAATTTCATTGAGATGTAGATCTCAAGGTAAAATTATTGACTTGCATCCCTAAAGGTGAGCCAATCAAACTTGGATCTACATCTATTGGGTGGATTGGAGTGGATTGGAAATATTTTAGAGTGATTAACTTAATTATCTTATATGCCCTAATATTAAAAATGCAATACCTCAAAGATTGACAGATGGAAACAACAGTTTACAAATGGATCTGGGAAGTGCAGAGGACAATAAATATGCTTTAAAAAGTTGGTTTTGAGGTGCCTACAAGGACTCATTCGCTCATGCGAGAATGGGTCTTTGTACAGGGGTTTTGACCAACTTTTGGGGTCCTCTGGTATAAGATTTGAGCTTCCATTTGACATAGGTCCTACTGTAAAAAATTCAGAATTAATTTTTGCAACTTAGTTTTTGTGGCTTGACAACAATGGTGACAACTTGTTCAAAAATGAAAAATTTCTCTTTTAATATCTCTTTAATCCTTCTTCAACTTGTATCACATACATAAAGAGGAAATTTTTTTTTGTTTATATGAGGGTTTGCCTTGGTTGAAGCCCAAGTTTGGTAATTAAACTTTGATTGAAAGATAATGAAAAAGGAAGGAAATGATGAATGAACAATGTTGCTACACCTCACCACCCTTCAATGGCTTTCCTTAGAGGATAGAATTCAAACACATCTCTCCAAAGGAATTGGATACTTGAAATGCTTGGATGCTTTAGGATCAACAATGCATATTAGCCTTCACAAGATGACATGAACACACATTAACTTGGACATGATGTTAGGATCTTGATTGTTGCAACAAATTATTGATAAATATTCTCTTGAATGCTCTTGACAATAATATTTTCTCATGGGATTGCTCTCAAAAAGTGTGTTCTTTCTAGTTAGATTTAAAATTATAAAAGACTATGTATTTATAGTTGTTTATCTAATTTCCCAAAAAATATATTCTAAAAGATGACAATTACAAGTTGAATTTGAATCATTAAACTGCCACCAAAAACATATTTAAAATGGGTCTTGGCACTTAAAGGGGACCCATTCGCCCATGGGCGAATGGGTCTTGGCCTATAAGTCCAGGACACACATATTCCATGGTGATTTAATTATTGATTGTATTTAATTAATGTCGGTTCTCCTTTCAAAAAACATAAAAAATAAGGCTTTGAAATGCATAATTTGGAAAATTAGAAGCTTAATTAAGTCTAATAAATTAAGGGACCCAAACATAGTGTGAAATTATAAAAGTATAAAAATTCCTACACTACAACCACCCATGGTATGATAGGGCTTAGTTAGTTTTCACTAGTAGCATGCAAGTGATAGATGTTTTTAGGATCCATTAACTTAAAAGTTTAGTAGATTGTGGAACTATTATTAATGGCCACATGTGTTGAATAATGTCTTATTGGTGATGACAAGTAGTATGGGATGCTTGTCTCATCATCACAGTTGGTTGTGAAACAAGATAATGATGGACCCACAGTTTAGTATGGGATGCACTATTTTTTTTTAATGGCATCACCTTATTACAAAATAATTGTGTTAATGAATTGGGTAATGGGGATATGCATGTAGGAGGGTTGCATTTGCTTCCTAATGCTAGCTTATCACTATATGTATTTGTAATCTATATATGAACTTGTCACTATGTGGTTTTGAGTTCATAATTTTTTTTTGGCATTGTATTAAAATTTATGTGGGATGTTGGTGATTTGAGTTGTAGACTCCAAATCTCTAAGGTTTGATAGTCTCCCAAGTGCTAGGGGTGTCAAACCTAGGAAGATTACCACAAACCTATATTCAAGTTGGGCAACTTAGGACCAATTGTTGACGTGGGTAAGACCTCCTTCACTTCTAGATCTACAAAACCAAGGGGGGGTTCCTAAGGTGCTAGAATATATATTACCAAATAAATAAAACACTTACCCCAACACAAACCATACCCATTACATAGTGCACTCATATTCTGGCAATCACTTTGTGCCTATTTGTCAGTTTAGGAAAATCAAGGTTAAGCACCTTATTAAACATACAATTTTCCACATAAGTGTCAATGAATGTGATTTATAATACTCCTTGAAGTGTTACATACATTCAGACATGACAATTGGAACACACAAACAAATAAAACTGAAAACATGTTTAGATTGATGTATTTTTAGTGTGTTGAGGATGATGGGGAGAAAGTCAGTAACAATCACTGATCCATTTGGGCAACAAAGTCTTATAATTTAACCAAGGTGATATCTTAGTCAAGACACCACAAAAAACTATGCCTTTCAGAGTGCACAGGAAGACTCTACGCATACATTCTGAAAAACAATTGATAGTTGCAAAATATTGAGTGATTCTAATTAGCAGTCTATGAGCATGCCCATGTATTTCCTTAATTGTATTGAATGGATACCTTACAAAGGATTTGCAAAGATTTTACAATTTTTTGATTGGCCAACTAAAAAACACACATTTAATAATGCACACCATACACATGGAGACACTCAATAAAGGTTGATTTTTCCATTAATCACACTATCTGCAAAGGTTACAAATGTTATTACAAATTTTGGATAAACTTAGATCATTATAATACCAAAATAACTATACCCATAACTGGAAATTGAAACCCTAAGGCTTCTTGTGAATATCTTTCTTTTGTTGGTTTTGTCACTACTCCTTGATCCCAAAATTTTATCCTAAAAAATGACAACCAAGGCCAATATATTCGTGGCAAGATGGTGTCTAGGTTGTCAAAATGCTGTGCCACATAAGGAAACCCTAACCACGAGCTCCTCCAATGCATATACAACAAGTGTCTTTTGCATACTCGATTTGACCACAAAGAGGCATGAAAGAACATTCTTATGACCCCTACCATACCTAAGCATTGATGATTCATGAGTTTGAGTGCAAGGATGAGTTGAAATGCCCATTAAATCCATTGAACTTGCATCCTAGAGGTGTTGTTCTAACAAAAAGAGGGGTTGCAAATATGAATGAAGTATGGGTGCCTTTTTTCTTCCAGGATATGCTCCAAAATGCATTTAAATTCCTTACAAAGATTCACAAATCGAAACAAAAGGTAGTTGCGGACCTTAATCACTTTGCAGAGGAGGTAGGTGTAGAAAATGACATGACACCAACTCCTATTGACTTGTAAGAAATTAGCGTCGACCTAGAGGAAGGAAAAAACTTGTTGAGGAGTTACAACGGTTCCTAGAATGACCAAAAGATTTGAAAACTATTCTCCTTTTCCTTCATTTTATATCTCCTTCCATCCTATTTTATACCCTATCTATTGGGACTTGGAGAGGTAAAAAAACATATTATGGGTTGTTTTATTCGCAAAACCAAAAGAACCTTTGACCACTTCTACCTTGATTTTTAGACATTCCTTTGTTGAGGGTCTCATGGGAATTGGGAACCAATTTTTCCTGGTTCCTATGGAACCTCCAATCACTTCATTTCATGTTTTACTAAGGGTGGGACAAAATGTGTAAGAGGTTCCATAGAAACTAGGGACCATTGGTTCCTAGTGCCTATGAAAGCTTCAACAAATAGAAACAAGCCATTGAAGGTACCATAGGAACTAGGAACCAAAGGTTCCTAGTGCCTATGTAAGCTTCGACCACTCCTACTTAGCCAATTCAAAATTTTGATTTTAGTGAACCGACTGAAGTATACAAAAAAGGAGGGATTACTAATGTGACTATTGTCACTTAGGATTGCACCCTAGTTGAGTATGCACTCAACTATCCTATAAAACATGGAAACATCCTCAAGTTGTGGGTTTCTTATAACAAGGATGAATCTCTAGAGTGGGTTGGCTCCCCTGATGGATCACCTAAAACTACTGAAAATCTCAAGGAAAAGGGATAGAGGATGCTTGACATGAAAATCCTAAAACTAAGGAGGTGATGCACCATAAAATTGAAGGTTTAGTTGTTGCTTTAACTCACAATCTACCTCAATGAAAGACCTTTTTTATTTTCACAACTTAGTTTGAACATGCAACACAAGTATTTCATATGAAAGTTTGGAATCAAAAATTTTTTGAAGGAAAAATAGAGGTTTTCACAACTACAACCTATTAAAACCATTCAACACAACATATAACCTGCATTGACATGAAACTCTTGCTCCAACATTTGCATAAATGAGACATAAAAAAGGATTCAAAACATGAATTCACAAATATAACATCAAATCATTCATCACAAAGAGAGACAAAAGAACTAAAGAGGAACACTATTGTCATTTCATTAACTTGAAAGGAATTTTTTGCTATTACTATTAAGATATGGTGTTGTACACCATTGCATAAAATGATTTATATTATAATGTTGTAATTAAATAATTATTTAGTTGTGATGCACCTAGGCAGTGTGGTTATTCACCCTAAGTAATTATTTAGGGACCACTTGTAATGTTGTATTGTAACATTGTATTATTATTTAATTTGTGGGAGACATGTGATAATAATTTAATATTGGGAAACTATTAAATAAAGTGAAAATTAGTACCCAATATTAAATAAGGGGTTAGTGGTTTTGTGTTCACATGGTTTTGTGGCATATGGTTTTATCTTACCACTAGTTGTATTTGTGTGAGCTTGAGTCTATAAAAACAAACACATGTTTAGTGGTTAAGATTGGCTGAGTGGTTTGGTTGTCATTATTGAATCTCTCTAAGGAGTGCATATGTGAAGCATGGCATGGGATGTGTGGATTCATGCTTGGTCACATGAGGATGCATTGAGAGGCTTGATGGTTTAGAGGTGTTCATTGTAACTCTTGTATGACTTTATTGTTGATTAATATGATGGAGTATGGATTCTTTTGGAGGTTGGATTTTTCCCTCTTGAGGTTTTTCCCAAGGTATATCGTGTGTCATCTTTTATGGGTATGTTGTCTATTCTTACATATGGATTATAAGTACTTATTTGCATTAATTTCTCTTTTGGGTTATGTGGAAATTGTCATTAGATGGCTACAATTTTCCTTACAATAATAATTTATTTTCTCTTAAAAAGAGTTACAAGACAAGATTTATCTATGCAAAAAAAAGTAATAACTAAAAAAAACTAAGGTCTGAGAGATGCCTTTATAAATAATACTTCTCAAATCAGACCTTTCAATAACAAGGAGTTGTTGATTTCTAAAAATATGTTTCAAACACTTCAAAATTAGCTCCTCTAATTTTCCAACTTGGGCACCCTCTTTTGTTGATGGAGAAGGTTGAAATGTTTCCAATTTGCATTGTGAAATATTCTCCTGCTGTAAATCACCGCCAAAATCCCTATAAATTAGGTCATTTGGTTAGTGTTTTTGATTTAGAAAGATTGGTTTGGCAAGATAATCAATCCCTGCCATCAAAATTTTGGAAAATTGCCTTCAAATTAGGCAATCACATCCCTGAAAAGCCCCTCAAAGAGCATAAAAACTACATCGTTGCATCTGATAACTATTTTGAAAGGTGAAGGAATAGATACCCTTGTTTTCAATAGTCCTTAAACCAAAATCAATTGTCTTCAATCATCTTATTCTAGTCAAAGACATTTTGAAAACAAAGATGACTATTCTTTCACTCGACTCTTATTTGCTAAGTTATCCCTTCATGGGACCACCCTTCATATAGTCATATTGAAACCATGTTATTGTAGAACTAAATGAAGGGATTGCATTTTCCTTTATAAGTTGGTTATAGGTTAACATTGCATGAATTAGCTCTGTTCATTACATGGTAAGTATGTACCATGTTTACATGGTTATCTTCATACATGTTTCTCATGGAAACCCTTAAATCTTTGCAATCTGATAACACTTTCTATGCATTTCAATTTTAACATCAAAGTGCATAGTCACTTCATAATGGTTGTTCATTGTCATTTTGTGAAGCTCAAGGACAACATTATTTAGGCTTGGTGATCACCATTCTCATGGTTGTGTTTCATTAAAATCCTACCCTTTCGCATCACTTGTGTGGTAGATAAGTATGGCTTGATAGAAAATTTATGCACTACCACAATGTAAAACATTGGCATGGAGATCATTGGGCCTAAAGACCGCCTCCTTTATTGACTATCATGTGCATTTGACTAAGACAGTGTAACCTTGAAATCCTAAGGCAGTCATATACACTATTGCCATCATGCATACATTTAAGGAGTTGTCTCATAATACATGTCACAATGTTATCTCCTCTTGGTTAATTCATTGCTTAGGGATCAATCCTTTGTATTGCCAACTTATGACTATATTCTTCATGAAATTTTCACTGCTTCTTATTTGTCATAGTGTTGGAAACCCTCTTGGGAGTTGCCCTGGAATTTGCATAAAACTTGGTTGGCTCTCATGATATTGCATGTCCTTGCATCAACCATTGCAATGTAAGTCAACACTTGATTATCCTAACCTTGCTATTCCTACACTTGGATCTTGAATTGTCACTACCATTCAAACAATGCCATTATTCTTTACCCTGATCATCAAGCCTTTTTACAATGCAACCCCAAGCAAGCTTATTGCCTCTTCAATGCACAAAGAAAATTTTGTTGATATTTCCATCATCATATGTTGCATTTAACATCATGAAGAATACATTGTTTTGTTACTAAAAACTACATCATGTTACTCAGAGGTTTGCAATTGAGCATACTTGGGTTTTGAAAGCATCTATTTGCAACATTAACCATTGCCATCTTAGGGTTGCCAATTTGGAGATGGAACTATCCAAGGTTTGATTCTAGATAAACCCCAAGATTTTGATGTAAAAGGTAAGCCTTCATATATGATGACTTCCACTCTTTATGATCTCATTGAGACTTCAAAACATAGTGATAAATCATTGTCCCAAAGCATTCAAATTCATGATCATTGCTTTCCTTTTGGAATGTTGTGTCAGTCATCCTCCTTTTTTTATGAACCAAGAACACAACAACCTTTCATGCCTTCTAAAATTGCGATCTCATGTCATAGAATCCTTACATTATCAATGGTTATGATTGCCTTTATCTCTTCCACTTTAGGTTTGCATCATGCATGATTGTCACTGTGACTGTGCATTCAAGAGGAATCTTGTCCTTGTACCTTGATCATTGACATATATTTGACACCTCTTAGGTGATGAATACCTTATCTCCATATACACAATATCATGCTTTAAAATAATGGCTACCATTGTGATTGTGTTTGGTATGAGCACCCCTACCAAAACACTTTCTCACCTCACTTACACAACAATGAACTATCCACGGTCACATATCTTGCACTGTCCAAGGTTTGAATGCTCATGGAACCCTGAGGGTTTGATCTTTACTAGATTTGAATTTTCCATTCTTTAACAAGATGGCACTGCCTTTTCATTTTCTTTTGATTGGAAGCATAGGATTGCACTCTTCCTTTCATGGTAGTGAAGACTAATCCTAGGTTTTGGACTATCACAAGCATTTAGATATTTTTAATACTTTTAGTCCTTTACTTGAAGTGAGATCAATGCCATCACTCTTGAACCTGCACATTCATTGTCATTTGATTGCAATGAGACCATTTTCTTTCAAATGTCCCATTATGCTTGAATGTTTGCTTATAGATCCTCCTTGATACAGCCATGCAAAAGACTGCCTTTGCTAAGGTGTTATGAAAACTATACTTATCACCATTCATCACATTAAAAAAGAATGATTTTTTTTATTATTCATGTAGCCAGCCTTAAAATCCATCAAACATGTGTTTAAATTTACTATTTCTTTCACCATGAATAGGTTTTTAATACCAATGAAATCGAGATGCAATTCTGACTGCCCTAGTTAGGTATTTGAAGGTTTTGATTTCCACAATGAAAATACTACCATTTGAAGACTGCAAAACCACTAAACTTGTTACAATGCTATTCATTTTTTGCTCCTTTGAAACCCTATGATTTCAAGGTTTAGTGATTTAAAATTACTACTCAATGATTATATCAACAAGGGCTTAAAATCTTGGAAACCTCCTAACTCTTATTACTAAATTATCTCATATACATAGAGGCTTAAAAGGAAACCTTCAACATGAGAAAAGAATTCTCAATACACATGTAATAAACCCTAGCCCGTGCCTAAAGAGAAGAAGCCTCAAACAAATGAAAATGTCTTCACCATGAAAAGAATGAGGAAAAGAACATATTTTGCTTCTTGAAAACACAACAATGATGAAATAACAATCCTCTAGAAAGTAAGGTCACCCAGGAAAGAGCCAAAGAATGAAGCCAAACTAGAAAATAAGGAAGAAACTAGTTGAAAAATATTGGCAAAGAGTTGCTCCTTCATCATGACTGTCTTGATACTCAGGTAATACACTAGAAAAATTGACACCTACCTCTACAATGAAGTAAACACTAATCATGGTGGCCATCAAGGGATTATGAACAAAAAATAATAGGGTTTCCTCTTTGAGAAAATATTGTTTCCTTCATGAACTCGTTGTTTTTCCTTCCTTTTTCCCAAAAAACAAGTCAATCAACTTGCATGCAAGGAAACCTATGTTACTTTCCCTCTCAAAATTAAAAATAAAAGTTGCAACTTTATCACCTTACCATCTTGCCCATGAATTTTATGAAAATAGGCTTTTAAAGAGATTAAAATTATCTTTTCTAATGTTTTGACATAAAATAAAACCCCTTTTGACTTTGACAATGTATAATATGAGATCAAAACTTCACTTTTAAAACTTAGAATGGATTTAATGAAATGAAATTTAATGACATTTTGGAATAATAAACATGGCCTTTAAATGCAAATGAGGCTCAAACCTAATTTGGATTACATTTTGGTGACATCTCAAGGGTGTTTTCTTGCTAAAAAGGAAAGACCAGTAGCCTATTTGATGTGCATTGGGCATAGGAGTCTTAGAAGGACTGAAAACAACCCAGGACAAACTTGAAACCTTTTTTTTAAGAGCATAAACAACAAACAAAACTCAAAACAAGACAATAGACCTGTTCATCAACACATAGGGGAAAGGAAAAACTAAACTAGGACATGTGTGAAGCACTTGGAGGAATGTAAAAAACCATAACATTGGTGCAACAACACCTTATTTGAATGAAAAACCTATTCTTTAATATGGTACAAGGTGGATCATCAACACCTCAATTTAGAAAAACTTGAGTTGAATCCCATTGACTAGAATTGACAACTCCTCTCCATCAAGCTTGGACAACTAAAAAGAGTTGTGCATTTTACATCTTGTTATTACATAAGGACCACTCCACATGGCACCAAACTTGGATCACTTTCCAAGCCTACTTTTTAACTCATCCTACTTGAAAACTAGATCACCTTCCTTGAAGAATCTTGGGGCTGCCTTCTTATCAAAATTTATTTTCATCTGAGCATGATGAATTTTCAGATTTTGCAATGCTTTTATCATTGTTTCATCCAACTCCATCAGCTCAGCAAGCCTAACTTCCACGGGTTCTTCATCCATAATTTCTAATTCTTTGATTTAATTCAATAGAAATAGAAATAGGAAGCCTTTCTTCTTTTCCATAAATAAGAACATAGGTTGAGTTACCTATGGATCTTTTAGGTGGCATCCTATCAGCCCATAGAGCTAGCTTCAACTTTTCATGTCAAGTCCTCTGATTATCTTCAATTGTCCTCTTGATGATCCTAATCATATTTTTGTTAGTAGATTCAGCTTGTCCATTACCTTGTGGGTAATAACTGGACAAAGTATTCAAATATATACCATTTTTAAGAGCCCAATCAATCACTTTCAAATCTAAAAAAGCTAAAGAATTATCTAAAACAATTGAATCAGGAACTCCAAACCTTGAAATTAAATCTAGATAAAATTTTAGGACAGCACTCTCATTAGCTTCCTTCAATGCTACACCTTTTGTCCACTTGGTGAAATAATTAGTTGCAATCAATATCCACTTGTGTCCTACACTGGAGGGTGGGTTAATGACTCCAATGAAATCAAGTCCCCACTTCATGAAGGGTTGCTCAACTTGCATAGGATTCAATCGTAGAGGTACCAATCTTTGTTTACCTACAAATAAAGCACCCTTCCTACACCTTCTCACTCATGAAAAAGAATCCTTATATAAATCAGGCCAAAAATAACTAACTCTCATAATCTTAAGAGTTGTTATCCTAGGTGCAAAATGACCACCAGATGGTCCAGCATGAAACTCCTCAAGAATCCTATCAATATGACCTAATTCTACACCTCAAAAAAACCCCATGAAAATCCTTTCTAAACAAAATACCATTTATGATAACATAAGGAATGGCTTGAAGCCTCAAATACCTTCATTTTGCATTGTTTAGACCTCTTGGACACTCACCAGTTTAAAGGTAATGCATCATTTCTTGTATCCAACTTGAAGGAGGGGTTGCTACAACAGTTTTTTCTTCATCATTGAACACTAGAACAATATGGTTTTCAACTTCTTTGTTACTTTCTAAGTCACCAACCAACTACTCACACAATCCCTTACCTCTTATAAGCTCTATGATCCTGATTTCTATATCATTCCTTAACACTTGGATGAGCAACCAACAAATGTATCTTGTTATTTGAAATCATATGCCTAAAATTCTTGAGACTACTAACCACAACTAAAACATGATTTTCAACAAATGAATACATTTTCTCTTAATCTTCCAAACCTTGGTTGAAGAATGTTATGGGTTGCTCTAAAACCTCTT
Source organism: Sequoiadendron giganteum (assembly GCA_007115665.2). Lineage (NCBI taxonomy): Eukaryota > Viridiplantae > Streptophyta > Pinopsida > Cupressales > Cupressaceae > Sequoiadendron > Sequoiadendron giganteum. The sequence goes on along the minus strand of CM021107.1, from coordinate 535,583,826 downwards.
CATTTTGTTGGACCAACATGGTTGAGATTGTGTCAATGCTCCCAAAAGAATACAATATGAAGTTCTTGGCATAATCTGGATTTATAAGTGGTGGAGTTGTTGCTATAGCTTCTTTAATCTCCTCAAAAATTCTCTTTCCTTACATAGTCCAACTGAAAATCACATTTTTCTTAAGTATAGAAGTTAGAGGCTTCAAAAGAAATGCAATGTTAAGAATAAATCTCCTTACAAAGTTGATTCTTCCTAGAAAAAATTGAAGGGGTTTCTTATGATCTGGTAACGGAAAATCCAAAATTGAACTTATTCTTTCAAGATATATTGTAATGTCATGCTTTGAAACAATATGACCAAGCAGTTTACCTTCATAAACAACGAAGATGCACTTCTTTGGATTCAATGAAACACCATACTTCCTGCATCTTTCAAAAATATGCATCAAATGCATGAAATGATCTTTAGAATCTTTATAAAAATAGTAATATCATCAAGATATACCAATAAAAACTTGCTCATGAGATATTTCAAGACCATATCCATGGCCCTTCAGAAATTTTCCTCTACATTGGACAATTCAAAAGCAGAGTAGTACTTCTCACCTCCAAGAGAAACTAGCATAGCACCTCCACCAACACCAACTCTACTCCTTTAACCTTCAAAGTAAAGTTTTTCAAAGCTCATTAGACTGCTATTCCAACTATTGTTTTGTCATCTTTTATTAGGTTTTGGACAGCCACACCTTGTTCATGAAACATGTAGATATCCAGGACAACTTGCTATATATGTTTATAAGGATCTTCCTCATGATTTTTAGATACCCACTCATCCAAAATCAGATCAAGAATATTATCAATAGGAGTGTTAGGCTCTGTAATATGTTTCTCTTCTTGATGATGGAAGAATAAATTTGTATTTATAGCACTAGGGACATATGGTTCAATGTGATCTTTGGCCAATGCTTCAGATTTAATGGTAACTTTGGTGTCATTTCTTGTTCTAAAGAAAAAGTGTGACCAATCAGATGACAATTATTCCCCCAATTTTGTAGTGAAATCTCTAGAAAGACATAGGGAAAAGTGAGTTGGAAGGTCTATGATATAGATATATTGATTAATGGAGAAATTTGGGCAAGCATGCAATGTTAGGCCCAAACCCTTGATTACCCCAACTATATTTATTGATGATCCATCTAGCTGGATAATTCCTTTACAAAGAGGCTCATAGGTCAAGCCCAACTTGTAAACTATTGATTTTGGCATGACAAAAATTTTAGCTCCTAAATCTATCATACAATTATGGACTAAGCGGTTACCAATAATCAAAGTGACATAAAATGGGGAAGGTTTGATTTCCTTACTTTTTTCTCATTACTATCTTGAGGTTTATTTGCAAATGCAAATTTCAGATGCTCTTTAGGAGGCTCATTGGACAATGAAAGGTTAGATAGACCATTTTTCAATAGATCTTTTTTCCCAGGATGAGCTAAGGAATTCCACATTGAAACACTAATGTTAGATTTCTTCATATGCTCTAATATATTGAAATAAGTTGAACTCGCCTTTTGTCGGTCTTTTGGAACAACGAGATCTCCTTGTGCTTGCGGTGGCTATAACTGAGTTTTAGGTTGATCCTTGCTTGCGACAGCCTGATTTCTTGGAAAAATCTTAATGTTTTGTGTAGGTAGAGGTCCAACATTACCTTGTTGGCTTGTAGAAGCTTTTTTTTTTTTTATTATCAGGTTGTTGTCCTACATCTACAACCCTCTTTTTCGACTTTGTGTTGGCTGATATATAAGTATAGGACTGATTTAGACCTTATGGATGATTAACTCCACAAAATTCTTCTCCTTTCCAATTCATCAAACTCTACTCAAGATGAGGACCTTGTTGATTATTAGTTTCTTGCACTGAATTTTGTGAGGCAACAACATTATTCTGAACCATAAGTGCTTGATTTAGCATACCATTTGAGCAAGTTGACTGATTATGAGGTTGGTTGTAGGGAAAGCACCAATCATAATCATTTCTTATGTTATTTTGCATTGGAACCAACTCTTTAGAAGAGCTAGCTACGTTTGAATTGTAAGGTTGAAAAGGCCTTGTATTGAAATTCTTTTTTGAGGATGGGGATCAGTTTGATTGGTTGGCGTATTTGGTTGATATGGGGCTTGATATGTCTTGAAATTCTAGTCTTGTTGCCTCTTTATATTAACTATTTCATTAGTATGAGTCTTTAAGACACCCAAAATCTCTTGAAACTCTTTGGATTGGGCTAGGACAATGTTTGCTTGAGGTTAAACTTGTTGGTCTACTATTAGAAAAGGTGGGACAATTGTTATAGCTAGGATTTGCATGGGAGTAGGTGGTTATATTTTAGGAAATATGGGCATGGGAGGCCTAGGAGCTATTTTACCAACTTGAATAAGGAAATTTTCTACCCTTATATCAATGTCAAAGGCTATTAGTAATGTGTATCCATCCATAGACTATATCATCACTAAAATATCACTACTAAGAGCCTTAAGATAATAAGGAAAAGGATAATCATTTGAAGGCCTTACTATGGCTGGAATCCTATTCCAAGTCTTTTGGAAGAAAAAATAAAGTACACCATGTGTTCATGTGGTGCTCTTTTCATGGTAGTCAATTTCTCTACCAAGGAGAGATGATCGGATTTGTCTTCAAATTGTCTATTCAAGGCATCACCCAGTTGATCCCATGTAGCTATGGAGTTCACAATCAAGCCTCTAAACCATTGAAGAGCTTTTCCTTTGAGAGATGCAATGAACAATCTCATTGCAACATGCTTAGCTATGATATTATGAATTGTACACAATGTTGCAACATCTTTGATGTGTTCTACAGTCATAGTTTGATCTTCTCCAGTGAAATAAGGCAAGCTCTTAAGAACTGATACTATAATATCATCATGTTGTGCAAGATTTAATGGGCTTCCACCATTAAAAGGCACAAATGCAAAAGGTTTATTTTGTCCATCTATGTTATTTCTGGAAGTACTATTGTATCTTGATGGAATTAGGCTACTTGAAGTTGATTTTGTAGCTCTAAGGCTAGGAGGAGTAGATTGTGTACTATTAGATGAAAAAGGACTCCTTCCTATTTCTCTACCCCTTCTTTTAGGTGGTGAAATCTATAAATATTCAAAAGGGGTTAAACTTCTCCTAGTTTGAACCCTTCTCGTATGTTTTTTGCACTAGTTCAATTGAAACCAAGAGCATGTAGTTGTCAGGTATGGAATTTTTTAAATTCTAAAGGCTACAATCACTGCTAATCATACCAAACAACAATAAAAATGAGAGTTTTAATGGACTAAAAATTGTTCATAGTCCCACTAGACGTGCCAAAAACTATTGTCACTTAGGATTGCACCCTAGTTGATTATGCACTCAACTATCCTATAAAACATGGAAACATCCTCAAGTTGTGGGTTGCTTATAGCAAGGATGAATCTCCAAAGTGGGTTAATTCCCTTGATGGAACACCTAAAAATCATGAAAATCTCAAGGAAAAGGAATAGAGGATGCTTGAAATGAAAATCCTAAAACTAAGGAGGTGATGCACCAAAAACTTGAAGGTTTACTTGTTGCTCTAACTCACAATCTGCATCAATGAAAGACCTTTTTTATTTTCACAACTTAGTTTGAATAAGCAACACATAATTATTTCATATAAAGGTTTGGATTCAAATCTTGTTTGAAGAAAAATAGAGTTTTTCACAACTATAACCTATTAAAACCATTCAACACAACATATAACCTGCATTGACATGAAACACTTGCTCCAAAATTTGCATAAATGAGACAAAAAAGGATTCAAAACATGAAATCCCAATTATAACATCAAATCATTCATTGCAAAGAGAGACAAAATAACTGAAGAGGAACACTGCTACCATTTCATTAACTTGCAAGGAGCTTTTTGTTATTATGATGTATTTTGTCTAAAAAGAGTTACAAGACAAAATATTTTTATGCAAAAGAAGCATGAAATTTTAAAAAAAACTAAGGTCTAAGAGATGGATTTATAAAGAAGACTTCTAAAATTAGACCTTTCCATAACAAGGGGTTGTTGATTGTTAACAATCTGCTACAAACTCTTCAGAATCAGCTCCTAAACTAAACGAAACCTCTGATTTTCCAACTTGAGCACCCTCTTTTTTTGTTGGAGAAGGCTGACATGTTTCCAATTTGCATTGTGAAATATGCCCCTATTGTAAATCATTGCCAAAATCCCTAAAAATCAGGCTATTTGGTTAGTGTTTCTGATTTAGAAATATTGGTTTGGCAAGATAATTAGTCCCTATCATCAAAATTTTGGAAAACTACCTTCAAATCAAGCAATCACATCCTTGAAAAACCCCTCAAAGAGCACAAAAACTGCATCTTTGCATCTAATAACTATTTTGAAAGGTGAAGGAATAGATACCCCTATCTTCAATAGGTCTTAAACCAAAATCAGTTGTCTTCAATCATCTTATTTTGATCAAAGGCATGTTGAAAACAAAGATGACTATTCTTTTACTTGCCTCTTATTTTCTATGTTATCCCTTCATGGCACCACCCTTAACATATAGTCATATTGAAACCTTGTTATTGTAGAGCTAAATGAAGGGACTGCATTTTCCTTTACAAGTTGGTTATAGGTTAACATTTCATGCATTAGCTCTGCTTATTACTTGGTAAGTCTATCCCATGTTTACATGGTTGTCTTCATACATGTTTCTCATGACAACCATTAAATCTCCACAATTTTATAACACTTGCCATGGATTTCAATTTCAACATCAAAGTGCATAGTCACTTCAAAGTGGTTATTCACTATCATTTTGTGAATTTCAAGGAAAACATTGTTTAGGCTTGGTGACCATCATTCTCATGGTTTTCTTTCATTAAAATCCTACCCTTTTGCATCACTTGTGTGGTAGAGAAGGATGGATTGAGTGAAAAAATTTATGCACTTCCACAATGTAAAACACTGACATGGAGATCTTTGGGCCTAAAGACTGCCTCCTTTATTGACTGTCACATGCATTTGACCAAGACAGTGTAACCTTGAAATCCTAAGGCAATCATATAACTATATTGCCATAATACATACATTTAAGGAGTTGTCTCATAATACATGTCACAATGATATATTCGCTTGGGTCATTCATTGCTTAGGGATCAATCCTTTGTACTATCAACTTATGACTATGTTCTTCATAAAATTTTCACAGATTCTTATTTGTCACAGTGTTGGAAACACTCTTAGGATTTTACCTTGACATTTGCATGAAACTTGGTTGGCTCTCATGACACTATTTTGACTTCAAATGCTTACAAATTTTCCCCCTCAAGGTTTAGCAACCCTCCTATTGCATGTCCTTGCATCAACCATTTAAATGTAAGTTAACACTTGATTATCCTAACCATGTTGTTCCTACACTTGGATCTTGCACTATCACTACCATTCAAAAAATGTCATTAATCTTTACCCCACTCATCAAAGCTTTTAACAATGCAACCCCAAGCAAGCTCACTACCTCTTCAATGCACAAAGAAATTGTTGTTGGGACTTCCATCATTATATGTTGCATCTAACATCATGAAGAATGTAGTATTTTGTTACTAACAATTGAATCATGTTACTTAGAGGTCTACAATTAAACATACTTGGGTTTTGAAAGAATCCATTTGTAACATTAAGCATTTCCATCTTAGGGTTGTCACTTTGGAGATGGCGTTGTCCAAGGTTTGATTCTCAAGAAACCCTAAGGATTTTATGTAAAAGATAATCCTTCATAAATTATGACTACCACTCTTTATGATCTCATGAAGAATTTAAAACACGGTGATAAATCACTATCCCAAAACATTAAAAGTCATGATCATTGCTTGCCTTTTTAAATTTTGTCTTAGTCATCCTCCTTTTGTTATGAACAAAGAACAAAAAAATGCACCTTTCCTGCCTTCTAAACCTGAGATCTCATGTCATGTCAGCCTTAAATTATCAATGGTTATGACTTCCTTTATCTCTTCCACTTTAGGTCTACATCATGCATGATTTTCATTGTGATAGTGCATTCAAGAGGAATCCTATCACTGTACCTTTCTCACTGTCATGTATTTGACTCCTTTGAGGTGATGAATTTGGCATTGTGATTGTGTTTGGTATGAGCACCCCTACCAAAACACTTGCTTACCTCACTTGCACAACAATGAACTATCCACTGTCACATATCTTGCATTGTCCAAAGTTTGAAAACCGTACGGGTTTAATCTTTACTAGCTTTTCATTTTCCATTATTTGATAATATGACACTGCCTTTTCATTTGATTTTGATTGGTAGGATAGGATTGCACTCTTTCTTTCATGTTAGTGATGAGTAATCCTAGGTTTTAGACTATCACAAGCATTTAAATCTTTTTAACATTTTTAGTCCTTTACTTGAAGTGAGATCAATGTCATCACTCTTGAACTTGCACAATCCATCTAGCCTATAAATTCACTATCCTTTGATTGCAATGAGATCATTGCCTTTCAAATTTCCCATTATGCTTGAAAGCTTTCTTATAGATCCTCCATGATACAGCCAAGCAAAAGACTGTCTTAGCTAAGGTTTTATGAAGACTATACTTACCACCATTAATCACATTAAAAAAAGAATGATTTTTTACCTTATTCATGTAGCCAACCTTAAAATCTAGCAAACCTATGATTGATCTTATTGTTATTTAACCATGAATAGGGTTTCAATACCAGTGAAACCTAGATGCAATCTTGACTTACCTGCTTAGGTATTTGAAGGTTTTAACTATCATAATGAAAATAATGCCATTTGAAGGTTGCAAAACCACTACCCTTGTTGCAATATCAGTAAGGGTTTAAAAGCTTGGAAACATCCTAACTCTTATTGCTGCATTATCTCATACACATAGGGGTCTAAAAGGCATCCTTCAACATGATAAAGCATTCTAAATATGCATGTAATAAACCTTAGCCCATGCCTAAAGAGAAGAAACCTCAAGTAGTTGAAAACACCTTCACCATGAAAATAATGGGGAAAAGAAATTTTTTTGCTTCTTCTAAACACAACAATTATGAATGAACAATCCTCTAGAAGGAAAATGCATGCAAGAAAGAGCCAAAGAATGAAGCTAACTTGAAATAAGGAAGAAATTGGTTGAAAAATGTTGTCAAAGAGTTGCTCTTTCATCATGACTATCTTGATACTAAAGTAATACACCAAAAAAACTAAAACCTCCCTCTGCAATGAAGTAAACATTAATGATGGCGACCATCAAGGGATTATGAACGCAACGTAATAGGGTTTCCTCTTTGAGAAAATGTAGTTTCCTTCATGAACTTGTGATTTTTCCTTCATTTTGCCTAAAAACAAGTCAATCAACTTGCATGCAAGGAAACCTAAGTTGCTTTCCCTCTCAAAATCAAAAATCAAAGTTGCAACTTTATCACCTTGCCATCTTGCCTGTGAATTTCATGAAAATAGGCTTTTAAAAGGATTAAAAATCTCTTTTCGAATGTTTTGACATAAAATAAAACCCCTTTTGACTTTGACAATGTATAATATGAGATCAAAACTTCACAATTAAAACTTAGAATTGATTTAATGCAATGAAATTTAATGCAAAACATATCCCCTATCCAAACCTAGAGGTTTTGACAAATGATTAAACCTTAGGGACCACTAAAAACATTTCAAAAGGGCATATTTTATGACATTTTGGAATAATAAATAGGACCTTTAAATGCAAATGAGACACAAACCTATTTGGATTACAAGTGTTACATACTTTATCTGTGATAACCAAAGTTTTATGTTTACATGATCTCTTTTGATTTTCATTCCCAATGTACTTTATTGTCCCAAGATCTTTAATGTCAAATACACCTAAAAATTGAGCTTTCAATTCACTAATCATACCTTTGGTATTATTTAAAAATAACATATCATCCACATACAAGGAAAAATTTAGAATATGATCATCACTACATCTAATATAAACATAATGATCTTCTTCACTTCTTACAAAACTGATCTTCAAAATAAATGAATCAAAATTATGATACTACAGGTGATTTATTTAAAACATAAAGAGACCGTTTTAACATGTAAACCAAGTGTTCTTTCTCTTTTACCTCAAAACCTTTAGGTTGTTACATATAAATTTCATCTTCCACATCTCCATGCAAAAATACAGTTTTAACATCCATTTGTTCAATTTCAAGATCATTAGTACAAACTATGGACAACAAAAACCTAATTGAGAATAATTTAGCAATAAGAGGGAATATTTCACAAAAATCAATTCCATCTCTTTGGGAGTAGCCCTTAGCTACCAATCTGACATTATACCTTTCTAATGGACCATCTACTCCAAAACTCTTCTTAAATATCCATTTACAACCAATGACCTTTCTTCTTTTGGGAAAATGCGCAAGTTCCAAAGTGTTACAAGATCCTAAAGCCATCATCTCTTCTTGAAAGGCCTTTATCCAAGAACGACTATCATCTACAATAATAGGTTCCCTATATGATCTAGGTTCATCATCAATACTTAATAAAGTAAATATACAATGGAAATTTTGTGGGCTATACCTATCAACTAGATTTCATTATCTTTTGGATCTTTTGAGAATAGGAGTATAGGGATCTTCTTATTCTTGAGTTTTCTAACCTTATTCTTGGTTATCTTCCCTAACTTCTTTAGTTTTCTCATAATATTCATCTAAACCCTTTTCTTATTCTTCCTCCTCATTCGCAAATCCATCTCTTTGTTATTCTCGAGGTGCATCTTCTTGCTTAGTCTTGAAGTGCACTCACCTTTCCTTTTATTTTTCTTTTGGTTGTTCAGGATCATAAAAAACTCTTAGTTCCCTAAAAATCACATCTCTAGAATATATATTTTTTGGTTAGTGGATTCCAAAGTTTATAACCCTTAATATTCTCACCATATTGTAATGTTGCAAAATTGCACCTTAGGGGCAATTACACATTTTCACACTTTTCCTTGCATTTATTGCACCTAAGTGCATTTATGACAAGAGCCTCATAGGTCAAAATTTCATGATTCTAACTTCGTGAGGTCCAATGACGAAGTGACAATAGTCCACCACCTTATTTCCCAAAAAATGATGAGTTGGATGTCTGTACAGGATGTGAACGTTTGTGTGTCACACTAGCGTCCCCACAGTCTTACAAGTTTGAAATGAAGAATCTTGGAATCTTGACTTGTGACACGTCCTTGCAATCATATTTTTTAGTGTAACGACTCCTTCCACCCTTTCATGCAACATAACTCCCATTTTTCTCTCTCTTTTGGGGGATTCTCTCTCATTCTAACACTTCACTTCTCCAATCTCAGTTGATTCTCTACTCTTCCTTCTTATAATATCACTTCCATGAGCGAAGGTCTATCAGACTAAGATCTCTCCAACTTTTAGAAATGAAAGCACAACTACCCAAATGGAAATCTGATTTAAGATAATTTTTTGTAACCTTTTAAGTGTGTATATCAATGTAGATTGTATCATAAAATATAAAACCTACAAAACAAAAATATTCGAGAAGCAAAATGAAACACACAACATAATGTTTACCATGGAGAAAACCCTTTCGGGTAAAACAATCCACCAAGAAAAGAGCCCAAGTTGTATTATCTTCATAAAATGAGATTACAAATACATTCACTTCCTTTGTCTCTCAACCTTCACTCTGGTAGAACCTAGGTACCAATAAAAATGATATGCAGCAAAAAATACATGGAAAATACTTATAGAAAATGTCTCCAACAAGGCCTAGGCGTCCACTTTCTCTCTCCCACATGTAAGCATCCAAATGGCATCAACATGCAACATACAAGTGTCAAAGAGACCCTTCCAAAGTTGGGCGCCCATATCCATGCATGGCAACTTACAGCATCTTATGGCGTGGCATAACCGTCATAGATACCTCCAACATCCATCCAACCCAAGATGGGCGCCTGGGGCTAAATAGAGTAAATATGCAACAACCATATCCATCATATGCGTCATAGTGTCATAGAATCTTATGACAACTTGTAGCTGTCATAGATTCTTTACATGCAACCACCAAACATTATGGCATGTGTCATACATGACAAAAATAGTTGATTCTCCAAGTGGAAATTCATAACGTCTCTTACCATAAGTTTTTACATTTACCAACCGTAAAAGCCACTCTGTAATTACCATCGATAAATCCAAAACTTTATCGTGCAATAACTCTGTAATTATCGTGGATAGTGTTTCACGAAAAAAATGCTAAGCCTTTGCATTTTTTATTTTATCTTTGTGGTTGTGCCTTACCATTCAATCACTAACATCCTTCGATGTGTGCCACATGGCTTCCTCTCAAAGATTTTTGTTGTTCCTTTTTGCTTTGCCTTTGTCGGGCTCCGTTTGCACACCGCGTGGCTTTCTCTGGCCGCTTTTCAAACTAGGCCCACCATGCAGTTTCTATTGCTCGGTGGGTGCCACGTGGCTTCCTCTCGAATATTTTCATTGGACATCCCTTATTATTTTTTCCAAACCTTGTCTACTCAATGTGTTACATCTTTTTCATGTCCTGGTTATCTTGGAGTTGTTGTTGCACCATTGGTTCTTGAGCCGCCGCATTTTCTCCTTCGACGTCGCGTGTTTGTTGTTGTTGATGCATGGTTTTCTATTCACTACAGGGACATTATTGGCACACTGTTGGGCATCCATTTTATTCCATGGCGACTCGAGGTGATCAGAGGCATCGATGTTCGCTCGCAGCTGTCTTTCTCTGTGGTTATTTAGGCGGCGGACTGGCCTATTTATGCAGCCATTTTGCTCTTTTATTAGGTTGTTGTTAAGTTGCTAAAAAACTCCCAAGCACTAGGAAAAAGCCTTTGTAATATTTTTATTAAACTTGAAAGTTGCAAATTGTGCCAATCAATTTGGCCTTTCTGTTTTTCATGCATTTAGTAAGACTGTTAGTCTGTGCTGTCATTTTTCTATAATGTATGAATGCTTGTTCTTCAGCTTTTGTGATCTTTCATAGCTAAATAAATACAAATCATGTTTTCTTGACTCCTCTATGTTGGCTAAAGTTATGTAATATTATGTTATGCAAATTAGAGGGTGTTTGTTATGTTTTAAAGTGTTTCTGAGAAAATTTACTTAATAAACAGCATAGTGGTTTGGGCTTTTGCATTCTACACTGTGCTCTGGTAAATTTGTTTATGATTTTGGCACATCTCCTGTAGTTTAGATTTCATTTTTTTCTATCTTTCTCACCTTTTACCTCCTCCACTGAACGAAGAGCCAACTTCGATAAAATCTCGGAGGTCACTTAGCTAGCGCACTACGTCCCATAATAGCTAAGTCTCCCATAAGACTGTTGCTACCTACAAAATCTTGTGGCAACAGTTTTTTTTCTAGCACGCCCGGTGGGACCACGAACTAACACGTTCACCTAATCTTATAAATGTGTATGAGCCATCGGCCTGTAACTAGGTCGCAAACTGCAAGAGTCCCTGGCCAACTTGTACCACCCTTAGTTTTTGTGCACCCGAGAGGTCAGCAAGGTAGTCCTTAACCTCCTCTTTCTCCTACTTCTCCATCGTCACCTACTCTGCCTGTACCTATGGCTACTAGAAATTATGTAGCCTGGGACTCCGACAGTCCTTTAGTTGCACCGGTGCCCCCTGCAGTATGGGCCCCGATCCCTGCTTCCACTCTAAAATCTATCCCTAAATATTCTGGGGATGAGTTGAAGACACCAAAGGAACACCTGCAAGATGTGGCAGACGTATGTCTGGTACATGGTGTATCAAATGAAAATTTCACTCTCAAATTGCTTGCCACCTGCTTCGGAGGAAAGGTGCTCAACTGGTATAGGAATTTTGAAGCTAGTACTATTGCAACTTGGGACCAGCTCAGAACCTCATTTTACGAGCATTTTTTAAATGTTGGCGATAGATCTTCGCTATCCCATCAGCTGGCCAGCATAAAGCGAGCTCCTCATGAAGCTCTACCTGATTTCAACACATGTTTCCATTCGACTTGGCAGAGAGTGCCTGTTGGTAGCCGACCGCCTCCAGATTTGGCATTCATGTTCTATCTGAAGTCTATTAACCCCAATATTTCTATGATGCTATAGGCGAAAGACGGAAGTACTCTACCTGATGTGTATGCTCTAGTTGTTATTGCAAAAAATAACCTCATTGTTGCGGGAAAGCTGGCACCGAGAGCCATCATGCCATTATTCCTTGAGTTCAATGTTGTGAAAATCAAGGCTCCTTCGACCAATGGTTATGCAACTCCTCCCCAATCTATGTACGTGTATCCAGGAATAGTTTCGAGCGTAGCTCCGACTATAGCTCTTGTGCCTAATCCCTTGGCTACCGAGATGAACAAGATGAGAGAATAGATGTGGGCCATGATTAATGAATTCACTACCATGAAGTGGCAGCAATATAGCTACTAGAAGCCGGCATACCAAAATTATCAAGGCGAAAAAGCTTCATACCAACAAAATCAGTGGCAAGATAATCATGCAAAAATACTCAAGCTCAGCCGAATAACCAGGTTGTTCCGGTGACCTTGCTAATGCAAACCGTCCATCCTAGTTCGAGTAAAGAGCTAGTTGCTAGATAAAACAACCTAGTCGAAGATGCCAATTCATGGTGTTTTCCTTGTAACAATGCGCACATGCCGAGAAATTGTCCGCGGGGAAATTTGCACCAAAATATCGCAGACCAATGTAGCCAAGGAAGCGCACCTGATCCCGACAACCAATCATACGCCTCTCAGTAGATGGACAATTTTTTTCTTGCTAGTCAAATGCAAGGGATGTCCATCTAGCAGGAGTCAAATATAGTTCCAGACCAAGCGCTCTTTTCTTGGATGGAAGGAGAGGAGTCAATGTTTCCAAATGACTTTCCCATAACTCAAATACCATGAGTACAGTCTGATTACAACGCGCGTTCTAAGCGGAGACTCGCTGGGGAATTCACATCTCCACCAACTAATGCTTCATCTCACCCAATGCCTAGTCTATCGACAGGCCCATCATCAATCCCACAGTAGACTAACGTGGTTCCTCCCAATTCTCCGAATCTGCCTCCTCCACAAGCAAAGGCTCCTATGATCATCCCAACTATTACCAAATAGCCTAACACACCAGCCACGAGGCCAACACCAACTCCGAAAGCTAAAGAGCAAGCAACTGTGACTCATCAATCGCGAGCGTGGTTCAATGTGGTGGAACAACTGAAGAAATCCTCTGCCAACGCTTCTTTGTGGGATGTCCTGGCTATTCTGGAGTAGAAGATACTATTACAAAAGGCATTGTCGGGAGAAGGTGCGAAGGTGCCTAGTAAGCCCAATGAAGACAAAATATCCAGGCTGGATCTGGATAAAGTGCTAACAAATCAACCAGAGGAGAAGCTCGAGTCCAGAAAAGAAAGTAAGCCTAAACCTAAGCCTTTCTTTCTAACACTTATTATTGGCGACAAACTGTTACATAATTGTATGATCGACTCTGGTGCTAGCACCACTGTCATGCCAAAGCAAGTAGTTGATTCTTTGGGTTTAAAATATGAGCCTCTTCACAAGTGAGTCATGCAGCTAGATGGAAATAAAGTTGATACCATCAGGGTAATCAAGGGATTGCCTATGACTTTGTTTGCCTGCCCCAGTATCACTGTAAATTAGGATACTGTACTCATTGATATTCCTCCTCTATTTGGGATTTTTTTGTCCCAAGATTTCACAGCAAATGTCAGACGATATCTAGCACTGGACTGGTCACACCTGATCCTGAGGACAAAACATGGAGCCAAGATGAAACTACTGTCGAAAACTTTGCATTCTGAGTATGTTCTTGATGAGGCTTTGCTCAACTTTGAAGCAGCACATACTTCAATTACTCAGGAAGAGAGGTTCAATGTGGAATTTTTGGAAGAAGAAGAGGCTACTAGCTCTCAGATGGAGGATGAAGAGAATTTGTTGAATGAGTTTATTGATACAAACCCTTTTGGAAATTATCACACAACTGGACTCGGGACTTATGTCATACATGAGGAAGGGCGGTCTATGCCCAAGGTTACTAAGGAGTCCGGAGGTGAAACATCCTCGGAGTTATGGACTTTGCACTTTGATGGAGCGAGATGTAGAGCCGGAGTTGGAGCAGGCATATGTTTGACATCTTTGTCTGAGGATAAGACCTTGAGGCCTTACCATTTCTAGTTTGCATGCTCAAACAATGAAGTAGAATATGAAGGTCTTTACCATGGTTTGAGCCTTACGGAATAAATGGGTGCAAAGCAGATAAGTGTGTTCGGAGATTCGGAGTTGGTGGTCAATCAAATCTGAGGATTTATGCTGCAAAAAATGTTTGTATGCAATCTTACCAACATAAAGTTTGGGATCTTATTAATAGCTTTGAGGCCTTTAATATTCAGGCTATACAGAGAGAAAAGAACTCCAAAGCCGACTAGATGGCGACTATCAGGGCTCAGTTTGAGCCAGCCTCCCAATTATTGAAAAATAAGCATGCGGTGAGGGTAATTGTAAGACTCAATGTTCTAGATAACAATCAATATTGGCAAGTGTTCGATAGCGACGCTCATATTGCGTCATTTCTCCAGTCATCTGGGGAATTCTCCGATCAGCTGCAACCAAAGATCGCCGAAGCTTATGGGGATCAAATTATCCAGTTGAAATCCAACAAGCTTCCGAGAGGCCTAGTCACTCTGGAGAGCCTGTTTGATTTTCATGATGCAACAAGAGACAAAAGGAAGCTCATAGATGATAAGGGTGACTACACCAATTTGTATATCGGAGAAGACAGAAAGCTCAAGGTTAGGAAAGAAGCATCTCAAAAGAATAAAGATAGACTAAGGCACTTCTTTGAAGAATATCTGAGTGTAGTAGCTTGGTCATATGATGATCTGAAGGGATACGATCCTGGGATCATTGAGCATACAATTGAGCTATCGAAAGGATCAAAGCTAGTTCTTCAAAGATAGAGGCCTGTGAACCCAAAGATAGAATCTCTCATGTCACAGGAATTGAATAAATTGATTGCATCCTAATAGTGTTTCCTATCAAACACAACACTTGGGTGTCAAATCTGCTACTAGTCTAGAAGAAGAATGGAGACATACGATTGTGTGTAGAATTTTGAGACTTGAATAGAGCTTCCTTAAAGGATCATTACCCCCTACCTTCAATGGAGGTAGTTCTACAAAACGTAGCTGGTTCCGAAATGTTTTCAATGTTGGATGGCTTTTCGGGCTACAATCAGATTCAGGTAAAAGAAGAAGACTAACACAAAATAGTGCTCACCACAAAGTGGGGAACATATGCATATGCCAAGATTCCTTTTGGACTCTCGAATGCTGGAGCCACTTTTCAGAGAGCCATGGATATTGCCTGTAAGGATTTGATCCATAAAATTATACTCATCTATCTGGATGATTTGACAGTATTTCAAAATATGTTGATGATCACTTTGATCATTTGGAGCTTGTCTTCTAGAAGTGCCAGGAATTCAAGATTTCTTTAAACACGAAGAAATGTGTGTTTGGAGTTCTGTAGGGGAAGCTATTGGGGTATGTTGTCTCAAAGGAGGGCATTGCCATTGATCCTGAAAGAGTTGATGTGATCCGAGAGCTTCTGTTACCTATAAACAAGAAGGGAGTGCAGTCATTTCAAGGTAAGGTCAACTTCATTAGCCGATTCATTACAGATTTTGCAGGGATCATTCGGCCTATTACCTTAATGCTTAAAAAAGACCAAATTTTCAAATGGACGACAGAGGCCAGAAAAGCTTTTGAGCTTATAAAGGAGGTTATTTCTTCTGCCCCTGTATTAGTCAACCCGGACCTATCAAAAGATTTTAATATGTATGTTTTTGGTGGTGGCAACAGTATTGCCACTGTACTTATGCAAAAGGATGATGAAAATAAAAGGGAGTCTCATGTTGCTTTCTACTCACGAACCTTAAAAGAGTAGAAGGTAAAGTACAATTTTGTAGAAAAGCAGGCCTTTTCCATTGTGAAAGGGCTTAAGAAGTTTTGGCACCTGATATCATATAATAAGGTGATTGTTTGTGTATCGCACCCTAGTGTGTGAGAGTATATCATGGAAGGAGAAATCACAGAGAAAAGAGCTAATTGGATCACCAAGATCCTAGAGTATGATATTGAATTCAGGCTTCTCAAAATGGTCAATGGAAAAGGACTGTACGAGTACCTCGCTGAAAACAGTGAACCAACGACAGAGTTTGAAGTTCTGAAAAGTATGTTACTGAACGAAGAAAACTCTCAGGGTGACTGGCTGGAGGATAGAATGAACTTCATGCAGACAGGAAGGTATCTGATCAATCTCCTTTCTTTTAAGAGGTGTTTCTATCGTTTACAAAATAGCAATTATGTTCGTTTGGAAGGTGTATTGCTCAAAATAAATTTTAATGGCGTCCTGTTAAGGTGTGTAATTGAAGAACAGGCGAAGAGAATATTGGATCAATACCACAATGGCCTAGCTGGAGGATATTTTTCTGCAAGGACTACAACAATTAAAATTATATGTGCTGGTTATTTTTGGCCAACACTTTTCAATGATGCATTTTCATTAATTAAGTCTTGCAATGAATGTCACTTTTATGTCGATAGAAGAAAGAATGATGCTATGCCATTAAGGCCTATAGTAGTAGAGGAACCCTTTGCTCAATGGGGTCTAGATTTCATTGGGATGATTAACCCTTTCTCCTCAATTGGACATAGGTGGATATTAACAGCAATGGACTACCTTACCAGATGGGCAGAAACAGTGCCATTGAAGAATGCAACAGAAGTAGAGATTGTTAACTTCTTGGAGGATTTGGTAGCCAGATTTGGCCCACCAAAAATGATCATCTCTGATAATACCAAATATTTCCTTGGCTCAAAGATGAGCCAGTTCGCATTAAAATATGGGGTTTTCCTCAAAACCTCTTCCAACTATTATCCTCAAGGGAATGGCCTCACAGAGTCTACAAATAAAAACCTCATCAGATTAATTAAGAGGATAGGCTCGGAACACTAGAGAGAATGGCATAGGAACCTCCAGACAGCACTATGGGCAGACCAAATCATGCCCAAGTAGATACTAAAGACATCTCCTTATGAGATGGTGTACGGGAAGGAGGCATTGCTGCCTATTGCGATGGAAATACTTGCCCTGCAATTGCTTAAATCTCTAGAAGATTGAACAAAACAGAGCAATGGAGGTACGGTTTTCTGAGCTACATGAGGTTCAGTAAAAGAGAGATCACGCCCTTGAGGCGATGAATAGCCACCAATAGGTGGTAAAGAAGTGGTTTGATAAAAAAGCATATGATCAAGAGCTACAATGCAGGGACTTGGTGCTCAAGTTCAACAAGCATGGGGCAAAGCCCGGTCAACACAAAAAATTTGACAGCCTCTAGAAAGTACCTTTCAAAATTGTCCAGTGTAAACAATTCAACTCTTTCGAGTTGGAAGACATGGAAGGTAATGCCTTAAGTATTCTAGTTAATAGAATACATCTTCAGAAATTTAATTAATTTTGCCTATGAGATGGCTTTGTAAATATGTAATTATTTTTTCCCTGCTTTAAGTTTTGGGTCTTCTCAGTGCTTTTTGAAATAACAACAATAGTGCAAGAAATTGAAGAACATTGTAAGTGAGCTAGGATTTGTGAAAAAACATAAGTATTATATATTATGGCTAGAAAATTTACATTATATAAGATAGGGGCCATTGGCCTTGTAATGAAATATATACATATATCCGCTATGAAGCGGAGCCTGGAAAAAGGGAAAAAATAAAATTGGGGACTATTTTTGTTCTCAGATTATCAAGCATGGGACAGACCAACAATGGCAGCAACCGACAGTGTGAGATCAGGGAACACCATTCTTTCGAAATCCTTGTACCACTAGAGGTTTCAGAATGGTTCGATGTAATGCACCCACATGAGGAAAAAGTAGTCGACATGAACTTTGGCATGATGCTCCTCATGAGTCTCCAACTCAAAACCAAAGAGGAAGGGTCTGGTTGGCATGGGTCCTCCATGCAGCTGCAGGAGACGTAGGTTGTGAACTGAGGGGACACCATGATCAAATTCAATAGCACACACTATTTTCTCCAGTCCTCTGAGGTAGTGCCGAGGGAACACCCGCTTTGTCAGCTTAAGGATCTTGCATTTGGAGACACTGATATCCAATAGCGAGGCAACAAAGTGAGAGAAAATACTAGTGTTGACCCGGTATTGTCCCTCATACTCCACGTAGTCCTTTCCAAGAACCCATTTAATCGCTTTCACATATAGCAGGTTTTTCACGCCTATCATGCGCTTCAAGTGCCTACACCTAATTTTTCCTAAGAAAGTAGCTTGAGTCTTTTTGCAGACTAATCTTATTGGCGTTTCCATGTTGCTTACTATTCTAGCTAGAAAATTAAAATTGCTAAAATAGCTAAAGCTTGCTAAGCTGAGAATGCTAGGAATAATTGTGAGTAAAAATGCTACTAATAGCCCTATTTATAGACTGGTTGGGGTTCACCTGATGAGGCAAGCCATAATTACTATAGAGGCAAATTGTGCTGACAAGCCTTGATTTTCAGTGCTGCGGCATGTGAAGTAAGGGGAATAATCAAGTACAGTTACAACTTGCTCTGTTCAAGTTGTCGAATTCAATAAATATTGGACAGGTGTCAGCACAAGGAGCTGTCGTCCCATCTGAATCAAGACAAACCATTTAAGTAGACTATTGGTTGATGCACCCGAGTACAATCAAGAAAATCAGTAAATGCAAAGAGTTTGCGAAAGATATGGCAAGATTGTCTTGGATAGCTGTTTAAAAAAAATCAGGCACCACCTCACGCGAAGTCATGTCTCTTAAATGTGGAGAGAAATTTGGTAGGTTGGCGATCCCTTCGCACGCATGAAAATCAGGTGACGCATTTAGCAACTAAATGTGAAAGGCTGGCATGTACACTCGCTCAACCATTTTTCACAAAAATCAAAAAGTAGGTTGAGCATGCAAAGTGCATATATTGTAAAAGCTATCAAAAGATAAAACGACTAAGTTATTCATGAGGGAGAAAGATTTTTTCAAAAGCTAAGCAGTTTATGAAAGTTTGTGAAAGTTTCTTGCAAATACAGAGAAATGGTTGAGATTGCAGAAATTTCAACGCAAGCCCGGGCCCCAGTGAGTATAGACGAGCAAAGAATAAAGGTGTCGAGCATAGATATCTATGGCCTAGAGTCTTATGCTACCCCAGGCATCCCAACAATGCCATGTTAGCCCTTCACCAGTCAAGTGGACCAGAGAATACTAAACGTGATTCCTCCTATAAATCAGGCTTTGGTTGCAGAGGATTGGGATAATGTCTTTGATCCTGAGTTATCGCAAAATCCTAAGAGTCTTAGGGAAGCCGCATGTGAGAGAATGAAGAAATTAACGGACCCATTCTGCAAACGTCTATGGGACTATGGGCTTCCCCAGTATATGGTTCCCCTGGTACATTATTGCCCAGAGATTGTAGTAGTATGCGCGGTGGGCTTCGACCCAAACACTAGAGTGATAAATGACACTAATTTTAGGGTAATCATTAGCTCTGAAGCTATTCAGGATATGCTATGCATCCCGCTCCCCTTGACCCAAAATGTTGAGATTTTTGACGTAAAAAGGATGCATGATAAGTGGGGAGGGCTTAGATTGGCACCACAGTTTTACCACACCGAAACTGTTCAACCAACAAATGCTTCAACACCACCCAAATTTCCATTTAGTCTGGCTGCTTTGAAAGCTGGGTCTTCTTCTATTTGTTCTATGCTGGCACTGGTGTGTGGTCTAGATACAGATAAGCAGGTTTTTGCATTTCAGATGTGTCTTAGCTTTATGTTGAGAAAGAACAATGTGGCTCCGCTTTTGGACTTTGCAAGGGTTATTAGTGATGGGATTTGGCAGCAGCTGCAAGACTTCTAGGTCAGTTCTAGGTTTAGGTATCCCTCTTTCTTGGCCTACTTAATATTACATCAGAATCCAAACTCTTTCATGACATTTATGTCTCTAGTTGTTTTCGACGAGACTGGCAAAAGGAAGCCAATTTCGACATGGAATCCTATCATGTCAAAAACTTTTGATTACTATGCATTTTCATATTTGTTCCTAGCCCCAACTTTTTGGGCTTTGGATAGAGCTGGGATCAACATGTTCGCGCGCATGTCGCCAAGATAGAAATCTTGGTTGGGAAAGCTTGTGCCACCTTGCGATTGGTTTTTTGGCAAAAATTTCACTATGCTCCGCATGCGAGGTTCTACATGAGAGCCTTTCTGGCTCCCCCACTTTCTTTCTGACAGAGTGTTGGCCCTGGAAACGATGAGGCAACTATGAAATATTAATAATGATTATTGGGGGGGAAAGCATTTAACCTTCTATTTGATATTGTCGGTCATGTTTGGTTTTGTGTTGCTGATGAAGAAAAGGACTTCGAAGATTGACACTTCATAGATTCTATTTTCAAAGTTGGGTCATTTTGGGTTGGTGGTGATAAATGACACCTGGCAATACAACCCCGAAAATAATTTATTGAAGGTTGGCATAAGAATCCCAAATCAGCCTCGGTTATTCTGGGACCCTCAGAGAAATGTTCAACAAGGGAATTTAAGGTTATATGTAGGCCTTGAATATTTTCCTACTCAGGACATGCGACCGTCATGGCTGAACTTCTACTACATAGCAGGGAAGGCCAATCCAAATCAAAAGATCAATCAGTCCTTGTGCAGCCAATTGTAAAAGCTCGAATGGTGTCCTGAAAAAATTCGAGACTTCTGGATTTTTCGACAGGAGATTAAGGCAACCACCAAGCTTTACAAAGAGGTGGTGCTTGATAAAAAATTTGATGACATCTGGGAGAATGTGCATCCAGATGCATAAAGGTCTTTGAACCCTTCAACGTTAGAGCAACAATATAGAAGGGAAGGGATTGCCACGGAGCTCGGAGAAGAAGTAACTCAGAATCCCCCTACCATTATGGAGTATCCAATGCATGAAGAAGTTATCAGTAAACATTTCTCGCAACAGGATGATTCACACACACAAACCTCAGAGCCATCCAGCTCCTCTAAATCAACTAGGAAGTGGCCAAGGACTACCAGTAGTAGAAGGCAGGTCATTGTAGACCTTGAGGATTCTCCTAATGAAAAGCGGCCATGAATAAGAGAATTTGGCAGAGAGGAAGAGCAGCAGCTGGAGGAAGCGGTTGTATCATCTGCAGCTCCTCACGAGCCTCGGGTATCATTTCTTCCCTCTTATCTCTCTAATATGTCTCTAGGCTCTTCTTCATCTGCCCCAACTTTTTCATCTACACCAATTTTCTCTATCGTTGGATATCTTGAGCAGTCGAGTATTCCCCCTCCTGGTTTCCCACTTTCATCCTTTTCTTTTCATCCCTTACCCGGAGCACAATTTGGTGTCAATATTGGGCTCATGAGCTAACAATTCTTATCCTTGAGGCCCAGCCCTTTAGTTGGCACCTCCCCATCGTTTCCCTATACTGCATTATCATCCTCTTTGAGCAGCCAATTCATTCCATCATTCTCCCTGGTCGTTATTACATGGCCTAGCAAAACCACTGATGTGTTGAGTACACTATCTTTCCCCTTAGAAATCCCTCGAGAGTTTCCTTTTGCTGGTGGCCTCTGTATCTCTTCCCAGGAATATTTTTCATAGGTGGAGGCAAACAGGAGCGTCTGAGCTAGCTGAATGCAAAAGAGGAGACAAAAGGATGCGGGCAGGAAGGCAGAGCCTCTTTTGCAAACTGTGTTCAACAAGAGCCAAAATTCATTGATGTTTGCAAAAATCACTCCCAACGTGATTAAACCGGTAGGATAAATGCTACCAAGTGATTACTTTGTCAACGCCATTGGGCTAGACTTGCAGCAGGCTCATCTGCAAGATAAGGTCGAGCTGATGGAGGAGACTCAAAATATTATAACCACCAATTACCTCAAGCTCAATCGTCAGGCAAGGAAAAGGGAGGAGCAGATATCGGAGTTAAAGGGAAAGTTTGATATCTAGGTGAAGTATAAAGCCCAAAAAAATGAAATAAGTCACCTGGAAAAGGAGAGGAGTGCTTTTGAAAGCCAAATCAAGGAGATGCAGGTTATGAGCTCAAAAATCATCCTGACCCTCTAGCATGAGGTTGAGCAAAGCTAAGCAAACGAAGAAAAGCTCTGTGTTGAGTCCGCACAACTGAGTGAAGGTATGAAGGAGCTTCGACAAAGCACAGATGATGAAATTAATGAAATGAATGCCACTTTAGAGTTGGAGATTCAAAAGAAAAAGCACGCCGAATTGGCCCTAGAAGAAAAGGAAAAGGAAATTTCCACTCTAAGAGAACAAGTGTCCTCATTGGACAGAAGCTTATCGGAGCTAAAGGCGAATTTGAGCAGCAGAGAAGCGGAGTTGAATATCTTGAGGACCCAACCTCTTGCGCCACAGATGAGCTCGTTGGAGATCGCCAAAGATTTATATGCATCATACTAGGATAAAGTCAAGGCATTATGCCTTACTCTGCAGCCCATGTTGAAATTTATGGTGCAAGCGACCAGCCTTTGTGGAACAGTAAGTGAAACAATCCAGCATATACAAGAGGTAACTTCTGATAAGGTTTCAAAGGCTAGGATTTTGTTGGGTAAGTTGTGTACAGCTTTTGATGACGCTTTGAGCGGTGTGAGTATTGAGGACTGAACATCGACAGCCATGGGTATAAGCATTCTCATTTCTATGCATGAGGTTGGCCAGCAAGTGGCAGAATGCAGGGCCAGGTTGAACTAGGTTACCAGTGACATGCGGGCAAAATTTTCCCGCTTAACTCATAGAGGACTCCCTTTGCCCTTCATCACAAATCAGGCGGTAGCGGGTTTTGAACACATTGTTGCTATGATCGAGGAGAAGAAATAGGACCTTTCTATTTTCCAATATTTTGATCAGTCTCCAAACACCGAGAATATTGAAGGTATCATGCATTAGTTGGCGCAACTCTTCTTCTACCTAGAATTAGAGACGAAAATATCTGGCAGATTGCCTTTCAAGGAAATTATCGATCTCAAGTTGGTACATTAAAATCTGTGAGCTCTTTTTGTGCCATCAAATGAGGTCTGGACTAGTCTATAGGCTACCCTCTCAAGGTTGTGAGCGATAATGGGATGTTTAACCAATGTTTCTGGGGTTCTTCATTGCGCAAGCGAAATGCCCCTATGAGTCACCAAACTATTTCACAAAAAACTGCTAAGCCTTCGCGGTTTTTATTTTATCTTTACGGTTGTACCTTACCATTCAATCACTAACATCCTTCGACATGTGCCACGTGGCTTCCTCTCGAATCTTTTTTCTGTTACTTTTTGCTTTGCCTTTTTCGGGCTTCGTTTGCGCGACGCCTGGCTTTCTCTGGCCGCTTTCTGAACTGGGCCCATCATGCAATTTCTATTGCTCAGCGTGTGCCACGTGGATTCCTCTTGAACATTTTTGTTGGACATCCCTTATTATTTTTTCCAAGCCCCGTTTGCTCAACGTGTGGCATCTTTTTCGTGCGCCGGTTATCTTGGAGTTGTTGTTGCGCTGTTGGTTCTCAAGCCACCATGTTTTCTCCTTCGGCGTCACGTGTCTGTTGTTGCTGTTGCATGGTTTTCTGCTCACTATAGGGGAATTTTTGGCACACTGTTGGGCATCCATTTTATTCCATGGTGGCTTGAGGTGATCGGAGGCATCGATATTTGCTCGCGACTATCTTTCTCTGTGTTTATTCAGGCAGTGGACTGGCCTATTTATGCGGCCATTTTTTTCTATTATTAGGTTGTTAAGTTGTTAAAAATCTCCTAAGCACTGGGAAAAATCCTTTGTAATATTTTTATTAAACTTGAAAGTTTCAGACTGTGCCAATCAATTCGTCCTTTCTATTTTTCATGCATTTAGTAAGACTGTTAGTCTATGTTGTCATTTTTCTATAATGTATGAATGCATGTTCTTCAACTTTTGTGATCTTTCATAGCTAAATAAATACAGATCATGTTTTCTCGACTCCTCTGTATTGGCTAAAGCTATGTAAGATTATGCTATGAAAATTAGAGGGTGTTTGTTATGTTTTAAAGTGCTTTTGAGAAAATTTAATTAATAAATAGCATATTAGGGGTCCGCGCCTTTGCATTCTACACTGTGCTCTGGTAAATTCATTTATGATTTTGGCACATCGCCTGTAGTTTAGATTTCATGTTTTTCTATCCTTCTAACCTTTTACCTCCCCCACTAAACGAAGAGCCGACTTCGATAAAATCTCGGAGGTCACTTAGCTAGCGCACTATGTCCCACAATAGCTAAGTTTCTCATAAGACTGCTACTACTTACAAAATCTTGCATCAACAGATAGTAAATAATTTTTACCATTACCGATGAAACTTGTACATCTCCTTA